>CAJQZP010000935.1:1127500-1555000 GCA_907164705.1 Parnassius apollo
TTTCCGATCTAATTTTATTTTTATATGGTTTAGGATCACCTACTGAGCATAAAATCACAAAATGCTGACAGATCCAGGTGGTGCCTCAAGCGCCATCTTGAAAAAACATTTTCAGCCGATATCTCGGAAACTATGCACTTTAAGGCAAAAGTTATAGAGACGATTATTACAGAAAATAAAATTTTGCATCTTTTGTTTTCAGTAAACTTTTTTGTAAAACTTACCGTTTACGATTTATGTATAAAAATGGATTAATGCATTTTATTGATTAATCTAATTTTTCAAGAGTTATTGACCGCGATAGAAAAACCGGTTCATTAAATGGGACCTTCCTTATAAAAAATAAAACTTGGATCGGAAATTTAGTGAAAGTTAAATTCTAATTCTATTTTTACTGTACTAACAAAAAAATAAGACAATCACTGACAGTCAGTCTGCGAATACAGCATACGCATATTTTGGTGACGAAGTGACAAATAACTATGGCAATTATTCCCCCAAAAGACTACCTGTGTTCACTGGTGGAGTTTTGATAGGTTGTGTAAGCTGTAACAGTAACAGTATTATATATTTATATAATATACTGTTAAATACTTTGTTATGTTATGAAACGATAATTTACTTTATAATGATGACTCACATTATCATTATATTTACTGATAAAAATGCCTAAAGGAATTAAATCCGCCCTTCATAAGCATTTTAGTTAAAAATAAATAGGATGCTAAAAGGGTATTATCAAAAGAAGCCTATCGATTTGACTCCCATGTTAGTTTTGTAGTATTTGAAGTTTTAGAGAATTTTGTTCTTTTCAAAAACAGATTTTTGTGTTGCAGCTGTTTTCATTTCCTATGCCGTGCCGCTTGAAACTCACTTTACAATTTGAAGCCTAAAAATTTACAGCCAGTAGATTTTTATTTGAAATGAATGAAATGTTGACTCAAAACACCAATGTTTTATAAGTTCATTATGGATTATGGAAAAAAGATAAAATGATAATAATGACATTATTTTTCACACTATAATAATACATAATTATTGTACATAATATAACAGTATTACGCCCCAGTGTTATACTGTGGGAGACTGGTGCCTAAGCTAGGCTCTACGCCTATGTTTCACATGTGTACGCCAGGTCTTTGCCCTATGGTGGTAATATAGGGATAGATAAAACAATACTTTTACCATTTACATATACCATATTATTTGTATCTTCTTTATCTAACTTAGCTTTCAGATCTATTAAAAGTTGGTGCTAGTATTTGTCAGTCGTCTCTCGTCGTCGTGCGTGCGTGCGTGCGTGCGTGCGTGCGTGCGTGTGTGTGTGTGTGTGTGTGTGTGTGTGTGTGTGTGTGTGTGTGTTAGTGTGTGTGTGTATGTGTATGTGTGTGTGTGTGTGTGTGTGTGTGTGTGTGTGTGTGTATGTGTGTGTGTGTGTGTGTGTGTGTGTGTGTGTGTGTGTGAGAGAGAGAGAGAGAGAGATTTACTTTGGATGCCAGGTCTTCGCCCTATGGTGGTAATATAGGGATATATAAAACAATACTTTTACCATTTACATATACCATATTATTTACCATGTACATATACCATATTATTTGTATCTTCTTTATCTAACTTAGCTTTCAGATCTATTAAAAGGTAGTGCTAGAATTTGTCTGTGTATGTGCGCGCGCGCGCGCGTATGTGTGTGTGTGTGTGTGTGCGTGTGTGTGTGAGAGAGAGAGAGAGCTTTTCTTTGTTTTGTGACTGGGTTAACTTTAGGATTAGGTTAATAGTTAACTATGATTCGGTTTAGTAATTATATGGAATTTTTATGTATGTTTTCTGTATTTTAAAGTGCTGATTTACCACGTGCTCGGTGGTGAAGGAAAACTTCGTGAAGAAACCTGCATGTCTGAGAAAACAGAAAAATAAATAAATCGAAGACGTGTATATACTAGAACTACTAGAACTAGGTAGATATTTCCTTGGACTAAAACCCTCTAAAAGTTCATATCTGAACTTAAACTTCTAAAGTATTATAACTTTAAGTTTTTAATTTCCCACTATGAAAATCAACGATTTTCAAAAAATGGGGAAGTTATTGTTTCACCCCGGATTTTGAAAACCGAGCTCCCACGAGATCTCGACGTTTCCAGGTCCTAGGAAACTATTCTGACTATGTTTGCGATGATGTACGGTGTGTGTGTGTGTGTGTGTGTGTGTGTGTGTAATTGTAAACATCTCATAACTCTCGGAGTTTCCGATCGAAAAGCGGTTTTCAGCATCTGAAAAAGCCTTGCTGAACTTAGATTTTTTGTGAATTGAGAATGAATCGTCACGGTTGATACTGAGAAATTCTCAAATTGGAGTATTTTTAAAGTAGTTTTATTGGAAATATGTCAACACCCTTGTTTTAATCAATTATTAAATCTAATCAGATTTTTACTCAAAAAACGTTTTTTACAAACCGCATCAAAATCGGTTGATTCTTTCGAAAGATTTCGTTGACGTAAGAAATCAAATAAAATAATTAATTTTGAAAAAAAAAACTTGGTTTTCCAAAATTGTATTATGATATTATGACGTTTTCGATATTATTAAGTGGAATTTGGAGCGCTTTGATATTGAAATTATCGTAAAGTTTCAGGGATGCCGAAGATGGAGGGTCAACCAATTTTTTTTTTTTAATTGCTATGCAGCACCCACGATAACGGAAGGATTCCATTAATCAATTATGTTTTTTACATGAATTGAAATAACTATTGAATCGATTAATATTGGAAAATATTATTATAAGGATTTAAATGCAATGACGTCTATGTTAACGATTCTCCTCTACGATTATGATACCCTGTCACTTGTAAACTCCAAACAAATTAAGCATGTTTGTTCTATTTTATAATACTTTTTAAAGTAAACGATACTGTTCGTAAAGTCTGATATATTTTCTTACATATCTATTAAATCTTAACAAAATATGATGGGTATATAAAATATAAATTTTTAATAAAAATTTCCTTATTATTCCTTTCATACGTTTACTAAGAAGATTTATCTGAAACAAGTTATATTGTTTGAAATTTGTTACATTATTTTAGAACTATACAAACTAGCTATTTAGTTTTAAGGGAATACTCACTTGTGATAGACTTTACATATTCCAAAATATTATCAAAACTTTTTACTTGATCCTCTTCTAAAACAAAAAACACAACGTTATTTAAACTAAAAACTAAAGAATTTTTTATGGTTGTACCACGAAATGACGAATGGGTCAGCTCGATCGAGATAGGACAACGCTCTCACAGAATACCAGCGTAAAATAGCAGTTTAATGTTGCTGTGTTGCGTATGGTAAGTATAGAGAACCGGAGATCCTTTATATTAGAAACGAGGCATTCCATCTTAGTCCTCAGGGGTCCATCTGAATTTTGATTCTTAATTAAGGATGAACGTAGATAAATGTTGATCTATGTAGTCTATGGGCCACAGCCTCCATTTACCATCAGGTAGACAGTGTGATATTTGTCACCCTTATTCTATAAAATAAAAATAAAACTAAGAAAATACACTCATATAGGATATATGAGAAATATAGGTCAATTATAAAGGTAAAATTCAGCGTCTTTCTAATAATGACCAAATATAATAAAAAAACTGCGATTGCGAAACCGCTTGCAAACGTGGCAACTATATCAAATATTCCCCCCTGTGAGACAGTTTATGGGGGAGACCTACGTTCAGCAGTGGACTTTATAATACATATATATATATATATATCAGATATCACTCATATCTATATATAAAATATAATTCATAAAAATCATATATATATACTATCCTATCTCTCAAGTTGGACCAAAGTGCACACGCTGCGCAAATTTGATTAAAATCGGTTAAGTAGTTTAGGAGTCCATCGCGGACAAACAGCGTGACACGTAATTATATATATTAAGATATATAATTTGATATATAATAAGGTATAGGTATATAGGTAAAGTAACAAACAATATACGTCAAAGTACCGAGCAGGCAGTCATATAATAAAGAGCCTGTACTGCCTGGTTGTATTTATAGCTCTTTGTTTAATTTTTTTACAAATACAGTAATTACAATAGGAAAAAAAAAAATATATATATTGTATATAACCGATTATGCAGTTTTTTTTAATGAAAAGTACTAGCAATGCAATTAACATCACTAATATTCCCTTTAACCGCGGCCAAAGACCTACATCTATATATATTTAATGGTCGAGTTTATTATTTCTATACTAGACTTATAATTGAATACTTACATGAACATATAAACATATAAACACTCAACTAATATATGAATTTAGAAAAGTTTTCCTTTTGATGATTTATTCCTATACAATAAGGAACGTTGGCCATTTACCGGAATTAATTATTTGTTTCAAATTGGTAGAAAGGGTACAAAGAGAAACATGCTAACTATTTCGATCAATGCCAAAATCACCTTCAGAGACCGCTGAATTTTGACGAAAACTAATAAAAGCTGAACCCACATTTCACAGAACAGTGAGATAGAGTAGTTCGAGCCTTTCGGGGCTGTGATCGTTCAAACGTTTTCTCAGCGTGATTAGAATGGAAAGTATTTCAAAAAAATGTCATTGTGAAAAGCATTGACCTAAAATTGTTGAAGTGAAATTTCTTTGTCGACTTAGTGAAAAAATTGATAGGGTATTAAAAAATAAAAACGTCGCGTTTTCTGCAAGGTTTCAACTCTGGGGCTACATGATTATATACACGTGGGGGTAATATGGTCACTTTCTTATAATTCAAAAACTACAGCCTTGTTTGCATAGATGACTTTGTGATACGATGGCTCTTCATCTGTCAATTAAATATTGAAGGGTCAAAAGGGCGCTGCTTCATTGACGTTATTTTGACAGTTGACATTATAGTAAATATTTTATTCGATTTTAGTATTGTGTAGTGTAGTTAGTTTTATTTAGGTTGATTTTTCGATGTGTTCCTAATTATTGCGGTTTTGTGTTTTTGTCTCAGTCCTTCTCCTAGTTTTGGTTTTATAAAGCAGCAAAGCCTAAGGTGGCCATATTACCCTCACGTACCTTATACCTACTATTATTTAACCTACTTATTTAAAATATAAAATAAAAGAAGAAAGTTAACTGCTCTCTCTTTCTAATTTAATTTCTTGTTCTTCTTTACGTGTCCGTATAAGTCCACTATAGGCCTCTCCCATTGTTGGAAGGATTTTAATTTTATCATCAAGCTTTGCAGGTGGATGGAGTACGAAAAATCTCGTATCTTTATCGCTGCTGTCCGCCACCGGTGTAAATACATTTTAGTTTTTTTTTGTTAAACGCGTTAAATTCAACAAAAACTATCGTTATACATAAGAATTTTCTGGCATTTTTAGTAATAAAAGTTACTTTTTCTAAATTTCATTTCAGCAATCAAGGTTTGAGATCTGATTAATGCTTTTCAATATTTGCCACGAATTAAAAAGAACCAAACATCTTTTATATTTACCTGCTTGATTTATTTCTTGTTCTGCAAAGTAAGTTATTGAAGTTAAAATATTTTTTATATTTAATCATTTATACTAAACACAACACACATTTACTTTTTTTAACTTATTTCAAGCCTATAATCCCACTTAGGAAGTGGTGATGAATTTAATACCCTACTATCTTAGCGTAAAAAAGCATATTCACTCTCTCAGACTCAGATTCTGGCAGATTATTCCACCACTTTGATGTACGCATCACGAACAACGAAGCAGTACGTTTGGTTCGAATACGTGAAATATCGACAACAAAGAAAGAAAGACCCGAAAGAAGATAACGAAGATAACTTGGAAAGTCTTAGGTTCAAATTCGTCATTCCACTATTGTTGTGTACCACTTTTACACTGCTTTCTCGAAGTGATTAACATTATCTAGTATTGTTAGTAGCGTTATTATTACTAAGTAGTACTCTCAAAAAATCGTGATTGCTAAAGTATAAAAAACTCACGAAATTTATCCTTATAATATTTCTTCTCTATATTGACTGTAAAATGAAATAATTACTCCGTGAAACTAATATATCATGCAATTTTGTTTTAAATAAACCATTCCATTACAACGCAAACTTACATAATGTCTTCTTGTATTCTAATTGAGCTATTAAAAAAAGTAACTTTAATTCACTTTCATTATACAAAGCTTTATAGTAAAAGTATTTTACAAAGAAATTAAAGAAAGGCGTCTTTCAAAATATTGCCTCAAGACATTGGACTCTAGCAGTTGTTGATACAACAACTCAATTAACGTAATAAAGGCGATGTTTTATCTTCATTGTTATTACTTTAGTAAAAGTTAAATTTTTCGTGGAACTAGTTTCATGAATCCTTAAAAATCCAAAGAGAAGTTGTGAACGGGGGGTAAAGATTATATAATTGCTTACTGGCATTACTATCTTTCTCTTCTTGTAGTTTCATTACAATCGGATTACTCATTCCTAAGATTACCCCGGAGAGAAAGAGGCAGATATTTTTTTACATGTTTATTCATGTTTAATTACACGAAAATAACCCGTCATTTTTCACGTAGTAGAGCCACGCTGTAGCTATACCATAGTTGTAGCACGAATGGGTCGGCACGACCGGGGCAGGACCACGCTCTCACCGAATACCAGCGTGATGCTGCTTTGTTTCGTATGGTGAGTGTAGAAAACTGGAATCGAGGCATCCCATCTCAGTTCTGAGGGGTGACAACACATTTGCATTTTGATTCTTAATTGACTTACCGTCAGGAGGACAGTGTGCCCGTTTGTCACCCAATGCTACAAAAAAATTAACCCTATTTGCTCAATATAAGGCAGATACTTCAATATTACAGATAGATACTATAATTTCATTCATATGTCTAGACTAGTGACCTGCTCCGGCTTTGCCTGCATCTATTAATGTAGTATTATATAGATTTATGATAGTAAAATACCATGTATTTTATCTTTTCCTGATTTTTTCTTTTTACAAAGTTTTATTACAATCGGTAAGGTCATTCCAATTATTTACATATAATATAGATTACAAGACTAAGAAAACTTTAAGTTCAATGTTTAATTTTTATCAACATGGTATTTAAGACTAAGTTAAGGTAAGGTAAGGTTTTCATCAATATGGTTTAAAAAATATTCGTAGATAAAAAACTATTGAGTCAACTTAGTGATAAGTTCTTGCGGGTAAAGTTATCCTAATATATTGGATAAAATAATTATACGAAAGTAAGCTCTCCCTAAAAGTGAACTAACAACTAACATAGTTAAACTTTTTCAATAGGTTCAAAAAAGTTATATTAAAGTAATTAATAGCAAGTTAATGTTCAAATAGAATAAACATTATTTGTGAAACTTTGTATACGCGTCTGGTATTATAAGACCGTGTTAATTTTTATTATAAATACGAGTAGACAAAGAAAATTATTTAAAGTAAAACATGTATAATAACTAATGAGTAAAATAATTTTAGAGTTAAGGCTGAAACAACGCACATTGATCTGTGATGATTCTAGTGAATGTGGTAGATGATTCTAGTCTTATAAACGTACAGAGATATTATTCAGAGTAGCCAAATTTTGAACTTAACTTTTTTTGAATATATAAATAAAGACATACCGTTATAGCATTTTTTAAAAGGAGTAAATAAGGATTCTGCTTTTATTTCAAATTATCCCAAATTGAATGTGATTTATGGGCAACAACGTTATTGACTACCAATCGACCCTTACGAATGTGTGCGTGCGCAAAAAAGTCATTTAAAATAATGCTTCACCACGCGTTTTGAACTTAAGAGAAAAAAAATGACGGAATTTTTGAGGTTTTTTAATTAATTTTTCTTCACCATTTGCCTATATTACCTATTCTGAAACTTCTCTGCAAATTTGGCGGGCTATTTAAAAATAACCCTGTATAAACAAATTTTATTACTTACGAAAGTAACCTCTCCCTAAAAGTGAACTAGCAACAAACACAGTTAAACTTTTTCAATATGTTCAAATAAGTTATATTAAAGTAATTAACAGTGAATTAATGTTCAAACAGAATAAATATCATTTGGCAAACTTTGTACACGAGTATGGTAATAAAAGACCGTGCTAATTTTATTTTTCTTAATTTTTTGTTTATCTCTAAATAAATATTAAAAAATACAAATTCGTTGTCACACCTGAGGACTGAGATGGAATGGAATAGGATGGAATAGCGATGGGTCAACTCGAGTTGCGCTTAACTCGAGTTAACTCAAGTTGGATCTCCCTAACTCGAGTTTGGGCTGGCTGTCCATGAACAAATCAAGCGAGCCAGTGAAAGAGTATAGCGCGATTCGACGTTGTGTGCGCTTTGTGTTCCCGCCGTAATGAATCGAATAAATTATTATACTTGTTGTACTATTATTTATTCTGTGATTATACGAAGTTTGCCGATCATCAACAAAACAACATCAGTTCCTTCAGAGTGCTTATTTTCAAAAGACGGAATTTTGTGCATAGAAGAAACCGTCTAACACCTAAAAAATACGATCATATTTTATTTCTCAATATATTCAATAATTATTTGTCTTCTTTATTTTTAACAAGTACTAATTATACTTTATTATTTATCATTAGTTTATTTATTTAACATAATTTTTATTGACTTTTAAGAAGATATTTAGAATTTTATAATAGCTAAGCTATATAAGAATATTTTCACTGCGATAATTAATGTATTATTAATAGCTTATGTACCTACACCTTAAAGCTAGAATGATATGTTTTGTTAAGACTAGTTTTGTTGTTACTACAAAACTAGTACAGGTACTTGCTAAAACCAAAAATACATAATTTGTATGTGATACATATTAAATATACCTTTTTATTTCAATCCTACCTGCTAAGTTTAGTATTAAAAAAATGTAATTTTAGTTATCCAAAGCCACTAAAGAGCTAGATAGAAAAACAAATTTATAAAAAAGTAGTAACTCGATTCGCGAGTTACGTAAATTTCGAGTTAACTCGAGTTGTAATTTTTCCGAGTTGGCACATCTATAGGTTGGGATGGAAATACGAAACTCAGCAGATTTATGCAACTATTTTATGCTAATAAGCGATGGTGTTCGTTCACCGGTCGAGCCAACCTATTCGTGCTGTCGCCGTAGTGTGTTACAGCGTGGCTCCACAACGTACTGGTACAAAAGACATCAATTTTGTTCAAGGCTTAAAATTTTAAACCTTAACGGCCTTACTCCAAATTAACAGCGTTAATTTAAGTAGGCTTAAAGTAGCTCTCTTTGTCTACGTTAAGTTACACTTTCAAAAATATTATAACCCTTTTCACAAACGTAAAGGATATAATACTTTTTTTTTATAGGATAGGGTGACAAACGAGCACACAGTCCACCTAATGGGAAGTGTTTGCTATGGCCCATAGACGTCCACATCTATCCTCGATTACGAATAAAAATGCAGATGCGTTGTCACCCGTGAGGAATAAGATGGAATGCCTCGTTTCAAGTAAAAAGGGTCTCCGATTCTCTACACTCACCATACAAAATACAGCAGCATTAAGCTACTATTTTACGCTGGTATTCTGTGAGAGCGTGGTCCTTCCCCGGTCTAACCGACCCATTAGTGTAGCACTAACAACACACTGCACAGCAACAGCACAACAGCACTTACAACTATACTACTATTATAACTGCAGCAAGGCTCTACCACGTATACTTTATTCTTTACTAGCGACCCGCTCTGACTTCGGCTGCAAAGGAACTATTAATGTGGAGTTATTTATATTTTAGATACTTCCATAATGATAGACTGATAGAATGATGACCATAATGATTTCTTATATTTAAGTAAACATATTGATTAAAACTACTTTTATGGATTTTATTGCCTTTAATTTATTTGAATTATTTAATTCCCGATTCCCGTGCTTTCCAGCACCCATGGTCACGGGGCACCCATGGTAACATCGATTTCTACCAAGGATGATACGTGTGTCTATTGAAATTGAACAACTTCCTAATTTCAGTAGACAAGGAGGCTATTTACTATCACCTGCTTAGGACCTTGTACGTAATAAAATTAAAACAAAACCAAGCCTACCACTGCAAGACTTCAATACTTAGTAAGTTCATTCTGCGTAGATCGAACCGTAAACAATAATTAAAAAGCTAACGATACTCCGGGCTAACACTGACATAGGGATGTCAGTCACCTCAGTCCCCCGTGACCTGGGATGGGTGCTGAAAAGCACTCGAAACGTGGGGAAAAATCTAATAATTTAAACGCGATAAAATCCGTAAAAGTAGTTTTAATCACTAATCAAAGATTTACTTTATAAATTTCTCGTTTTTCCCAAAAAAACATTTTGTTTTAAAGATAAAATATAACCCAGATAGAGAGATCCCTCGTGGAGTTACTATCTATTTGTTCATAAAGTTTCATCACTGTTAATTAAGCTATTCCAGTTCCAATATTATCAATTACCCATGAATTTATTTATATTTATAGATTATTTGCATGTCATAATGTAATAACTTAACACCATGTTTTATGCAAATACATACCTAAATTAAATTTAAATTGAAGTAAAATGTGTACCGAAAATTCGATGTGGGCCAAAGCCGTTCCAGAGGGTGAAAGACGCACATTCATTGAATAAATAATAAACATTGTTGCCGCAATAATTTTTTGACTACAGTGTATTAAATACTACAACCGCGTTTGGATTACACACGAATCGCCACGTCTCCGCATTAACATGGCAGTGAGCCCTAAGGAAAATATAAAGAAGGTACTTCTGTCTCTAATATAAGAGCAATACATCTTAAACAATGATCTACAAGTTTCCAGAAAATATGAATACTACAAGTATCGAATTAGTATAGAATTTTCATTTACCTGATCTGAGTAATTTTATTAACTCACCTTTGCGTAATTCTTCTGAACTTGCTGAAGTGTCTTCTTCGGAACTGCTGAACCGTGACAGCCCTAAGCAGAATCATTAATTTTAAAAATAATCTATATTTTTTGATCACACTTACGCGGTAGAGCCAAACTGTAGTTATGCTACACAAAGCTACAGCAATAATAGTTCAACTCAAACGGAGTAGGATCATACTCTCACAGAATACCTACTTTTTATGGTAACGTGGCATTCCTCCTTAGCAATTCTTTTGATCCTTAATCAATAAATCAAGTGATAACAACCATTTTTCATTAGATGAACTATGTGCTCGCTTGTCACCCTTATTCCAAGAAAACTTTAGGCAACTTTAACTTTTAACTTTAGGTAATTTTAAACTTTAGTTACAAATTTTTGGATTTCATTTTTGTATCTTAATTTTTGGGTTAAAATACAGAATCGATTACGCTTATCAATTGAATACTCGTATTATCCGCATGAAATAATTGAAATGGAAAAAACATCATTTTATTTACATATCCATTTTCTTCTTCCACTTTCAGAAATGAGAGGAGGCCTGTGCCCAGCAGTAGGAAGTATTAATGCTGAAAATTTACTTATTATCCGCATTTAAAATATAAAACAACGTAAACCTTCTGACGATGAAGTACTGCTCCTCACACATGGAGTTTCCATTTCCACCAGCATCTGCAAAATATCTTTATTAATATTTAGCGAGCAATTCTCACTAGAGGAGCATGGTATACTGTACGTTATGTGTACAAGGTATGTTACTGTTCTTAAAATTTCTAAATAATTTTCAGTTTGTGAGCATATATTAGAAAAGGGAAGAACATTGATTCTTATCAGGGATGATACGTGAGACTATTGCATTTAGAATTTTTTTTATTTCAATAGTCTCACATTCTTATCAGGGATAATACGTGAGATTTTTGAAATTAAAAAGAAATCTAATTTCAATAGAGAAGAAGGCTGGCTACGTCCACCTACTTGGGATCCTGTAATTAATAAAATTAAAACTAAATCCAAGCATATTACATCAAGACTTTAAGACACAGTGTGTTCATTCTGTGTAGATCGGACTAAGTAATAATTATAAAGCTAGGTAGGAAGGTACTCCGAGTTACCTTTGATATCGGGATGTGAATCACCTCAGCCCCCGTAACTATAACTGACTTGACACGGGCGTAATGCTATCGAGATACGCCATAATTTAAAAGAAGAACAAGATAACAATGGCTGCTGCAAAGCACCCGAAACGTCGAGGATTTTTTTTTATTTATTGCTGCAAAGCACCCGAAACGTCGAGGATTTTTTTTTATTTATTGCTGCAAAGCATCCGAAACGTCGAGGATTTTTTTTTTATTATTTATTGCTGTAAAGCACCCGAAACGTCGAGGATTTTTTTTTATTTATTACTGCAAAGCACCCGAAACGTCAAGGATTTTTTTTATTATTTATTGCTGTAAAGCACCCGAAACGTCGAGGATTTTTTTTATTATTTATTGCTGTAAAGCACCCGAAACGTCAAGGATTTTTTTTTATTTATTGCTGCAAAGCACCCGAAACGTCGAGGATTTTTTTTTATTATTTATTGCTGTAAAGCACCCGAAACGTCGAGGATTTTTTTTATTTATTGCTGCAAAGCACCCGAAACGTCGAGGATTTTTTTTTTATTATTTATTGCTGTAAAGCACCCGAAACGTCGAGGATTTTTTTTTTTTATTGCTGCAAAGCACCCGAACCGTCGAGGATTTTTTTTTTATTATTTATTGCTGTAAAGCACCCGAAACGTCGAGGATTTTTTTTTATTTATTGCTGCAAAGCACCCGAAACGTCGAGGATTTTTTTTTATTATTTATTGCTGTAAAGCACCCGAAACGTCGAGGATTTTTTTTATTATTTAAAATAAGTAAGTAGAATTAAACGCGATAAAATCCGTAAATTCAATGTGTAGTGTTCGCGTGAATATAAGAAACCATTATAGATGTCATTTACTCATAATTCTCAGTCGTGACATGTTGTGCCTTTTTTGTTTGTATTTCGCTACAGATATGGACAGCTGTGACCTTCGTGTAAATACTTTATAGAAATATTTTAATTTTACAAAAGGTTTCACATAAGTTTTATTACATTAATTATATCTGTGATAAGAGATCTACGTTCAAACATCCAGTTTGAATTGTATTATTTACGTGTTTATGTTACAAAAATTATAATAATGAACTTAACTAAAATATTTAACTTAACTAAAAGTTTATCGACCAAATTGGCGATATTTTGAAAAGGGGTCACGTTAGAAGTACCCTTAACCGACGAGCATGTATGCGTAGATATATGGATGTAAAGGAGGCGAAAGAGGTATGTCAGGATCGTGCCAAATGGAAGTCCGTAGTCTCTGCCTACCCCTCTGGGTGACAGGCGTGAGTGTTTATGTTATGTTATGTTATGTAACTAAAATAATAATTAAAATTATAATATTTACGATTAAAATTAATTATATACAATATAAAAGAAGAAACTATAATATAGAAAATCTAAAACTAAAAATTTAAATCGTCAAAAAGACCTGCTCCCCGTGGTATAGTGCCAAGAACGCTGGCTGCGTTTCCTCGCTGAATAGCTATAGTTAGCCTTTGAGCGAGGAAAGAACCAGCCCTCTTATCACCAGCAGCGACGACCAGTCGTGGATACAGTTCCTTTAGAAATTTCATTGCACGTGGACCCCACGGACCGATAGTGTCTACAGCAAATGGCACAAATATGTAGTCATTTCTCAAAGACTCATATTTGCGCCATTTACTAAATTCGGCCTCCTCTGATGCCGCCCCGGCTCTAAAAGAGGTACCCTTGAGATATATATATATATATACATATATATATATATATATATATATATATATACCCTATATAAAAAAATAAAATTTTACAAAAATATTGCATACTCATACCAACAAAATTATAAAACTCGTCGAACTCATAGTAAAGTACAAACTACAATTTCACTTATTAAAAGAAAACTAATTTAAGGAGTATTATTTTGACTAATTTATCAAACAATACTTAAATCTGAATTAATCATGTTAATTGCATTTTGTTTTCAATGATTATGGTATTTTAATCGTTGAGTTCGTGCAACTAATTTCATTTACAACCATAAAACATTAGTTTGCTTCGAACTCCTCGAATAAGCACTCGTCTTAAAATTTCATAGTACACCAAGTTCGTTCCTCGTGGGCACTAATGAAATTGTTGATTGCAATTATAAGTACTGATTAGCTCAGTTCTCGGCGCTGAAGAGAAGTATTGTGAGTAAATCTAAACAACGTTCTTACCTACGGATTTTAAGTTCGACTTCTCTTTTCTTGTATATAAAAAAGAATATCTAAATTACGGTACGAGGCTGTCTAGATAAACTTTCTTCCCCATCAGTTATCGCATTTTCGAACTATATATCCGGCCCAGCTACTTCAGCTTACTGATTTGTTGAGCTATATCGTTCAATTTGATTCTATTGCGGATATCCTCATTACGAAGTTTTTATGCGCAGGGAAACTTCAAGCACAGCCTCCTTCATAGTTCGCTGAGCGACCTTGTGCTTCCTCATACGGACAGTAACGACAACTAAAAAAAATCAATCTATACACAATATGTTATCAATGACAACACGCGCTTAGTTGGTTCAGGTAGGCGTATGTTCAGCAGTGAACTTGTGAGAGGTTGTAATGATGATGATCATGATAATGTTAATTCTGCTAACACGCATTGGAGTATCGCGAAATGTCGTTACTCCAAAAACCAGAAGAAGAGAAGAGAATGCTCAGCTCGCATATAATATACATATAAACCATCTAAAATCATTTGCTTGTCATTTTTGTGACATTACACAGGCTTTTAGTAAAGTTAAAGTTACAACCTGTATACGTCCCACAGCTGGGCACAGGCTTTATTTCATTTCTGAAAGGGCTTTATGGCAAGGAAATATCTGCTGCGCTGCCCCAGTGCGTGCTAACAGACTTCACATGACTTCGAAATATTTCTTTTCTTATTTCTCAGATATGTAGGTTTCCCTACGATGTTTCCCTTCACCGCCGAGCACGTTAAATTGCAACGTACATAAACACATAAAATTCCTACTAACAGTTTGATTTGTGGCGCCGGAATCGAACCCGGGTTGCTAGCGTACTGTGAAATTTACAGCAAGCGCTTTAGCTCCTGAGCTACTACGGCTCTAAGCTTGGCTTTTAATAGTGTTTAAAAATAGCCGTGTAATGGTAGCGTAAGAAAATCCATTTCCTTACGCCATGTCGTGGGTATTGCAAGAGGTGACAAAGGGACCAGATAGGTATTCAATAGCATCTTTCTGATAATAACTAAAAATTATAACCCTGCCCCCATGAGGCAACCTATGGAGGAGGCCTATGTCTTACAGTGGGCTTTTGATGGGATTGGTTAATGAATAAAAATGTTGAAATAAAGTTTTCATAAAACATTTTGCACAATGCAAATATATTTAATAAGTCGTCGTCGTAAGCCATGTATGATTCATTCGGTTTTCGGTCTGATTGGTAACTGAATTATCAACACGGAAACGGAAACTCATTTCATCGAATGCGGGAAGACCTCATTTTCGATTTAGTTTTGTTTACAAAACACGATCCACGTACGAGCAATTTCGTGGAGTGATGATAGACACCTGCAAACATACGTGCTCGCTATTCTGATACGACTAATTGCTTGTAAGCTATAATTTCATAAACTGTTTGGGGATTATCGTATTACTTAATATAGTATAATCATTTAGACAGATTAATTATTATTATTTTTCCTTTTTACTTAGGTATCGTTGTATATAAATGTAATATATTTTTATTGAAACACGCTGTTTCAATAAAAATATATTACATTTATATTTATACGTGATAGAGCCATACTGCAGTTATATTAGAAGTATAGTTGTAGCACGAATGGGTCGGCTCGACTGGGGAAGGACCACGCTCTCATAGAAGACCAGCGCAAAATAGTATCGTAATGCTGCTGTGTTTCGTATGGTAAGTGTAGAGAACCGGAGACCCTTTTTACAGGAAAAGAGGCATTCCATCTTAAGCCTCACGGGTGACAACGCATCTACATTTTGATTCGTAATCGAAGATAGATGTAGATGTCTATGGGCCACAGCAACCACTTACCATCGGATGGACTGTGTGCTCGTTTGTCACCCTATCCTATAGAAAAAACTTTTATGATCAACATTTTAGAAATACTAAGAGGTAGTAATATTCTCAAGGTAATTATTACTAAGAGGTAGTAATAATTATCTTGAGACGTTTTCATTGTCCTAAAATCTTTGCCTAAAATAGAAAAATTTGCCACATTTGTTATTAAGACGCGTCCCTTCTTTTTTCTATTTTCATAAAATTTAGGGTCCAGGAAGTTTCGGGGGTAATAAATCGATCTAGCTAGGATTTATTTTTAGAAAATGTCTTTTTGTCCGTATTTTCAGGCAATGAAAAACTGCTACAAGAAGGTAAATTTTGCACTATGTTAATGGTTGTAATAGCTCAAGTGGATATCGAGCGGTCGCGAAATTGTCCGATTATTTTCCTTTTTTTTCAAGTTCCCTTCTTTTGTGAGAAAATCTATTATTTCGAGCCCTTTTTTAGTATTTTTTAAAAATATGAAAATTTTAATTAAACTAATTGCACTCATGATTTTTTATTTAAATAACCAGTTCAGTTTTTTTCTATTATGTCAATAAGATCAAAAAATATTATTTATGTTTCATCAGTGTGTAATTTGTATCTAAATGCAATTACAAAAAAAAGAGCAAAGCTCGGTCATCCGGGTACTGGGAATTTTAAGTAAGACTAAAAATTAAATTTTACGAAGCCTACAAGACTTTTGTTACATGTATCTTCATCTTCTCTGCCACCATATCTAAGATCATATCTAAGATTCGTATATTTTATATCGAACCTTACAATATGTTGACACAATTACAGTCAAAATATTGTAAGGTTAATAAATTTTACAATTCTGCTGCGGATATTTTTCGTTATATAATAAGAATGAAAGTAACACATTAGTCTTCAGTAATCTTTTCCCGACGACTGTGCTTATCACGGCAACTTGTTTATCCAAGTACCTATTTATTATTCTCAACGCAACGTCCCGAGGCAGAATGTGGTTAAGTTACTAGAAAATGTTTCTTGCCTAAGTTTAGGCTTATTTTGAAATTTACTTTTATTTTTATATTATATATTTTGCAGAAGAAATTCTTGACTTACTTTTACAATAATTAGCTTATTACTGTTAGTAAAAAAAAAGAAGAAGAAGTTTTTATTCGACAGTATGTTTAGTATGTTACGCGAAATTACTTCAATTATGAACCGATTTTGGTGTGATCCTTTTTTTGTATATATTTATTAATAAAATAGACTAGTAGAGCTCTAGTTAAGGCGACACCGCGAAAAATATTCACCTCCTTTCATCGAATAGTATAGGAATCGAATATTATGACAACACTAACGAAAGCGGAATTTTGTTATAGGTAAATTGATATCTTTATCTCGAAATTGCTTGTTCAAAAACACGTTTGTATAATTTTGACTCGATCATAATTATTTGCAAAAACACCTCTAAAAATCACTATAGTGGAAATTACAACGAAATTACTTAATTTATATGCTTGGGAATTACTCAAATATATTTATAACATAAATATTCATAATTTACTTGCTCATTACTTTGATTACCTAAATCAATATTTTTTTTAAATATTTTAAAATTCTGACAATTTCTAAGCGGTCTTAATCGTCGAGGGCGCTACGCAATTTTAGACCTTATGACGGCGTTTTTAAGTTTTTATAGAAATTATGTATCCACTTGGATCAGTACGGCGATAGCTCGGAGCCACTTTTTCGATGTGTCGTCTTAACTAGCAGTATGAGGCATTACTTTGGGGAAATCAATGATATTAAGTATGCCGCTAAGCAGATAGCCGCCACAGAGTCTCTTTCACCTGAGGAGAGGCAAGGCAAAACACGTTTTGTATTATCGACCGTGGTGCCTTTCCTAGTATAGAGGTGTTAAGCGTAGTGGTGACAGGGATAGTGCACGCAATTGAGGAAGGGCGGAACGTGCTCTGAAAACTAGGTAAGACACATTATTTTTATTTTATTAAACGGTTCTTTGCAAAATAATTTTTAACTACTTAGATTAAAATCTACCTTGAGCTTGTGACATTCATTACACCACAGTGTTGCAGTCGTTCATGGGCGGCGGAAGTCACTTACCATCAGGTGAGCCGTATGTTCGTTTGCTCCTTCTCGTATATAAAAAAACGTGAAGTTGAGAGAGCATGAATTTACTCATTTATATTTTTTGCGAAACACGTTTATCTCAGGTTTTGGATCAGATCTAATGATTTCTACTGTTTAACTGACAAATTTGAGGGAATTAGTGAAAAAAGTGTTAAGTAATATTAAACTAAGGTAAAAAAGAATCTTATCCTAATGCTAAAAATAATTTCAAGCAATTAAAACGCTATATATATGTATAATAAATATGGAGAGGATCCAAGTATTCACTTTTTTGGTGATGTTTTCTTAATTTCTCCAAGAAATTAAATATTTAGCAAACCAAAATGCCTTCAAGAATCAGATGTTTTGGCTGATAAATTATTTTATTTTAATCAAACCCAGTGCTTCCATAGCCACAATACTTGCCATGTTCTGCAATTAGAATACGAACGTAGTAAGAAAGTATCATACGTAACGGGATTAGTGGTAGCTTTTATTGTACCAGCATTAAAAGTCAAAAAATTCACAAACGAGAGATATATATCTGAAATAAGGTATGTATCTGAATAAATTCTGAACGAACCCAAAAGTAAGCTATGTTATTTTATATCACCATTTGTCGGGTCAAATTGTATTCTTTAACAATTACAAAATAATTTAGTAGATCAGATGAGTTGTAAATCTTCATCTGAATCAAAATTTCCATGGATATATTCTATTCAGCCATACAGCTAAGACAAAATTGTTTTACCTTTGCCAATATTATATTGACATATATATCAAAATTTATGGTTCAATAGCGATATCGGAATTGGCCGAAGAAGAATTCATGAGACACCGGAAATTCCAATATTATTAGAGTATATCTACGCATGCTCTAAATTTTATGGAAATAACGCAAAAAATTATATAAAATTTAATTGTAAAAATTATATTATTAAGTAAATAATATTTTTACGAACAGTGTTCCTTGTCAAATCATAAAAACTTATAAGTAAGATGAGATGTAAGATGATGAAAACTTATAAGTATTATAAGAGATAATAAATAAAATCATTGTTAAAGAAACAAAAAACCCTACCGTAGTGCTACATATATCATCTATTGCATGTCTTAAGTACAAAGCGCGTAGGTATTGTTGCGTGCCATAATTAATACCTGGTACATGGCACCAGCGCCATCTAGTATCGCGTAGCTGAACTAAGCTTTCTAGAAAATTCTGTACTAGAAATTTCTACACCTGGTCGGTCGGGACCGGAATGTACTCGATCATTCTAGGTGTTTCAGTGGAAAAGGCCTATATAAAGCCAGTAGGACCGCGACCAGGTGCAGTATTGAATTGGCGATCAAGGGAGTACTTCGAAGCAACACAACTGTGAACGAAAGTGTTAAGTGTGATTAATTATTAGTGTGTTATGAGTTGTAATTGGTGTTCGGCAATTAAAGTGTCAATTTTGATAATTCAATCGGCAGTTTCTAACTATCACGAGCCTCAAGCTCGTAACATTATGTTCTACAAGCGCCTAAAAATCAAGAATCCGACGTTTTGTCGCATGAAATCGTATCTAACAATCATATTGAACATATATATTATATAAAAATAATATTATCAGAAAGATAATTTATTGTTAAACTTTTTTTAATCAATCAATGCTATTTTTACTTTTTAAAAGTTGTTTAGTGGCTTATGGTGTAGATTTATCAAGTCCGCATAGCGGGGTAAACACGATAACTTCTAAAAATATGAATTGTTCAACTCAATTTTTCCTTAGTCAAAGTCCTGAGTTAAAGTGTATCTGTATTTAGTAAAATATATTATTGCAAGGCTGCCCAAAGACCGAAAATTTCGGAATTTCTCATATGAAAAAATTAATTATAACTAAATTAAACTAAATTAAACAGCTATTTACATTCCATGGCCACCCCCACATGATAGATGAAGAGATTAAAAAATAGATTGAGTTGAACAACTAATATTTTCAAAAGTTCCCATGCGGCCCGGATAAATCTACACCATAAGCCACTAAAACAGTTTTTTAGGTAAAAATAGCAATTAATCGATTTAATAATAATAATAATAAGTCCAACAACCATTTATCTTTCGGAAAATGTGCTTTTTATATCATTTATATATTCAATATGATTGTTAGATACGGTTTCATGCGACAAAACGTCGGATTCTTGATTTTAGGCGCTAGTAGAACATACAAAAGCACTTTGCGCTTAAATTATGCAAAACATAAGTCATCATCATTATCATTGCTGCCCTTCACAAGTTCACTGCTGAACATAGACCCACCCCAAATAATACCACAAAGCACGGTCCTGACCCTGTCATACCAGGTCGTCACTCCATCTAGTAGGGAGCAGCCCCACACTTCGCCCATCGGTACGAAGCTGCCCCACGAGAACTTTGCTTTCCCAGCGATTGTTGGTTCTTCGAGCTATATGGCCGGCCCATTGTCACTTCAGCTTACTAATCCGTCGGGCTATGTCGGTTACTCTGATTCTACTGCGGATATCCTCATATTTAAGTTTAACACGCAGAGAAACTCTGAGCATAGCCTTCTCCATACCTCGCTAGGCGCCCTTGTGCTTCCTCATACGGCCCGCAGAGAAGGACCACGTCTCAGAGCCACTGTCAACATGTACTGATTGTACAATCTCGTTTTCAAATTTTTGAGGTTTACCTGAGGAGAAAATCTGTCGTAATCTCCTTAACACTGCCCAGTCGAGTTGACTCTCTCGATTGACCGTCGTCGAATTTGTACTTACCTAGTCGGACTATTTGTCCCAGGCAAACATACTTGTAAACAACTTTGAGCTTAGTGCACCAACAACTACCTGCAAAGTGGCGTTACACATGATCTTTCTTTTGTCTATGTTCATCTTTGTTCATCTATCCGTTGGGAGGCACTATTGAGGTTAGAGAGCTTAGGTCCTCCAGCGATTATGCCGTAAGGACTATATTATCGAAAAATTGAAGGTAAGTGATGTAATCGTCATTGATGTTAATACCGTATGCTTCCAGGTTCAGTAGCTTGAAAACATCTTCCAATGCAACGGTGAAGAGTTTCGGGTATGTAACGTCACCCTCTCTTACACCTTTCTGCAATTGGATAGGTTTCGTACTTTGGTTCTGTACTCGGATGGCTATCGTAGCCGTACTGTACAATCACTTCAGCGCTTCAATATACCGACAGGCAACTTGGCACCGTTGAAGGGACTGTAGCACCGTTCGAACATCCGATTCGATCTTCTGTACAATTTACTAATGGGTTTGTATGTGGTCTATGATACTAAAGCCTTTTCGGAAACCGGCTTGTTTAAGAGGCTGGAAGTTGTCGGGTCTATGTGCGACACGAATCGTAATGACTCCTGAAAACAGCACGTAGACGCGGCTCATAAGGGAAATCGGTGTGTAGTAATTCAAGAGAGCGTTGTCACCTTTCTTGAAAAACAAGACTCTGCACTCTGCACTTCTGTTCTATGCCTCCGTAGTAGTTTCACCATGGAGGACGGAATTATAGAGATTCTGAAAAACTTCAAGTACCACCCGCATTCAGAACCCCCGCTGTAATTCCATCCACGCCCGGAGACTTCCCGTCATCAAAGTGCTGGAGAGTCATTCTATTCTCGCTCAGGCTGACGTCCGGAATATCATCGTAATAGTGTTGGATAAGACTTGCTCTTGCTCAAGGTTGGATAAGACTTGCTTTACTCGTACTTGCGTGTGGCTTCAACGATGACGTGTACTGCCCATATAACCTCTCAAAAATAAATAATAAGTTTGGCTCTACCTAATCTTCCTCAAGATTTTTTCATACCTCTGAATATGATAAATAAACATATTTTGTTGCCCTAAGTTGTCTTAGCTTGACGCTGCCTTAGTCTACAGATTTTCATTTTTATTGAACAAAAACGAACTCCAGTTAATTTATTACATTATAATCCAAATTATATAAATTAAAGTTGGAGCGCTACAAATTGCAGGAATATCTAATAATGTACAAAATAAGCGTCTGGAAATTTTCTTATATTAAATTTAACAAAAATTCTTATTTGAATTTTTCATTTCTAACTTTACATAAAAACTTGGAGAAGTTTTAGAATAATCATTGGCTCTCATGAATTATAGAGAAGTTGAATTTTTTTATTTAAGTTCAAGCTATGAAGTATGGCTGTATTAAAAAGCTCCTATTTTAAGAAAATAAAACAAATAAATATAAAATATAAATTGTATTTATTTATTTAATCATAATATATCGAACATTTTCGGCAAAGGTCATCCTGATAAATTTAAAGTTTTTCAGTAACTATTCACGTAACAGCAGTGAACGGCACGTATTTCAAACATTTCTCTTTAAATAAAACTATTAATAGCAGTATTTTATTACAGTGAAGTAACGATATGAAAGGGTGACTTGATTGGCTCGTAAATTCTGGCGAATATGCTTAGACGCAAACTTTATTACATTTTTCATTGCATTCTAGATCGATTTTACGTGTAATAAAAAGCGCATTCATAAAAAGATTAGGAAATTTGAGATGAAAAACATTGTTTATTTTGAATTAAGTGTTTTATTACAACTTGTGCACAGTGGGTCTTCTATTTGTAAAGCATCTACAGACATACTTGTTTCAGATACTGACCACGGGTGGTGTAAATAACTCAAAATATCGGGAACTAAATGTAATTAAAATTTTAGGGCCGTGTTTATGGCATTCCTTTGTTCAGCAGTGGACTTGTAATGGGCTGAATGATGACGATGATGACTTAAAAACTACATTATCTATAGTTATAGTTAGTTAGTTAAAATATATAGCCTGTACGTGGTAGAGCCACGCTGCAGCTACATTACGATTGTAGCGTCAATGGGTCGGCTCGACCGGGGAAGGACCACGCTCTCACAGAATACCAGCGTAAAATAGAAGCTTAATGCTGTTGTGTTTCGTATGGTGAGTGTAAAGAACCGGAAACCCGTTTTACTGCATAGCCACAGCATCGACTTACCATGGTGGACCGTGTGCTCATTTGTTACCCTTATCCTACAAAAAGCCTATATGTATATGGTTTTACTACCTTTTCATTGATCGGGGAGTAAAATGTTGTGAAGGACCCTTTTTTTACTCGTGTCCGTAGGGTGTCCATAGGAGGTAAATAAGAGACATACCTACTGCAAATCAAAAGTTATTTTATTTTAATTTAATTGAATTTTACACAATTGTAGTTTAAGAACAACTTTAATACCTCATCTAATTAAAACGTCTCTTCTCATTGACACTTTTCAACATTGCCTGGTGACCCTGCCAGGTGTAATTTAGAGTAGCCCACACGACTAATATATTATAATAATGTTAATTGTAGTTCTTAGGAATAGTCTTATTAAAGTCATAGAAAGAGCAACACATCTCTTCTCATTAAGAATTAAACGAGAACCTTTCTTAAACTAATATTTAAAAAAACGAGAAGGGCTATATTTGACTCGTATATTTTTTTTCTTATGTTCACCGATTTATCGGAAACGGCTGTACCACCGATTTAAATTTTTTGATAAATGTGGTTATAGTGTGACAGTATAAATTTAAATAAAAAAGTAACTATTTAGAGGTCATTCCAGTTGTTATTTTTTAAAGTCGGTTGTACTTTTAAGTTTTTTTTATTCACTTATTTTAAATTACTCTTGCACTCTTATTACTAAACATGGTTTATTGGATAGTCTTGGGCTTCGTATGCGCAAATATAGGTATATATAGGCATTATTTATTACTAAGATAAGGCGGCAATCCGATATGGTTGGAGATAGATCAAGCACAGGACCAACGGCTTTACGTGTTTTCCGAGGCACAGGAGTGAAGCACCGCTAACTACCCGTTCACTCGGCTACGGGTCTGATCAGATATACATATACAATACGTACAATATACAATTAAAATACGTCGGCTCTAGTACGGGTCGGATTAGATCAGAAATACTGCCCTATGAACTATTTTTTTTAAACTATTTTTTCGTTTTAAACAAAACCAAAGACAATATGCAATAGATAATAGTATCAAAGACAAAGATATGCTCTTTTATTTTAAACCATAACCTGGCAATGTTTCTTAGGAAAAAAAAATGACTCTGAACTTTCGGCGTTCCACGTGTCGCTTTGATGAAGGTGCTCCGTCTTTTTTATAGAATCTTGTATTTGTGTCTGGACTAAAAATGAAAGTATTATACTTTTTTATATTCCTTGTAATATAGTAAACGCGTAGATATATAATGTGTGGTATAAAAAGTGAAAAGTAAATTGCCAAAAGTACTTCAAAATCCGGAAGGCCCATTTTGGCGGTTGGGTCATAGATGTGTTATTTTTCAAATTCTCATTTATTTTTAGTGTAAAATGTAAGTAAAAATAGTTTTCTTACATATTTCAAATAACTTGACGTTGTATTTATTTCAAATTCACACAAAACTATTTTTGAAATATTGTTCGAAATGTCATACAGAAAAAATATTATTATTATTTATTTTATATTTTAATATTTTGGTATGAGTAACGAATAGAAACACATAAAACATAAAAATATACATATTTCCAAACATTTTCATATAAATTTCTCCAAAAACAAAAGTGTAGAATTCAAATTAGTAGTAATTTTGTAACTAAAATTGAAGTATATACTACTGCTATGCTATACAGGGTAATTTATGTATTTTATTACAATTTCTAGCAACCAAAAATATCGATAGTTTATACATTCAACAAGAATTCCTGTAAATTTTATCCATAAATATTGTCTCAAAGAGAAAATATAGCAAAATTTGCAATATAGCAAAAAAATTTTCTAACTTACAAATTTTCCCGCCATTAAGGTCCCGAGCGAACGGGAGTATAACATGTCGCGCGCTGTCAGAGCTTACCTCCATCCTTACCTCCATCTTGACTCCAAGCTGCTACTGAGAATTTACTGACAGAAAATCCTAAAAAAATTATTTTGGCCCGATCCGAGATTATAACTCACCTCACGATCTGCAGTCGCGCTAACTACCACTATAACAACGAGGCAGTCATGATCATATAACGCTGCATGCTCGCATTAGCTAAACACGTGACTAGACAAAAGTCAATATTTTCGCTAAAAATATTTTTGTAATTTATGTATTTTATAGGGTGGTAAACGAGCATCTATACTCGATTACAAATTAAAATTCACCCGTCACTCGTGAGGACTAAGATTCACCATAAGAAGCACAGCAGCGATAAGCTGCTACTTTACGCTGGTATATGTGAGAGCGTGGTCCTTCCCGGTTTGAGCCGACTTATTTGTGCTACAACTATGCTACTAATATAGCTGCAGTATAGTTCTATTACGTAAAGCTGTGTATTTGGGAATGATAAATTATTTGTAATACCTCTCATCCATCACTAATATATATTTGACATAGACAAATTACTGTAATATTTGTACTAAAGAAAATATAAAGACATGAGAATATTTTACTTTAAAGTACGTTGGTATCGTAATAAACTAAATAACGTCTATGCGCTCGATTAACTTGTTTTTTTTTTTTTAATAAAACTTTCTTTTTAGTTATATTATGATATAAGTAATGATTTTAATCACTGACCTCTATATATAAAGCGTACTTGTATATTCGTATATTATAGAGGTCAGTGTTTTATCTCACTTCCGCTCAATTCGACAGTTTTCTTTTTGCGATAACTTCGTCAATATTGCGAACCGATTGTATGTTAACGATTTTTTTTAAATAAATATGTGGTTTCTCCAGGCTAAGAAAATAGGGGATAAAGTTTTCGATGTAACGAAAATAGATAGAATACATCAGCGCTTGTACTGTGCTGTATTCCAGACTGAAGGGTATACAGAGCCAGTAGCCAGTGTGAGGCATTCCATCTTAGTCCTCCGAAACTTTAGGTTTGTCTTTCACTTCGACTTTATAAAAAATCATAGTCATTATAGCCCTTCACAAGTCCACTGCAGACCATTGGCCGGACCCACAGAATGCTACAAAACACAGTCCTGAGCGACCTTCATCCATCAACTTCCTACATGTCTTACCAGCAGGACTAACCAAGTTGCTTCTACAATTCACAACGCTATTAGAAAACTATAAATATGAATGGGAAATTGCACATCTCGTGATATGTATGTAACTTATCATTGATTTCATTTGCTCTAATAGTTCTCCTTTTTTATACAGAATAAGGGTAACAGATGAGCACGTGAAAGAGACCACAGTACACCTAATGGTAAGCGGATGCTATGACCCATAGATATCTACGTTTATCTTCAATTAAGAATCAAAATGTAGATGTGTTGCCAGCCCTGAGAACTGAGATGAAATTCCTCTTTTCCAGTTAAAAGCCTCCCCGGTTCTTTACACACACCATACGAAACACAGCAACATTAAGCTGCTATTTTACGCTGGTGTTCTGTGAGAGCGTGGACCCACCCCGGTCGAGTCGACCCATTCGTGCTGCAACCACAATTTATCTGCAGCATGGCTCTACCACGTAAAAAAATTATCTAATATTATATAATAAAACAATCGGTCCATCCTCACTACCGTTTGGCCACTCAGGTTGGGCTGAGTGCTCACTTTAATACTATTGGATCAACAATACCAACAAGTTGGTACTGTTTATCGAAGTTAATACTATACTGCAACCATAATATACTTCAATTTGGTTCTACCATAAATAATATTATGTATTACAGCAGTGACATAACAAAGTAGCAACTAAATAACAATTCATTGAAAGTTATAAGCACACTAACAAGCAAAAAAACGTCAATCCGAGGGAAGTGTTAGTTCGGATCGAAAATAATAATTTGACGTGAAAAGCCTTGCTCTATAATATGGCGTTTTTATGATGTTGTTATCGGAACAAATGGTAGTATGATTTATGATAATGATAGACGTTATGTACTAACAGAAATAAACACTGTGCTTACTCTTATCATTGGTATCATCATTAAAACCCTCCAAAAGTCTACTATTCAAGATAGGCCTTCCCAAAATTCACGTTTCGGAGTCAACTGCATCTATCAACTTCCTGCATCTCTTAACAGGTCGCAGTAATATTTTTTTTTTTTTTTTTTTTTTTATAGGATAGGGTGACAAACGAGCACACAGTCCACCTGATGGTAAGTGGTTGCTGTGGCCCATAGACATCTACATCTATCCTCAATTACGAATCAAAATGCAGATGCGTTGTCACCCGTGAGGACTAAGATGGAATGCCTCGTTTCCAGTAAAAAGGGTCTCCGGTTCTCTACACTCACCATACGAAATACAGCAGCATTAAGCTACTATTTCACGCTGGTATTCTGTGAGAGCGTGGTCCTTCCCCGGTCGAGCCGACCCATTCGTGCTACAACTATACTACTAATATAACTGCAGCATGGCTCTACCACGTAAAAAGATTATGCAGTATTATGGTCGTATAAATAAGCAAAAATTTAATATATCTGTAGTAGAACCAGAGTGATCGACATAGCCCAACAGGTCAGAAAGCTGAAGTGCAAATGGGCCGGCCAAATAGCTCGAAGATCTGATAGCCGATGGATAAGAAAGGTTCACGAGCTGCAGCATTGTATTTGTTGGTGATATGTGTTCAGCAAGGAATTTGTGATGGACTGTATTGATGATGTATATGATTAATTTGAATTTGTTTCATGGAGGTTCTTTTTAACAAATAAGCTTTCTGCCGAAATGTATTTTTATTTTTAACTTGAAAATAAGAGTTTCCAATTTTCTTATTGAGATATAAATTGGCTCAAAACCGTGTTTTGCGACATGGACATGTGATGGATTGTAGCGATGATGAATCGATGATACATGTAAGTGTTTAAGGACTGCAGCATCAACATGCCAACTGGAAAATGTTATCAGCGACTGTGAGCTCGTTTGTCTTCCCTAATTTTATGCAAAAAGCCTATGTTAACATTTTTATATCAAGTGTGTTTTTAGCATACACATAACTCAACAGTGACGTGGCGTAATTAACAAACTGTCCACTTACTCGACCCCTTTGTTCTGCAAATTGATGCCACGAAACATAAAACGCGTTGGGAGATAATAAAGGCTTCGACAAATGGGGGGCTACAGAGCAGACCAGAGATTACAGTTTATTGGATAAGAAATACGATTCAAATGAAATCTTACTCCTCTAAAGCCGCTACGAGCATTACATTATCACATTCATATAGTCCCTCCTATGAAGCAATTTATGGAAGAGAACTATGTTTATATATAAACAAATAGAAAACCATTTGGAAATAGCATACACTAGCTAGCACTTTAAATTTATTTACAAGGGTAGCTTGACAACTGATGCTGGTGTTTAGCTGATTAAAGACATCTTCAGTGCATTGGAGAATCCACAGGATGCTTTGGGTATATTCTGTGACCTATCCAAAGCCCTCGATTATATTCACAATTAAACATTGATCAGTAAGCTTCAACACTACTGTATAAGAAGTTATGCTCTTAAATAATTAATTTCATATTTAAGAA
Source organism: Parnassius apollo (assembly GCA_907164705.1). Lineage (NCBI taxonomy): Eukaryota > Metazoa > Arthropoda > Insecta > Lepidoptera > Papilionidae > Parnassius > Parnassius apollo. The sequence continues at coordinate 1,156,251 of CAJQZP010000935.1, forward strand.
ACAGAACTCAAAAATTTATCATTAATAGTATGGGTTCTTTATCTTTGTTTCTCGTGACTCCTCTTTCTGTTTCTTGTGTAATATATATAATGACTTACCTTACATATTAAGGGATAACCATGATATAGTAGTAGTAAACAAAGCAGGGTGGAGGTAAGGGAGGGGTAGTGCTAGTAAGACTAAGATCTGTTCTTATATTTTTTGTTGCCGCCATGCCTTATATGCGAGAGCAACGCTTGTTTTGCATGTCAGGCATATACAACGGTACTGGAAAAACACTAGGCGATATTCATCATGGCAATCCAAGAACAGCAAAAGCCCCTGGATATATCAAGTTGGTTGCGAATTCTGTAAGTCGACAGCCACGTTTTAGCATTAGGAAGCGTAGATCTTAATTGGGGCTATCTAGAGCGACAAATCTGACATTTGCATGTGAAGACCTTTAAAATGCAGATGTAGCTATGTTATGGTTGTAGCACGAACGGGTCGGCTCGACCGGGGAAGGACCACGCTCTCAGAGAGTACCAGTGTAAAATAGAAGTTTGACCCTATTTTACTGGAAATGAGGCATTCCATCTTAGTCCTCAGGGGTGACAACGCATCTGCGTTCTGAATTTTAATGGAGGATAAATGTAGATGTCTATGGCCACAGCATTCACATATAATCAGGTGAACTATGTGCTCGTTTGTCACTCTTATTCTATAAAAGAAAGTTAAACGAAGATGATTATGTTCAAAGTTTAAATTATGTAAACGTAATATTGGAGAGGTTTGACGACTTTTCTTTAAAGGCGAGGCCTATTTTCATTTGAACGTTTATGTTAATCGCCAGAGTTGCTAGTTTTGGGCAGATAGCAATCCAACATTGTTACATCAAAGTCCTTTGCCTAGCCCTAAACTTACAGTTTGGGTCACAACGTCGGCAAAGTGCGTTCTTGGAACTTACTTTTTTAAAGACTATGAGGCACAGCTATTACGGTGACTTCGATGTGTTATATAGAGATGATACGCAATTTTTTTTAGTCTAAAACTAAGAAAAAGTGGGCACTACAATTTCCTTTCGTGGTTCCAGCAAGATGGAACCACGACGCATACCATTAACAACTCGCCCAGCAGCACTACAAGAATTGTTTCTGAAAAAAGTGATTTCTCGAAGGGTGACATTGAGTAGCTACCACGGAGTCCATATTTAACCCCATTTGAATTATAATTGTGGAGTTATCTTAAAAGCGTTGTATACAAGAACAATCCACAAAGTATTGAAAAGAAATATTGAAGAGAAAATCAAATTAATTCCTTAGCAATTTCTTCGAAAATTCTTCGATGATTTCCGCAAGAGGTTTGAAGAGTGTCAGCAATAAAACGTTCATTTATCACATATATTTAATAAGCAAAATTCCATTCTTTGTATATTTGGTGTCAATAAATAAACATTTACAATTAGCAATTTTTTTTAATTATTGGTCGAAATAGTTGGATCGTTCTGAGACACGCAGTATGATTGTAAGGTGTTATTTTTTTCAAACTCCCGTTGGTTTCTTGCTAGTTTTTTCCCAGGACAGAGGATTATTTCCAAATCAGTGGAAAATTAAACAAAAATTAAATAATACATTAGAGTGACTGAATGTATTATTTATTATCTTTATTTACAGTACCCGTGTAGTGGCGGTTGAGAATATCCACTACCCCATATCTTCCCGTGGGTGTCGTAAGAGGCGACAGAGGCAAACAGGCAGGAGATGGGCAGCAGCATCTTCCTAATAACAACAATAACATAATAAAAAACTGCGGTTGCCAACCCGCTCACCAAGCGTGGCAACTATGGCAAATATCCCCCCATGAGCAACGACGCAAACAAACGGCCCCCAGTCCCCGGCGGCCCCGCTATTCCTGGCTACAGTGGCGACCATGGTAACGGCGGGGTAGGGGGTGCTAAGAATCTCCGGTGGAGGTTCGGTTGCCACCTACGAAGACTCGACCTGGCAACGTATAACGCACGCACCCTGAGGACTGGTGAGAAGATACTGGAGCTGGAAGAAGAGGTAGACAAGTAGTGCTGGCATATTATTGGATTATCTGAGGTCCGAAGAGAAGGGGAGGACACGGTAATCCTCGAGTCCGGCAACTTGTTCTATCACCGGGAGGGCGACCATCTGTCCCAAGGAGGTGTCGGATTTATCGTCCACAAGTCTCTCGTCAACAACGTTGTAAAGATTGGGAGTGTGTCGACGAGGGTCGCGTACCTGACCTCGGCACATCCCGATGAGGAAGTGGAGGAAATGTATGAGGATATTTCTAGAGCCATGCATTCCTCCAAAACCCACTACACGGTGTTGATGGGAGACTTCAACGCAAAACTAGGCACAAGAGAAAACGGTGAGCTGAAGTTAGGGAAATTTGGAGTAGGGCAACGGAACCGTAGGGGCCAGCAGCTGGCTGACTTTATGGAGAAAGAGGGACTCTTTATGATGAACTCTTTCTTCCAGAAGCGGCCCCACAGGAAGTGGACCTGGTCGAGCCCCGACGGTTCGACAAAAAATGAGATTGACTTCATTATGACGACCAGACGCCAACTGTTCAGTGATGTCTCAGTGATCGCAAGGGTGAAAACCGGCAGCGATCACCGAATGGTTAGAGGCACACTGAACCTAAACGTTAAGTAGGAGAGGTCTCGTCTATTGAAGTCAACGCTCCGTCCCCCTCGTGCTCTAAACCAGAATCCCGAAACCTTTCATCTCGAGTTACGTAACCGCTTTCAGTGCCTAGAAGATTGCAATGCAGTGGACGATATGAATGACAAGCTCGTGGAAACTGTACATGTGGTCGGAGCTAAGTTCTGTAAGACCCGCTGCAGAAGAACACAAAAACTCTCCGATCACACTCTTAATCTCATGGCTATTAGACGGGAGATGAGGCTGCAATCGTCAACAGATTTGACAGCATACAGTCAACTGAACAAACAGATCTCCAAATACATGCGACGAGCCTTACGCAACTTTAATACTGCTCGTATTAAAGAAGCGATCGAGCGGAACCAGGGCTCCAAAGTCTTTGCCAGAGATCTGTCTGCCAGAAAGAGCCAACTGTCAAAGATGACGACTGAGTGTGGCAGCATCGTTTCCGGGACACCTGAGATTTTGAGTGAGATTGAGAAGTTCTATAGGCAGCTGTACACATCATCGTTGGAGCCACACGCAAGTGTGAGTAACGATCCAAGAGCAAGTCTTATCCGACACTATTCCGATGATATTGCGGACATCAGTCTGAGCGAGATTAGAATGGCTCTCCAGCACCTTAAAAACGGCAGGGCCCCAGGCGAGGATGGAATTACAGCGGAGCTTCTGAAAGCGGGTGGAACACCGGTACTTGAAGTTTTTCAGAAGCTCTTTAATTCCGTTCTCTATGGTGGCACTACTCCGGAGGCGTGGAGCAGAAGTGCGGTGGTCTTGTTCTTTAAAAAAAAGGCGCAAACGCTCTCTTAAAGAACTACAGACCGATTTCCCTTCTGAGCCGCGTCTACGTGCTGTTTTCGAGAGTCATTACGAATCGTCTCGCACGCAGACTCGACAACTTCCAGCCTCCCGAACAAGATAGTTTCCGAAAAGGCTTCAGTACCATAGACCACATACATACGCTGCGGCAGATTGTACAGAAGACCGAAGAGTACAATACGCCACTTTGCCTGGCGTATGTGAACTATGAGAAAGCCTTTGATTCCGTCGAAATTTGGGCGGTGCTACAGTCCCTTCAGCGGTGCCAAGTTGATTGTCGGTATATCGAAGTGCTGAAGTGTTTGTACAGTAGGGCTACGATGGCTATCCGAGTACAGAACCAGAGTTCGAAACCTATCCAACTGCAGAGAGGTGTAAGACAGGCTGACGTTATATCCCCGAAACTCTTCACCGCTGCATTGGAAGACGTTTTCAAGCTACTGGACTGGAAAGGATACGGTATTAACATCAATGGCGAGTACATCACTCACCTTTGATTTGCCGACGATATAGTCCTTATGGCGGAATCGCTGGAGGATCTTAGCACTATGCTCAATGACTTCAATGGTGTCTCCCAACAGATAGGTCTTAAGATGAACATGGACAAAACAAAGATCATGTTTAATGTCCATGTCACACATATGCCGGTAGTTGTTGGGAGCACTATGCTCGAAGTTGTTGACGAGTACGTTTACCTGGGACAAAAAATATTCCACGAAAGTCCAACAGAACGACTAAGTGTACAACCAGTGCGTGTTGCCAGTGATGACTTACGGATCTGAGACGTGGTCCTTCACTGCTGGCCGTATGAGGACGCTCAAGGCCGCTCAGCGAGCTATGTAGAGGGCTATGCTCGGAGTTTCTCTGCGTGATAGAGTCAGAAATAAGGATATCCGCAGTAAAACCAGAGTGACCGACATAGCCCAACGTAGCAGTTAGTAAGCTGAAGTGGCAATGGGCCGGCCATATAGCTCAAAGAACCGATAACCGATGGGGAAGAAAGGTTATCGAGTGGCAGCCTCGTACCGGTAGGCGTAGTGTAGGGCGACCCGCCACTAGATGGAGTGACGACCTGGTAAGACATGCAGGAAGTCGATAGATGCAGGTGGCTCAGGACCGTGCTTTTTGGCATTACCTTGGGGCGGCCTATGTTCAGCACTGGACTTGTGAAGGGCTGTAATGATAATGATGATGATGATGATGATGTTTACAGTAAGGAATAACAAAACAAAGTTGCTAATGCGCCTCTATCTGGTTTGATTTATATCTTTAAATTGGTGCGGATTTCACTATGCCTTAAATTATTTTTTAAGAAAAGTGTTATAAAATAGGCCATTACTAAAGTTACAGCCTATTTTATAGTAAAAACCTATTGCACGTCTCATAACGCGAAGCGTTATTAAGTAGTGCTTTACTCTCGACACGTCAAGCTCAAGCAATTTTGTGTTTTAAAAATGTCTTATTGCACTTGTATGATAATATGAGTAGACGTATATTACTACTCTAATATAGTCCATGTTATATTTTCTAAAAAATCATTTTATATGCCACTTAAAAAAATGTTTTGAAAAAAATTTTACGTTGACGTAATACGTAGGTACCGTAAATACGTGACCACATACATAATCAACATCCGGACGATGTTGATTTTGTATGTGGTCATGATAACTCCCGAAAAAAATGACGTATCGTGACCGTTTTTTTTTTAAATTAACTTCAGAATTACATCAACCGGTTCCCTATTTCATATCAATAGCCTAGTACGCGTAGTTTGTTAATAAAATGATATTCTACTTTTATATATTTTATTGCAATTAAAAATTTTAAGGCACTTTCATATTTTTAACCATTAATATACAAAGGACAAATATACCATACAGCCTATGTCGATTTTATGCTTTGTGTAAACTAACTGTTAAAATAATAGAGCGCTAAATTTAAAACACCTGAAATATTTTAAGTCAGGATTATTATTTATTTTTTCATCAAAATTAAATCAACTCTCAACTCAAACAAATTGCAATGCTCATGAGCCGTGGATTTTTGGATTTTGGAAATATTTTATTTACACTTCCCACTGCCAGAAATAATTTACCTCTCGTTTCTAAAAGGGTTATTGAGCAATAATTGCATAACGTTGCTTCAGTACGTGTGAACAAATTTTACATGTACTCGAAATATTTAATCGCTCCGACTTGCAGGTCTCATGATATTTTCCTCCACCGCCGAGCACGTGGTAAATCAGCATTTAAAATTTTAATTATTTTTTTTATTGATAGTACTATGAAATTTGCGGCAATTACAGCCCCTGATCAATCACGGATAGTTGTATCATACATGAATATTTCTAAGGTTAGAAGGGAAATGTTAATGTAATATGAACAACAGCACACTTGTGAATTGCAACCTAGCGTAGTTGGGCGAGTCGCTAGTTTAGTACAAACGACAAGTAATGAGTCTGACCCGTAACAACTTCTAATTACATCGCAATCCAAAACATCCTAAAAAATTTGTATGTGAATCTCTTTGTGCCTCCCCACAAAAAATAACTTAATATCACAAAAAAAAAAATAAAAATACTTTGGAAAATAATTAATAAATAGCCCTAAGAAATAAATTTCTCAATAAAAAACACAAACAAAAACCAAAAAGTAATACCCAAAATTACACTAGCACCCCAAACCCCCAAAGACCTCGGGATGCAATACATATCTCTCTCCTCAGTCATTGGGCAATGTAATACCCTTAATTGGCATGGTTGGTTTTAATGAAAGTGGTCGTCAAAATAATCATCATTACTTTTGAGAATATATATCTACTAGTTATTATTCTTTATAGCTTTCCACTGATGGATACTAACTTAACGACAACGATCATCCACTCAATTAATACGATAACCATAAGGGTGCTTCATAACTAGAGTAGAGTAGAAGGAAAAGTGTACAATATTTCATAACATTTGTTTCTAATTATCGGATAGTAGCAGCGTAACGAAATTCAAAACCCTATATCATTATGCTGATGTTATAAGAGGCAACAAAGGAAAACTTAAACAGAAGACGGGCAGCAGCTTCTTTCTGATAACAACTCAATAATTCAAATAAACTGCTGTTGCCAAACCCGCCTGCCAAGCGTGGCAACTATAGCTAAAGCTAATGCTCCTCTATGTGGCAATCTATGGTGGAGGTCCATGTTCAGCTGTGGACTTGTAGTGGGCTATAATGATTCAAGAATTAAGGCATTAGTCTCTGATGGCAAACGGTTCTGCGGCATATGGACATTTGCAACTCACTATAAACAAAGAAGGCTACGCATGTACTGTCACCCAACGGACTGTGAAAAAACACAAACACACAACCTCACAAATAACCTGTAGTTAATCTCACTTTCTATACCGTAACTACAAGTATATAACTATAAGTTACTTGAAAATGTTTTCCTTCACCATCATATCAGCACTTGAAATTTCAACCAGCCTTTAAAAATTTACAGCTATTTAGCTACTTATCTTAGGAATAAGAAAAATTTTAGGGACACGAAGAGTATATTAACTAAATTTTTTCCTTTCCCTTTCACCATCGGGATACCAACAGTTCAGCCACTCAAACAACTCTTTTTTTCTGTATGTCTGTTCGGGCTACTCTTTAATATGGCTGAACCAATTGTGATGAAACTTTGCAAACAGATAAAGAGCAAGGTCAGAATGGTTCTAGACTATTTAACCCGAAAAATAGGAGATTTAAAAAAAACTATAAATTGATAAAATAAATGATTTTTAAGCATCTAAAATCTAAAAAATTTAAAGATTTACGTGGTAGAGCTACGTTGCAGTTATATTAGTAGTATAGTTGTAGCACAAATGGGTCGGCTCGACTGGGGAGCGACCACGCTCTCACGGATTACCAGCGTCAAATAGTAGTTTAATGCTGCTGTGTTTCGTATGGTGAGTGTACAGAACCGGTGACCCATTTAAGTGGAAACGAGACATTACAACATAGTGCTCATGAATAACAACGCATCTGCATTTTGATTCGTAATCGAGGATAGATGTAGATGTCTATGGGCCACAGCAACCACTTACCATCAGGTGGACTGTGTGCTCGTTTGTCACCCAATCCTATAAAAAAATCCTACTTAGGCGAAGCGGTTTAGTATCAAATAAAAAATAACACGAACAATTACGAAAAAGTTAAAAAGTCATGAGTACGAGAAAGGAATCCCTCCTTTAAAACAATGTGAGTCCTACTTATTATTACTCAAGCTCATGCCACATTCAGGATTGAAATGTTGGCAAAAAACTCATTATCAATTTTTCATTTGGTGACTTATTTCAAAAAATAAATATTTTTATTGTTATAAGCACTACAGAATCGATTCAAAGGAACCTTTATCAGGTTTTCATTTATGCAAAGATCTAAGTTAAATAATTAAAGTTCTAAGTTATGTACTCATATACACTATTTAATTATGACATATCAGTACATTTTTTTTAAATTAAAGCGACAAACGAGCACACATGCACCTGATGATAAGTTAACACTGAGGCCCATAGACATCTAAATTTATCCTTGATTAAGAATCTTTAAAAAGACGTTTCCAGTAAAAAAGATCTCCAGTTATCATACTTACCATACGAAACACAGCAACATTAAGCTGCTATTATTTTACTCTGGTATTCTGTGAGAGCGTGGTTCTTCCCCGGTCGAGCCGACCTATTCATGCAACAAGCATAATATAGCTGCAGCGTTGCTTTACAACAATGCTAATACCATGTATAAGAATAATCATCCAGAAAGAAGGAAGATAGATCTCCATGAAACTCAAAACATGGGGATATGGTGAAATTGGAGCTGTCGAATATCGAGTCTGTTACAATTATTTTCTAGTAGAAATTATAAAGTGCATTAAAATAATAAATGAACCCACAGAGTATGCAGCTAACGTCAGTCTTCGCTTACATGGGTGAGCACCTTTACTAGAAGCCATCAAGATATTAGATATCAACAACGCTAGTGCTCGTTACATCTACATAAACAAAAAGTATACAATGTTAGTAACAAGCAAATGGATGTAAGAAAATAGGCCCACTGTTTAGACAAACGTTAAGTGGAATTAATTTAAAAGTCACTTTGTACCTGTTAATTGAGTACGGCTGATACCTCAAGTAACTATGCCAGTGCTTGAATTACATTATAATTAAAGTAAAAGTGTTTTGAACTAACTTCGAGCCTTTATTTAAATGTCAATTAAGTAATTTTTACTCTGTAAGACGCCGAGAAGTGATGACCTAAAAGAACCTACTACTTTTTATTACCTGGTGGTGTCGTGAAGCGAAGTAGTCTGTTACTCCAAGCATGGGGTCAAGATATAAAAATTCCGATGTCCTCATCGAAAACAAAAAGGTGAGTGTTGCTCCATTTAATGTTTTTAACTTCAGAGTACGCCAGATTTAATTACCTTAAAAATCAATATTATTTTTGGTATTTGTAATATAATATTAAAAGTCACAAATCTTTTATTTCTGACTCACAGAACTATTCCGAAAACGTTAACTAAAAGAAATATTGGCAACTTTAAAATGATTGTATGAATATAAACAGATTGATTCTAAATTTAAACAAAATAAAAAATAAATTGTGATGGCGATAAAAATTGAGTTGAGTTGTTATTCTATTTGTTGAAAACCGCTATTTAAACATCTTTTTGGTTCAATTTAGAGTTCATTGTGATAATTTGAAATTCTACTGCAATGCAACGTCGACATTTATGTAACTGAAAAAGAGATGATAAGAGCAGTGGGGATGTTGCAGACTGGTGATTTTGATCGTGACGTCGCTACGGTAATAGGCACTAGGCAAAATGTGATTTCGAGATTATGGTCACGCCACGTGCCACGTGCAAGGTGATAGAGAGACATGCGGGACCAAGCCGCATTACTATACCCAGACAACACCGGAAAGAATGAAAATGACAAACAAGCACACAGTCTACCCGATTGTAAGTGGATGCTGTAGCCCATTGACACATCTATCATCCTCATTTCATAAGTAAAAATCAAAAGGTAGATGCGTTATCACCCCTGAGATATAAGATAGTATGCCTCTCCAACAGTAATAAGGCTCTCCCGTACTCTACACTCACCATACGAAACACAGCAGTATTAACATGCTATTTCATGCTGGAATTTTGTGAGAGCGTGGTCCTTTCCCTTTCAAGTATTCGTACTGCAACTATAATATGCTGCAGCACGGCGAACGAACTAATGTATTTTTAAAACATTAAGAGTAATTTAGATAAGCTTCAGCGGTGACTCTTCTAGACGGTGAAACTAAGATTAATTGGTTTTTCGAACGCGAACCGACGCGGGGGAGGTCTGCGGTCACTCCCCATTTGTCTTAGCTTTCATTATACGCCTGTGGGTTTTTTTGTCACGCTCTTTCAATTTGTAAAGCAAAAAGAGTTAAAATAGTGCACAGTTTGTTAATAACGTCCCTTTGTATTTGGCCATATTACGTAGTTTTGCATAAAGAGTCAATTAAACATCAAATATGTGGACTAACTAGCGATCCACCCAGCCTGGATTAAAAATAATCAAATACAATTTATTTTATCAATTTTCAAATAAAACCTCCAAGTTTCTCAGATAAAATATATCATAGATACCTCCTGACATTGTTCTTTATCTGCTCGTGAAATTTCATCACGACAGATAAACAAAACAGACAGGGAGTTGAAAATTTAAAAAATGTTTATTAACGTCTAAATAGCATGCAAATAATCCTCGAGACTAATAAAAGCTTGTTATTTTTATATTGCAGACAAAAAATTCAATTTTATCTACAAATAGTTACAAAAAGTTTTTTGTTATACAAATTAGTGGTGAGAAACAAGCATACTAGTCCACATGATGGTAACCTGCATATATTCACTATTAAGAAATAAAATTCAAGCACAGCAGTATTGCGATGCTATTTTACACTGACATTTTGTGGGAACTTGGTATTTTCCTGGTCGAACATTTTTATTGTTTTATTATTAAAAAACGTTACTAGGATAGGATAGACACACTAGGATTTTCTCCTGTATCGTGGAGGCTGTTTACATACATAAATTGCACAAGGACACACATCCAGACCCGGAACAATTACTTGCTGGCCATACATATACTTGTTCCGTGCGGGATTCGAACCCTTACCATTATAACTCATTGCTAAACTACTGCGCCACGGAGCCGTCGAACAGACCCATTCGCCCTACAATCATAATACAATTTGGCACTAAAAAATAAATTTCGGAGCCTGAAGCCATCCATAAGTATCAAACGGTTACACCAGCGAAGTTGCGTAGAGATTTTGTAGCGGATTTATCAGCGCTATTGGGTAAAGGAACCATCCGTATTCGTTCATCAGTCATACTACAGTATGGCGCTAGAAAAAAAGGTTTTGGGAGCCTGAAGCCATCCATACATCTCACACGGTTACACCAGTGAAGATGGGTAGGGATTTTGTGGCGGATTTGTCTGCACCACGGGCAACGCAACTATCCTTGCATGACAGCTGTTTGCTCGAACTAGACATATGTCAATCGTGAATGATTCGTGTATTTGACCCGTAACTCAACTATTAGCTGTATCAACTAAGCTACTAACTGTGATCCACAATTACCCACTGGATAAATCTCGGTCCTTTTTTCCATTTAATTAATTTCAGGTTTGAGCCACCGGCACCTTTCGTGTCTCGAAAAAAAGTCACCCGAATTAGGCTTCATCTTTTTATTTACCATAGTTCTACTATGCTACCGTTACCCTTATCAAAAATTCACGAGCAATCAACTTCTCTCACTTAATATAAATTGAACTGGTGTAAGCAACGAAATAAAGTAACATTAACCTCCACGCACATTAGGGTGGCCGCAATATAACGCAACGCATTGAAATAACACTCAGGAAAAACTTTAGTAAATTTTGCATAATATAGTTCATGTACTTACTACATGCAGACCGTAGCATGACGGCGCACATATAGGTATTTGCACGATCTACGCGGCCAAAATTATTTTAATACTTAATTGGTATCTAAACAAGGTAAATAAACAAAAAAACCATTTTTCAAAAAAAATATTTTCAAAAAAAAAACATAAATTTAAAAAAATATAATATTTAGATCGCTGTATTGGTACAAAGAAAAAAACATAATAATGCTAAGTTTCTTCGTCGCTCTCTGATGAATTTTCAGATAATATGTTGGATTCCGCAGATACAATCATGGCTAAGGTTTCAGGCAAAAATGTTTCTGCTTTCCTTTTCTTTACAGTTCGCATGCTACTGAGCAAAGGATCTGAACTAAGCAGAAGGCGATTAAAAATATCCTGATTACAATCTTTTCTGGAAAATTTCGCCGCGGCGTATCGCACCGGCGTATGAGATTTTTTGTAGCGCAATGCGACAAGAATCAGTGTGTATTGAACGCGAAATTTAATGGACGCAAATTTTAAATGATTTTATCTAAAATAGTATAATTTGATTAAACTTGTCTCTTATTCTTTATTATTAAGTTTTGTTCCTTTACCGTTAGCATCTTTACTCTATATAAATAAATAAAATTAAAGTGTCTGTTTGTAATTTCAAAATTACAACTTTTTACTAAATGCCCATAAAAGTATAATTGTTTGTATGTCTGTCTGTCTGCTTGTTCAGACTTATCTTCGAAATGGCTGGACCGATTTTGACGGGATGTTCACTGACAGATATCTGATGTTATAAGTGGTCTATGGTATGGTAATGGTCGCCTAGTGATCAAAATACTATCGTAATTCACAAAATGTTTACGTTTGTGTATTAAGAAAGCTGTATTTAACTTTTAATTGCACATTAATGTATATAACACAGATATCTAATGTAAAAAATACAAAATAAACCATATTTGGCTTTGATATACACTTCACAATCCATTGGAAAAGGAACGTTTTAAATCCAATCAAAATTTACATCGTATTCAGTCAATCCGTCAGTAACTACGTGATGGAAACATTGTTTTCAACACATAATTACTGACATTGGCTTTATAGCTATACATACCTATATAAACTATAACAGATGTTTGACATTGGCCTTAGAGCGATGACATACCTATATAAGCTTGTACTTAGTCTCAGACATTTACATGCCACGTAAAATTGTTGGTTCTGCGCCTTATCACTCTCTCGTCGTGTCAGATTACCGTGCCGTTGATCCTAAAATCCTCATATAAATATCCTGAAACCCTCTTTATAACTCCACCTTGACCGTGTAAAAGCTTACCTTACCTAAAAATAATGAGAAAGGGCACTTTTTTAAAAGAATCATTAAAGCAGTATATAATACGAGCTAAAACTTAAGTCTATAATATAGTTTTAAAAGCAACAAACATTATTCAAGCCTCTATCTATTTATAATTAACAATATCACAATATTGTTACTATTAAATTTACAAGTTTTGCTTTGTTAGTTCACATGGAGCGAATTGTAAAGTTCCAATATAATAAAATACAACTTACAATTTACTTAAATAACTTTGTCACTTATTACCGTTTCTTCTTGAACTTGTTCATATCCATTATAATAAATATAGCATTGATTTTCAAAAATGCTTTTATTCTAATTTGAAAGTTGGTGGTACTTTTCTATACTTAGGAGTTTGCCTGGGTTACCTAGGCGGAGAAGAATACGCAGTAATCTCTCTCTAAGTATACTATCGTATAGTAGAGCCAACTGTCGAAGTTGAAGACCGAATGTAGTAACATAATTTCCGGAACACCTAAGATTTTGAGTGAGTTTGAGAGTTTCTAGGGGCAATTGGACACGTCATAGTTGGAGTCACACCCAAGTGTGAGTAACGATCCAAGAAAAAGTCTTATCCGACTCTATTCCGATTACATCCAAGTCAGTCTGAGAGAGATGACTACTAGAATGACTCCAGCACCTTAAAAATGGCAAGGCCCCGGGCGAGGAAGGAATTACAGTGGAACTTCTGAATGTGGGTGGATAACCAATCCCTGACGTTCTTCAGAAGCTATTTTAATACCGTCCTCCATGGTGGCATTACTCCGGAGGCATGAAACAGAAGTGCTTCTTCTTCTAAAAAGGCGACAAATCACTCGCCGCATCTACGTGCTGTTTTCGAGAATCATTACGAATCGTCTCGCACACAAGCTTGACAACTTCCAGCCTCTCGAACAAGCTGGTTTCCTAAATGGCTTTAGCGCCATAGACCACATACATACCCTTCGGCAAATTGTACAGAAGTCCGAAGAGTAAAATCTGCCACTTTGTCTTGCGTATGTGTACTATGAAAAAGCCTTTAATTCCATCGACATTTGGGCGGTGCTGCAGTCCCTTTAGCGGTGCCAAGTCGACTGTCGGTATATCAAACTGCTATGCAGTAGAGCTAAGATGGTTATCCAAGTACCTAACCAGAGTACGACTCATATCCAACTTCAGAGAGGTTTAACACACGGTGACGTTATATCCCACAAACTATTCACCGCTGCATTGAAAAACGATTTCAAACTACTGGGCTGGAAAGGAACGGTATTAAAATCAATGGCGAGTACATCACTCACCTTCGATTTTCCGACGATATGGTCCTTATGGCAGAATCGCTGGAGGACCTCAGCACTATACTCAATGCTCTCAGTGGTGTGTCCCGACGGATAGGTCTTAAGATGAACATGAAAAAACAAAAGTCATGTCTAATGTCCGTATCACACCTATGCCGGTAGTTGTTGGGAGCACTAAGCTCGAAGTTGTTTAGAGGATGTTTACTTGACACAAATAGTCCGACTAGGTAAATCCAACTTCGACCAAAAATTTAATCGACAGATTCAACTCGACTGAGCAGCGTTCGGGAGATTACGATACGTCTTCTCGTGAGTAGTAGACGTCTATAGGCTTCAGTGTTCACTTACAATCAGGAAGAATGTGTGTCGTAGGCACCACATTTTTGAATATATTACGCATAATCAGACGATCGACAATGTCATTTGGAGTGTTTAAACATATTTTTTATTTTTTTATCCTGCTGTAAAAATACATGCAACTCGCCTAAAAGTAGTAATTTTAACATATGAAATAAATATCTATCTAAAAATACATATGATATTGTGATGATATATATATATATATATATATATATATATATATATATATATATGACATACGTTATATATATATATATGATGACATAAAGATGTGTTTAGATAACCTTATTTACAAACACTATTTATAACTAATAACTAGTAACTAAGCAGAAATAAATAAATTAATCCTTTGGCTGAGTTTAACTACTTCCTCTAAACTCGTTAACCCACGCTGACACGCTAAGGCAAGCCTGATATAAGCGTCAACCAAAATCCAATTTCGACAAATGTAACCCTTACAAGTATATAGAGGATTTAAAATACACTATGCTCTATATTATTATTCTGATTTTGTATGTCTTGTTTATTGAAATAAACTTAATAACCGTTAATGCATCTTTTAGAGATCGTGTAACTTGTAAACGACTATTATATACTTTTTGTTTTGACAACGGTTCATGGCTATGCTAGAACAAGAACAAATTCATGGACCAAAATTACCCGCATTTACAAAACATATTGGTTTAGTTCCAAAAATATCATAAAATATAGACTAGGTGACGTTATGTTCGTGTTAATAATAAAATTGTATATTTACACTATAAATAGTCCGAGGTGAATTCGAAGTGAAACTCGTCGCGCAACCAATTAGAAAGATCAGAATAACATCTTCCGAGCCAGCTAGTATATTAAAGAGAGATTGGGCTATACTATCGACCTGTCAACATCAAGTGACTTGCATTTTTGCGTTTATGTTCATAATAAAATAAAAAATAAATTGATAAAATATAATGCCTTTAAAATCTATAACAAGAATATACGCAGCTAGACAAAAGTAACTCACATAGCCTAACAGATCAGCTGAAGTGGAAATGAGCTGATTATAATTATATAGCACAAAAGACCAACAACTACGGAAGTTACTCAAATGGCAATTTTATATCAAAATATGAGTTGTATGATTTCCGTTCAGTTTTGTTACTAAATAGAGATATATAGACAACCTGATGAAAGATGAAAGTCAGCAAATGCTTCATTCTTTATTGCAATTTTTGTGTCAAGCCTATATTCAGCAGTACACTTGTGATTGGCGATTATAGAGGTAATAACCAAGTATCACGACGATGACTGCTATAAATATAGACCATGAATACTAATGTAAACATGGAGTCTATGTTTACAGTGTACGTTTGTCGTGTATGCAGTGTTGCATACGTTCAAATGCGTAGATCAGAGAAAAATTCATAATTTAATCTGGAGGTAGCCATGGTTAAATGTGACCATAATAGCCATAAAGCACGGTCTTAAGCCACCTCCATCCGCCTACTCTATGAATGTTTCCTCTAGTTGTGGTTTTCCCTACACTACGCTTGCCAAAACGAGGCTGCCATTCGAGAACCTTTTATCTTTTACCAGCTTAACATAAATTATAATAGCTTCATTAACAACGTATCAAATTTACTGACACCTTAGACGAAGCTATACGTTTTTATTTAGCATAAATAGAAAATACATACAATTATACTTTTTTTTTGAAAAATAGCATTTGTTCAAATACTGGTATCATCATGACACAATTGTGCAACAGGCATGTTACTTCAGTTTGAGGAAAAGAAAATCAGTATGATTACAGTTTGCTTGGCACTATTTCTAAGGCCCGGTTGACATTTTGAGAAGTGATAAGTGGCAAGTGAGAAGTGACAAGTGTGCATTTTATTTCCACTTATCACTTGTCACTGCCTGTTCACACGCACTAAGCACTTACCATTTGTCAGTTGCACTTACCACTCTCACTTGTCACTTCTCAAAATGTAAACCGGGCCTTAGTCCACTCCACAGGGCAGACACATGTGTAGCCTTCTTTGTTTAAAATTGTTTCCGAGTTACTATTGCCTACAGTAACCATTTAGCTCATATTAACGTCGGTGGTAAACCTTATACATATTTAATATTAAAGAACCCAGTAAACCTAAGACTTTATTGATGTAAAAACAAAAACAAATGACTCATTATACTCGTAATATCCCAGTTATTTCAGTTTGCTAATGAGGAAATTGAAAAAATCACATCTTTTTGGATAAACCAAAATTTAGGGCAACAAATTTATTTTCCGACAAAGACGAAGCACATTTAAAGGTTATTGAAAGCAAACACACTCTTAGAGTGTGACGTGAGCGATATTAAATAGTACCTACCCTAGCGGCCACAATTCGTATTTAGTATCTAAATGATTTCCTTCGTCACTGCTATACAATAATTGAAACCTATTACACTTAAACTATGAATTATATTACGACTTTCTAAGTAAATTATCGAAACCATAGATTTGAATCAAAGTGTATTATTCTTTTTCATCATTATCAGCTCGTAAAAGCCCACATTTGCCTCTTTCGCTGTAGGATAGATTTGCTTTAATCATCACGCTTGTGTTACACGTTCGACGTTGCTACCCATCTCCGATCTGGGTATTTTATAACAGGTGTAAGTGGGACGGTTGCACCATTTATTGGATAAGATTTATCAGCCATTTCACATCGACCCCTCTAACGACACCTACGGAACAAAATGGGAGGTTGAAATATCTTACGTCACTACTAATTTAATACTGAAGGCAACGGTAATCTTCCACAATTACGTACTGAAGGCAATTATGTTGTTATCGGGGCATATTTGCCTTCAGAGGAATTTTAACTGTGACGAAAAACATACGTTACGTATTAGGAAAGTCGCAGAGCCTCGCTGCGGCTTTATTATGGTTAAAGCACGAATTGACCAGCTGGACTAGGAAGGATAATGCCCACACAAAATACTAACGCCAATTATTATAACTCTGTTGTATTTCGTAAGGTTAGGGTGGAGAATGGAAGGCACTTTTGTCTGAATCTTAAATCTTAGTCCTCAAGGGTTACAAGGCATCTGGTTTCAAGTTGTAACAACGTAAGAGAGGCGAATATTGTAAATGCTAGCAATATTTCATGACCTCTGATAAATGGCGGATGACGGCGGATATATTATATGTTGTAAATTTCCCTGAACAGCGAAGTGATCAATATTAAAGGAGCAAAGCTTGGCCAGCACTGCAATGGCCAATACTTTGGCTTAGGAAGAATATTTACAGCAAATCCTCTGGAGATTTGGAGAGGCCATATCCTGCTGTGACTGTTTATGATTTTAGGAAGACCATCAACGTCTAAAGGAGCGTCGGGTAGGAACTCTGGAATACTGATCCCGCCAACCGGTTGGCTGTGTTGTCCTACAGCTGGTTCCTCGTGGATGTTGAAATGATGCAAATTCTCGTGTTCTTCGACCGGTTCGGATACGTTCCATGATCCAAGTGATCATGATGCATGTGGTGATGATGTACTGTTCTATATATAGTATGTGTATGTTTTATTTTCTTCACTTTGTACGGAACATGCATTACCAACTTTTTCGTGCGCCTGAAATAAAAATAACTCAATAATTAATAATAAGTCGCCATGTTTTGTTATTCACAGCATCACAGCTTATTAGATTATTTTATAAGTAACTTAAATGTCTGCATTCATTAAATTCATTGTACAAGATAAATAAATCACAGGTAAGATAATAAAAATAATAATTAGTACTAAATATCTTTAAAAAATAACATACATACATAAACACTCATACCTATCTCCCAGAGGGGTAGGCAGAGACTACAGACTTCTATTTGGCATCATCCTGACACACCTCTCTCGCCTCCTACACATCCATATCCATATATACCTACGCATACATGCTCGTCGGTTAAGGGTACTCCTAATTTAGCCCCTTTTTAAATATATCGCCAATTTGGTCGATAAATTTCGCATAGGACGTCAATTTCCGACTCTGCCGTTCACTTCTGCAATATAAATTTGCGTTGTCACTCTTTCCTCAATCATTCTTTCCACATGGCCAAACCACCGAATCATTCCTTTCTTAATCCTGATCACAACATCATCTTGCAAATCACTTTCTTCTCTTATCGCACAATTTCTCACCCTGTCATTTAGATTCAGCCCTAACATTCTTTTTACCGATCGCATTTCTACTCCGTTTATTCGACTCTCGTGCTTCTTCTGCCACACCCAACTTTCACTACCATACGCTAAAGTAGGGACCAACACAGCATTGTGAATTGCCATACGTTCCTTTTTTGACACATTCTGATTTCTCACAATAGAGTGAAGGGCCCATAGATTACTATAATACACAATAGAATGGCTGTCAACCTTACTTTGTAGGAGGATTGGCGTCGCCGGGAGCGCACATACAAGCAATTATGTCTTATTATCAGTTATCACTACCACAAACACATTTTAGACTTTTGAATAATGTTTTGATACATAAATGTTTCTTTATTTTTGTTTCTAATATTCACAAAATATAAATAGTTTCGACTTACTGGTTATAGAATATGTCTCCTTTATTTAAATTCCATTTCGCGTTGTTCTTTCAACACGAAATTATTGCACAATTTTCCATTTTTTAAATAATTTACAAGCAGCGACGCTTGACACGAAAATTGGAAACGATTGATTGTGTTGACATTTATACGTGTGGTTAGTGGTAGTGACATGTTAGTGGCTACACGGGCTCCGCCCACTCCCTCGTTCTATTATGTATGTATTATAGTATTCTGCGGTAGGGCCTCATTTACTCTATTTCCTGCGTTCACTCGTCGTTCTATATTCTTATCATATCTTTAAAACCTCGTCCGTTAATTATCATGTTACGCAGCGGTCATTCCAACTGACTTTTTATGTTAATTTCGAGTATCTACCATAACAATTTATGACATTATGACTATTAAAGTTATATGCACTACCTACGTACATCATACATTAATGATTATGACATAGAATGGTGGGTTAAAATAAAACATACTCTACCATATTACAAACCAAACACTAGTTTATAATTACAAATCTCGAATTAAAATGTACAGTATGAGATATTTACGACTTTCGCGAAGACTGTGGCGCCGCATGTATATATGTATCGCATGTGCATATCTTTCATAAAAAAGACTTCTTCGACCATCTATAATTCATCCATCAATAATTTCCGTTTATTAATAAGACGGAAAAAGAAAAACATGTAGTTATTATTAAGAAGCAAGGAAACCTCAATGGCAGTGACAAGCAAAAAATACTTTATTTATATATTTATAAGAGCCGTGGTACGTGGTGTATAATATTATTAATAGGGCCTTAGTCTTTACACATGAAATTGGCGTTTTGTACAGGATTAATATAAAGTCAATTTTTTTAACATATTTAATTAATCAAAGTATGCACCGGTGTTATCTATGCACTTTTTCCATCTCATAGGTAGTTCATTGATCCCTTTACTAAAATAACCATGGGGGCGGGTATCGATAAACTCTTTGAAGGCGGTTTGGACTGCCGCATCGAAGTTGAATTTTTTTCCTTGTAAGAAGTTGTCCAAATTCCGGAAAAAATGATAATCTACTGGAGCAAGGTCCAGGGAGTACGGTGGATGTCGCAGACATTCCAATTGTAGCTCATCTAACTTAGTGGTTGTTTGGTGTGCAGTGTGTGGTCTTGCGTTGTCATGAAGCAGCAGTAGCCTAGTGTGATTGACCAATCTCGGTTGTTTAGCAGGTAAGCAGCTTCCTTCATGGTTTGACCAGATTTTAGAAAGCTGTAGTGAACGACACCGGCGCTAGTCCACCAAACACTCACAAGTAACTTTTTCTGTGTCAATTTTCGTTTAGGACAAGATTTGGCTGGGTTGTCTTCAGGGTTCAGCTATTGTGACGAGCGCTTCCAATTATCGTACAGTATCCACTTTTCATCACAAGTAATGATTCGATTTGAAATCTCTTAATTTTTGTGTCGGTTGAGCAAAGTAACACAGCAGTCGAAGCGTGTTTGCAAGTTCGATTCACTCAATTCATGAGGTTCGAGGATCAAGTTTTTTTACTTTCCCGATTTACTTCAAGTGGATTAATACAGTTTTATCACTTACCCCGAAGCCAAAGCTCCCTCTGAAGTGCTTTATGATGGACCCGCTTCCACAATAGCCTTTAATATACTTAAAATGTACCTTAATTTAAATGACTCAATTTTTCATTTATTGCACGCTTTTAATTATGAGCTTGACTCGTACGTAAGGTATGTATGAATGTAATGAATTATAAAATGAAAATTTTATAATTCAATTTACATTTACTTCCGGCCGTCTGAGTAATATTGAATATTGTACTTAGACGTATTTGGAACCGTTGACAATACAAAATTTCATGACTATAAAGGCGGAAACATATTTACGTGTCGTGGCGCGCCAGAAACATATCGGTTTCACACAACATATTATAATATGGTTAGGGATAAATTTGCATGTCGTGTCGCGTCACAAGCACAACACGTTCTGTCGTAGCGCCGACTGCTCGCAGCTCGCCACCGATTGCGCCAGAGCGGTGGTGGGGGTTATGAGTTATGACGCGACACGAAACAACAGGCAATCAGGCAAATGTGTTTCTAATTTCTATACCGGCCCGTGGCTCGTGGCGCGAACATCTAGCGGACACTTTTTAGGGTTCCGTAGTCAACTAGGAACCCTTATAGTTTCGCCATGTCTGTCTGTCCGTCTGTCCGTCCTCGCTTAATCTCTGTGACCGTTAGCACTAGAAAACTGAAATTTGGTACCAATATGTGTATCAATCACGCCGACAAAGTGGTAAAATAAAATTTGGAAAAAAATGTTTTATTAGGGTAGCCCCCTATATGTAAAGTGGGAAGAGATTTTTTTTAATTTCAACCCTAACGTGTGATATATTGTTGAAAAGGTATTTAAAATGAATATGGGTTTACTAAGATCATTTTTTGATAGTGTCAATAATTTCGGAAATAATCGCTCCAAAAGTAAAAAACAATGTGCCCCCCCCCCTCTAACTTTTGAACCATAAGTTTAGAAAATATGAAAAAAATCTGAAAAGTAGAACTTTATAAGGACTTTCTAGGAAAATCATTTTGAACTTGTATGGAAAGTCGGAGCGCCTGCCGCGAAGCGTGCAATGTTGCACGCTCCATGTTCGCGCACGTACCCACTACCGGGAGCAGTTGCAGGAGCGCGGAGCGCTGCTGGAGCGCGAACATAATGGATACCCACCTTTAAACTCATAAGTGGGAACACTTATTGTGACGGACGGGAAACTACGGAACCCTACACTGAGCGTGGCCCGACACGCTCTTGGCCGGTTTTTAATAATAATATTTGCAGCAAAATGACTGACGATCTTATAGAACTTGTACGTCAATAAAAAGTTATATGACTCATACAATGGACTTATATAATGGACTTCCTCATATTGTGCTTTGTTCATTCTAAAGTACTGATGAAATTTCTCTACGTCACTCTCTAATTCTTTAACAAGACGATGAAATTCACCTTTGACTTGTCTCCCTCTGTTTATAGGGTGAACTCAGTATCTTCTTTTCTTTTTTTGCGCTCAAGAAGTTTCATTGCTAAGAGAAATTGAAGGTCTTCATCAAAATCACTATCCGAATATGAAGAAAACATTATATATGTTTGAACGCCGCAAAAGTTCGTTAAGTACTATTCAAAAATAACGCCAGAGCACGCCACGACACGACACGTTAGTGCGCACACTCACCGTCACGACTGGTCACGACAGTAAGTATCACGACACGCCACGACACGTAAATAATTATGTTTCCGCCTTAACCTAGAAATCATGACAGCTCAGGATCAATGTGTGTTATTTCAGCTTTAATTTTAATATTATTTTAACAATTCCAATTCGTTAATTATTACATGTGTTTCTTTAGATGATTTCCTTTCTCTATTAATAACAAAGATCATAACGGTCTTATAATACCACACTCGTGTACAAAGTTTCTCAAATAATGTTTATTCTGTTTGAACGTTAACTCACTTCTAATTACTTTAATATCTTATTTGAACCTATTGCAAAAGTTTAACTATGGTAGTTGCTAGTTCACATTAAGGAAGATCTTACTTTTGTATAATTATTTTATCTAATATTAAGATAACTTTTTCGGAAGTAACAACACTAAGTCAGCTTAATATTTTTCTTTCTAAGAATATTTTAATACCATGTCGATTAAAATAAATCTATACAAATAAATAAAATTAAAGTGCCTGTTTTTGCATGCGTTTGAAATTATATACGGTAGTTACAATAAAAGTTTTAAAATTTAAAATTTTCGTCTGACTTTCTGTCTATCTGTCTGTATGTTTCGACTAAACTCCGAAACGACTGGACCAATTTTGACGGGACTTTAGGATACTGACACTGTCAGATAGGTGATGTTATAATGAGTAACTTGGGCTTCTTTTATTTTAGAAAAATAATTGAGATTCCGCGCAAAAAAAATTAAATTCCATGAAATTGTAAATAATATACAATTTAAACAGGGAAGTGTTAAATTAAGGCAAGTATTTAATTAATTAAGTCGCGGGTACAGCTAGTATTGAATAAAATAGAAAAATAACCCATGACTCGAAAGTAAGAATAAATTTGATAAAATTCTAAGATATCTACGGTTTTAATTAATTTATTAATTTTTTTATCGTTATGAATAAAATGAAACAATTTTTTTAATTACATTCAATTTTTTAATTTATTTTATATTCTCAGTAAATTATGTAAGACTGCATATCGACGATCTGCTGAAGCCTATTGATTATAAAACTAATTTTACGTATTTTATCGCGTGTGATTTCACATATTTATACTTACTTTTATTCCCGACGTTTCGGGTGGTTTACTTCACCCATGATGAAGGAGGAGACTGATGTGTTTGACGTCCCGATGTCTTATGCCCGGGCCACCTTCAGCTTTTTAATATTTTTTTCCGATCTACGTAGAACGAGATTACAGTACATTAAGTCTTGCAGTGGTATGCTTGGGTTTTAATTTAATTTGATTAATATAAGATTCCAAGCAGATGGTAGCCCCATCCATTTTCTCTACTGAAATTTGGATGTCTTTTTTTATTCATTAGTCTCGTGAATAATCCCAGGTAACATTCGATGTTCTTTAACGAGAATTTATGATTTTCCAAATACAATGTCATGGACGATCTTGAACATATTTACAGACTGCAGATTTTCCAGTTTTCCGAAGTCCGGAAAAATTAGCGTAGTGATACTTGTCAGCAACATGAATTCTTTATTTTATTTAAAAAAGAACAAGAGGCATATTCTTATGATGGTTTGGTAGCACAGTGGTTGAACGTTCACCTGCAGCGCTATTACGCCGCGTGTTCAAAACCCACGTGGTACACGTGTTTTCATAACGTGTATTCATACAAGTTATGTATGCAAAACACCTCCACATACAGAACAAACCATAGTATGTTTTAAAAAATTTCTAACATAATAGTGCATTTCTCTTTCACATTTTATGATACGTTCACTAAAAGATTGGTGGAGTTCTAGTTGGAAAGCATTCTATCTTAGTTTCAGGAGTGACAACACACCTATTTGTGTGAGTTTTTGTGGCTACTTATCTATCAGACGTCCTATTAGTTCGTTTATAGCTCCAAAGTTTTATGTTTTTATTTTCACTTTGATTTTAATAACCAAAAATATATACAGCCCCGAAACTTAGTAAAGGTTCCCATAATACAACTGTATTCTTCTCACGATTTGCTTCTATATTTTGTCTAAAATGTAGAATCATGCCTACTGGAGCGTTACGGGAAAGGACTTCATTAAAAATTAATCTAGACTTCTGACAAGATTAAACTAAACGACTTAGCTTGTAGGTCCAAGGAGTGACCTACTTTAAAAGAACGATATTCTAGGTATACGTTAAAAAAGTTATTTAACATTACTTCTACATTTTCTTTATCAGACCGTAATTTTCCTTTCCAAAAATTCCTTTCCAAGTCCACTTGGGCGTGGTATTGCAGCAATAATTTGCCGTTGTTGCCAGGCTTATGGGATTGATGAAAACAGTACTAGATATCTGGCGCCTTTGATGATGCTCCTCTTTGCCGATCTGGGTATATATACCATTATAGGCATCATACGAAATGAGATATTATTATTACGAGCATTGATTGTCTCATTGGTCTAGTAATCGTAAACGCGACTGCTGAGCTAGAGGTCCCGTCATGCGCAGGTGGCAAGTCTCCGTTGCGCTTTAAGCTTATTAAATGTAAAGGTTTATTAAGAAAGAGATTGACTCCCATGACCGTAGGACACGGTAGATAGCTCAGTTGGTTAGAGCATCAGCACGGATCGCTTAGGTCGTGGGTTCAAACCCTACCCGGTGTCAGTTGATTTTTCGAATTTCTCATTAAATGTTTAGACATTTATCAATTTGGTTGGTCTTTACTATGGCTATATTAATTCAAGCTCAAAATGTACCTACTTTGTTAAGTTGCACTAAGATCGAAAGTAACGTTTAATAAATAGTAACAGGCTAATAGGTAATTGCGAGACTCTTGCTGTAAGACCAAAACCAAGACCAAGACTGAGAGCGCAATACCAAGACCAGGTGTATGGGCGCAAGACAAAGACCAAGACTGACTAAGTTTCATCTTGTTTTTGCATTTGGCTAACGCTATTTGTATTCCAGGATAGACGTAAATCTCTATGGACCACATCAACCACTTACCTGATGGTAAGATTGTTTTTTGTTGCTTGATGTTGTTGTTGCCGTGTGTGTATACACACTAGACACTAAAATTTCTTTTTTTATAGATAATAATGACAAACGAAAACACAGTCCACCTAATGGTAAGAGGATGCTGTGTCTTCTACATCTATCCTCGACCAAAATGCAGATGCGTTGTGACCCGTAAGGACTAAGATGGAATGCCTCGTTTCCGGTAAAAAGAGTCTCCGATTCTCTACACTCACCACACAAAACACAGCATTAAGCTGCTATTTTAAGCTGGTATGCTGTAAGAGCGTGTTTCTTCCCCGGTCGAGCTGAGTCATTCGTGCTACAACTATACTACTAATATAAGTGGATAGGTAATACCACTTCTGGCTCACTGAGTCAGAAGTGGTACAACGTTCGTCGACTAACAACTACTTTGTTAAGTTGATCTTAGAACAACTTAACAAAGTAGTTGTTAGTATATATATATACTAAACTACTTAACCAATTTTAATCAAATTTGCACACCGTGTGCAGTTTGGTCCAATTTGAGAGATAGAATAGTTTTTTTGCCCATGAGTGACCCACAATTTTTTTTGCGAATTTAGGGACTAAGTTAGTAAACTATAAACTATAAAACTACGGGTGCCAACTGCAACGGGGTGGCCACTATGGTATATCCTCATGAAGGAATCTATGGCTAAGGAGTATGTCCACCAGTGGATTTGTAATAGGCTGTAATAAACGGAACTGAAAATGAATGAGATTCTCAAATCGCATACATTGAAAACCAAACTAGGGACTTCCCAGAAATTACTTTTGATATTTTGAAACAACATCTAAATGCTAATTGAAGCTTACAGTATTGTAAGGCACGAGTGGTGTCACGTAGTACTGAAACGACCACAGTACGTTAGAAGAATATATTATAATCAAAACAAAAATTCGTTTAACTTGCAAACAATATTCGTATGAAATTATGTTAAATGTTTGTTTTGAAGCAAGTTAAAAAGTACATCATATTCAGAAATATTCCCATATACCGTGTAGCGGCAGTGAAAGATAATCAATCCAGCAAAAATAATCCATTATTCATCTCGCTTCGTATAACGGGAAGAAAGAACTTTATTTGCCACGGGAGGCGATGAGTATGCAATATCTTTCCACTTGAATAAAAAAATCTGAGTCACTTTTATTAAAGGATGTTTTTTACAATCATATTCTGTTTACGATAGATGATCTAAGCTCGATTAAAGACGGATTCCTACGTAGAAAGGAAGTCCTGCAACCCACTAATTACTATTCTATTTATTTTATTGTCCGTATAGAGGAAGTGTAAAAATATCCACCTCCCCATCGTCCATTGAGTGTCGTAAGAGGCGACAGAGGGAAATTAAAACAAGTTGTGATCAGCAGCATCTTCCTGATAAGAACTCAAAATAATAACAAAACTGTGGTTGACAACCCGCTGGCCAAGCATCTCAGCTATGACAAAATGAGGCAATCTATAGGGGAGGCCTATTTTTTTTATAAGCCGGAGCTTGACCACAACCCCACCTGGTGGTAAGTGGTGATGCAGCCTTAGATGGTAAATCGCACTGTCTTAGCGTAACATTTGCCTATTTACTCTTGCCTTAAAGACGCCCAGATTGTATAAAGAAAGTTGTAGTAAGAAAGATAGACGCTGGCGAATTATTCCACTCCTTTGCTGTACGCATTAAAATGTCGAAGAAAATCATTTGGTTCTATGCGTGGAATATCGACAACAAAGGGGTGAAGACCCGCCGGCCGTGTGGTCGTCCGATGGTGGAAAGGAAGGCATTGAAGCTATGCTAAATTCAGCAGTTCACTGTTATAGACTGTAATGTATGTAATGAATGAGATGGAATTTTATGCAGTGATTGCTAGATTCATCCTAAATGGATAAAGTATTTACTTTATTTTTATTTTTAAAGGATAGAGTGTCAAACGAGCACACAGTCCACCTGTGGGTAAGTGGTTGCTGTGGCCCATAGACTTCTATCCTCGATTACAAATCACAATGCAGATGCGTTGTCACCCATGAGGACTAAGATTGAATGCCTCGTTTCCAATAAAAAAGGTCTCCGGTTCTCTACACTCACCTTACGAAACACATCAACATTATGCTACTATTTTACACTGGTATTTTGTGAGAGCGTGCTCCCCGGTCGAGCTGACCCATTCATGCTACAACTATACTACTAATATAACTGCAGCATCGCTCTACCACGTTTTAGTTCGTATAAGGAAACCTTTTGTTTTATACCTTGGTATCAAAATTTTTGTGTGAGTACTGATACTAAAGAAAATAATTAAAAATGAAAAAAATCTTCAATAAAGTTTCATAAATAATTAAACTTTGAAGTCAGTATTTGAATAATTGTTGAAATTGACAAAAGGTTTTGAAAGTTCAGTGGTTAAGATAAATTGAGTCTGGACTCTGTTTAAAATGTATATACCTAGTTTAATTTTATTTGTTTAATGACTGTTTTATATTATTTAGTATTTTCCAATCGTCAGATGAAAGTTATACGTCAAATAGATTATAACCTGACTGAATATTATAGAATCAATTGAACGATATAATTTTGATTTACCCTATGAATAACTTTTATTTGGAGACTGAAAGATCGGCCCAAAGAGTTTCAAATAAATTATTCAAAATTCTTAAGTCTAATATTTCGTCATAATTGTTATCACAGCTAAACATAATATTTTATTTCTTTATTTCTTCTGGCTAATGTTATAAAGCATTAAGTTCCCCCAATTTAACCCTCAGTTTAAGATGTCATACAATAAGGATTAAATAAATAAATATGACTTTTCAAACAGCAAAAACGGTCTTGAACCTTATATGTTACAATTTAAAGCATATTTTAGATTGACGATACAGAAACGAAGCTATATTCGCTTGCATAGAAAATTAAATATAAGGTACGTGAGGGTAATACGGGCCTATAAAACCAAAACTAGGAGACAAAAACACGAAGTCGTATACTATAACCAATAATATGTTAAGAAAAATATAGGAAATAAGCTTTGGCAATAATGATAAACACATTGAAAAATTAATTTAAAAGGACTAACTACACTAAATACTAAAATCGACTAAAATATTAACTAAAAGTCTACTGTCAAAATGGCGTCGATAAAGCAGCGTCCTTTTCACCCTTAATTATTTGATGGACTATCGTATCACACAGCCATCTATGCCAACAAGGCTGTAGTTTTTGAGTTATAATAAAGTGGCCGTTTTAACCGGATGACCATATTACCCTCACGTACTATATAATTTCTTAACCTTACTAATAATCGTTGACTATCGCTTAATTGCTTAATTATTAAATTAAGTATCGATTATCTTTATAGTTGTCTCTTCCTATTGTTAATTAATTAACGAAAAAAGATTTACTAGTTTTCTTCCTCGCACGACTACTTTGTGGTGTCGTTAATGGTCGCCACACATGGTCAGTTCAATTGATCGTTCCAACTGATCAGTTCAAAATAAAACCGTTGATATTTTTTTAAATATTGGATTTTCGATATATCGATAAATAAACTTATATATAAAACTCCAATATTGATATATTTATAATTATCGAGATATGGAAAATTCAATATTTTAAAAAATATCAACAGTTTTAGTTTGAACTGCACAGTTGGAATGATCAGTTGAACTGACCGTGTGTGGCGTCCATTACAACCGGCGATTTTTCTGGTGCGACCTTCAAGAAACGAGCTTACTCCTTTTTAAAAGGCCGGCAATTCACTTGCAATTCCTTGATGGTGCAGTTGTTCATGAGCGGCGGTCGACGTCATCAGGTGAGCCGCATGCTCGTCTGCATCTTCTTCTGTAAAAAGAGAGAGAGAGAGAGTAAAACAATCATTACTTATTCATAATAGCTACAATAATTAGTATAGAACACACTAAGCAGAACTCATATTTAGAAGGCATTGTTTAGCGAGCATTCGGTTAATGTAGTTGAATCCTAATTTTGTTTCGACTGCCTTGACAACAGTAAGTTCTGATCTTCGATTTATTGATCGAAGGTTCTGATGAACAGCGATACATGAACGTACATTCAAGGATTCCGCACCCAAACCAAAAAGCTCTTTAAATGCCAGACTTAGCTTTGAAAAACATTGACCTATTCTTGACGTTCTTCAAACTAATCTCGGTATGCCGCAGGCTTTGGACAACAAACATTAGTAGGTAAGCCTTTAGCGTACTGTATAAATAAATCTGAGGTCACAAAATAAAGTGTGTCCGTATTGAATATTCTTACTTTTTATGGCTAGAAATCCTAGCTGTTTTGAATTTCAATAAAACTCCGTTCTGGGTATAATAAGCTCAGTCACATGATTTTTAAACATACAATTGTTAATGCGTCTGTTATGTGCTGTTAGTGCTCGTGTAACTTCTGAACGACTTCACCGATTGAAGTCATATTCACATTATACTGTTTTGTCGAGACGATGTTTTATAGCTATGCTAGGATCTCTATGACTATTGGCCACAATGTCTCACATTCGCAGTAAATTGTGATGGTTTAGTGCCACAAAGGTATATCACTTAATCTAGACCCGAAAGGTGATGCCATCTACCGGAAAAGGCAGTACAACATCTGCCCGGTCAATTTGTTTTTATATAAAAGTAAATATTTTTTAGTTACTAAGAATTTCTCCTATATCGGGGGAGACATTTTATGTACTTAAATTACACACGAAATACACACAAACTCTTAACTGAATCCAGAGGGAATCGAACCCGCGGGATTAAACGTTGCGCCGCAGCCCCGGATAAGCATTTAATTCCGTACCGCCGTAAGAAAATATCATATCAGAAGATATATCATGCTTTATGGGTTCCGTACCTCAAAAGGAAAAAAAGGAACCATGATAACTTTGTTGGCAATCCGTGTATCAAGTTGAAATCAATATCAAATACTAAGGTGTACGTTCCTTCGAAGATTTAAATAGGATAATTTTCTAAGTTTAGTAAGACGTTTCCTCTATCGAAAGACCTTGAGCGTTCGGTCCTATACAATCCACGCGTTCTCGCTACAATATATCGCGTAAAAATACGCCCGAATATTTGGAATTATTTCAATTAAAAAAAATAAGCGAACTTAATAAATTAAATAAAACGTGTAGAATATAGATTTTTAAATTATCTATCCATTAGTGTAATCCTCAAATGATTAGAGCGTTTCTTTTAGCAACAGATGCATGTAATCAATAATTTTAGTCATTTTTTGAAATTAGATTTTAAACTTTTAAACACGTTTTAAAACCTTTTCAACACCCCCTGGCCCCGGAGGCCCCCCCCCCGCGAGCGGGAAAGAGTTGAAAACGGAAAAAAAACCAAAATCAAAAAATTATATGAAAATTTTAAATGTATTCATAACACATAAAAACAAATTAGAACGTGGAATGTGATGATAGGATATCGAACATTAATAACGTGCTTTTAAATGTAGCTTATTTCTCATAAATAATGAGATAATAGTCTCTGAAAAACGCACTTTTGCAAGGTTTTGGTCAGGGTACCTAAGTTGACGTAATCAAACGTTAAGACCCTTTATGTCACATATTATAATACTCACAATGTCCCTCATCAAAACATATATGGTGCTTCCAGTTGATCTAGAATTATGAAATTTGATAAGAAGTATAGTCTCACAGAACAAGTAAAGGCAAACATCCAGAAATCGTTTATTTATAGTATATATTACATAAAATTGTTTTGCGATTACAAACTTAGATACATTTGCAGTTAAAGCATCAACGTTAATTGATAAATCGATCTATAGGAGACCCTTTTTGCTGTAAATTTATGTTAATTCTTTAATCCGACTTATCTTTTCGTAAAAGCAATGTTTGAGGCTTAGCTTAATAATATTCTCGAGATGGATAAACTATTTACAAACAATTAAGTTTATACAGAAACCTCAGGGCGTGAGTCCTACACGCATTTGTCCGGTTTTAATTTCATTACAACATGGTTCCAGTAAAATACTGTTGCTTTAGTTGTAATATTTTAATCACTGAGAATATAATTTACTCAACGTGAAATATTATGCGTTATTAGCACTAGTAAGCTTAAAGAAAAATGTTCCACTTAACATAATAATCTTTTTTAACATTTTTTTCATAATACAAAACCTTTAATAACTACTTTGGTAAAATAAAAATGTTTTTAACGTTTTGCGAAAGAAAGGAAATAGGATAATGTGCACACAATAAGTATGACAATGACCTCTCTTTATCGTGTGACGCCGGTGCTTACCATGTGATGGCGGTGTAAAAAGAACCTTATCTCTTGTCGAGAGTGTGGTTATAAGCGACTATGGGAAAATGGGAGAAAGATGTAATCGTTTCCAATAGATGGCGGTATGAGCATCTCTTTACGTCGAGCGCCAACACTATCCCCTGCCAAATGTATCGATGAAGGCAAATCCCTTCAGTGGGAGCGACTCATGTCCAGCGCGTGTAAAGATTAGTAAAAAAGGGGAGGTGGAGAAGGGTAAGAAAGATATAGAAAACTGTGTAATTAAAAACGGTTTATTTTAATCTTTATTGAATAAAACAAACTTACTAAAATTTTTGAATTTATCATAACAACAGCTTAAGAGTTTGAGTTTTATTTATCACCAGAGATTACGTGAGGTTTTTGCAATCGTAGCAAATTGTCAACATCGTTTAAACATCCCTTTTATCCCTCGTGACAAGGGAAACAGAAATGGCCAGGCAATAAAATAATGCGTTGGTGTCTTACGTGACCGCAGTCATTGTGACGAAATTAACTCTTGTGGCGCTGTAATGTTTTTGTTCACAGAAGTTAAAGTCAAATTCAAAATATTATTTATGATTTAAGTTTTTTTTCAGCTCTAATGAACTTCAAAACTTACACCTCTTTACAAGGATCAAATCTTCTCAGAGAACAATAAGCTAGAAATTAAGTGGCCTTTTTTTAAATACCATGTTACAATTTCTTTCACACTTATAATAAAATCAATACGGTTTTATATGTCTGTAATTTTTTTTTCCGTAATTTGTCAGTTTAATAATTATATTCGTAGACTTGCAAGTGCGTAGAAGCGTAAAAGTTATTTCCATATCTAATTGTCCTCAAATACAATGATACATTTCATACATTTTTTTTAAAACTTCCGTAACAAGATTATTTATTAGATCTTGGATAAGATTATTTATTGTTTAACATAATGTTACACTAGATTTTTAAAAAAAGATTATGTAAAACACTTAAAAATTAACTAGGAATACTTTACAGCTTTATCCAATCAAAGTTTAGAAACATCTAGAGCCTCTTCGCGACCCGATGATCAGGAGACCTTTTCTGTAATTCTTTCATTAAATAAATTTATATTTTTTCATACTACATACATAATGTTCTTAAAAATAAAAAAACGACGAAGATGCCCATATCGATCGTTTTTTGAAAATGAATTTCTTTTTCAATTTCTAATCCACCAAAATAAATGATACCGTGGAATTAAAAGTTAACTAATTTAACTTATATTTTATCACTCAGGTTTCTTCCTTCAAATAGCAAAAATTACACAACTCAAGTTTGAAGCTAGCTCGTGAATAACATAATAAGTCCTTCCCACTGCAGTTCAAAATCGATAGGAATTCTGAAAACTACATTAGCATTTTCGAAATCTAAATTATTATTTTGTAAATTAAGTATCCTGTGGTGAAATATAGTGTAAATATTATTTCTTAGCAGCAAACCCTTTTGAATTTATATCCAGTATTTAGCGGTGTGTTTGCGGTCTGAGGAAAAACTTCGGAACGATTTTTATTTTTATAACAGATTGCGTGGTATAAGTAAGTAAGATAAGTCCATTTTTCCATTACTAAATAAAACGTTTACTTCTTTAACATTTTCCTTGAACAGACAAGAGCAGAGAAATATAAATTAAGATTATTTTTAAATGTGTAGCTTTATTTTTCATAATTTAATATTATGTACGAATATTTAACAAAACTAAACTAAATATTTAATTTGCGATTATTTAGTAAGCTAATCCCATTTCTCTTAAGATATGTTGTGCATAAGTTTCACATAATCCTGCATACTTATTATTCACGAGCAAGATGTATCAAATTTGTAGCAACTTCGCTATTGGTTATCTTAATAGCACTTAATCAAACACTGCATCTTAGTTCGTTTTAGGAGACCTTCGATACATTAATCGAATATATTGTACTGAAGATACTGAACTTACAATGAATATCTGATATAAGACAAACGCTTCAAATATATTTACAGTTGATCCAATTCATATATTTTTATAAATAATTGTTCCTGTACTTACAAATATTTTTTTTTAGTTTGTACGATAGTTTTGTAAGATAATTAAGGCTCATGTTCTGTAGAAATATATTTCAGTACAATCATGCTAATTATGATGAATAGTATTGTAAATAAAATTTTAAAACAAGCATTTACGACGATTCTAGCATCCGGGTCCGAAATTGGATAACCTCCCAATTACATAAATATGCCAAACATCATCATCATTATAGCCCTTCACAAGTCCACTGTCGAACATAGGCGGTAGTTGATACGTTTTAAATGTAAGCGAATTTTATCAATTTCATATCTAATGATACGGACTAGATAAAATGTAAGAAATAAGCTTATGAAACATAATATCAACGAATAAACTTAAAGCTACTCAAAAAAATATTTTTTCTTTCTCATTTATAAACCCTTGTAAATCCAGTGAGCTACTTACAAAAGTCCAAAAGTCTGTTATATAGTGTGTTACGTTTCATTTGATATTTTCTGGAAAGAGCAGATTTCTTCCTACTCACCCAACTTTTATTAGATGTTATATTGAGTTTACTAATCTATCTGCTCAGTATGGTGAGCTTACGTAAAACTTCCAAGAAATATGCGAATTTAAATACAATAATACAAATTCGTGATTTTCTAAAACTTTTGAAAAAAATGAGTGCTCTGAAGAATATTTTTAGGGCCATGCATTTATTCGAGATAAACAAAATGATTTATTCAAGATTAACAAAAATAAATGATGTACCACCAAAATATAAATGTGAAAAGGTGGCCAAGTTCGGTACATTGAATTGTCAGCTTTGTTGATAAGAAAATCTCAATCAAAATCAGATCTGAATAGGTGCCAAGTTTCTTAGAAGTTCCTTAAATCATAGCTTTAGAATTGAACAACGGTTTTCAATTGATTAAAAACAAAATGTTACGTTCTTTGATATTTAGTTTTGTAACTTGGCAAAGCTTATACACCTCTAAATTCTAGTATAAAATGAACAACTTTTGTTCATGGTGGTGTAGGTTACGACGTTCATAAGAGCTTAATCTTTTAAGATGAATTTAAAGCTGTTATGAGCCATGGTAGTTCTGGGGCTAAGCACCCGATGTAAATTTTACAGTACACGAGTAACCAGGGCACCAAAGAACCACCACGGGTTCGGCGGTGTAGAAAAACATTGTAAGGAAACCTGCATGTCTGTTTAAATACCTAATAAAAAATATTTCGAAGACATCTGTAGTTCTCCAACTCTGCGCAGCAGTGAGACGTATATGGGATGCAACTTGATTTAATTAGAAGAAGAAAGAACCTATGATTTAGTAAGAAATTGCTATAACCTGGCACGTGTTTTGATCCTAACAATTTTATCCGCGCAGCCAACATTACCATAGTCGGTTGTACCAAACTAACTCCTGTTTCATTTTTATATTTTGCTAGGTAATATTACCCTAATCCATGTGTTATTACGAAATAATATTTCAGTAATCCTCACGGTTTTGAAAAGAATATACCGCCCACGTAATCCCTTTTCACTTATATTTGTTTCGGGAGACGACGGAAAAACTCCCTAATGCTTGTTTTATCAAAATATGAGATACACGTTAACGCGATACTTCACAAGTTTTTAAATCTTGAATTTACATTATAATATATTGATCGTTATTTTTGTAACGAAAAAATATGTAAGATAACTCAAAAACCTCTAATTCTCTTCGCAGTTAAACATAGTATTGCATGGTTTTAATTAAGGGGTCTAGTTTTAGTAGTTTTTTGTACTGTGTAGTATCCTTAGCCCTTCTTAGGTTGATTTTTCGAAGTGTTCCTTATTATTTCCAGAGCTTGTTTGCAATTTTTTTCTTAATATATTAGTTACAGTATAAGACATATGTTTTTGTCTCCATGCCCCTCCTAGTTTTGGTTTTATCGGGCGGCAAGCTTAAGATGACCATATTACCCTCACGTACCTTAGTACTAATACCCGTTGACCGTGTAGCGATGGAAAAATATCCACTTAACCACAGAGGACAGAAGGAAACT
Organism: Parnassius apollo; assembly: GCA_907164705.1. NCBI lineage: Eukaryota > Metazoa > Arthropoda > Insecta > Lepidoptera > Papilionidae > Parnassius > Parnassius apollo. Next base: position 1,191,866 of record CAJQZP010000935.1, read on the forward strand.
GAAACAGGCGATGGGGAGCAGGAGCTTCCTGATAACAATTTAAAAGTTAGCGTGGCAAATATAAGTCGATCTATGGAGGAGGCTTATGTTCTGTAGAGGACTTTATAGGTTGTTATGGATGGATGACTAATACCTGTTTTATTGTAATATACTATTTAGTTATAACATTTTTTGTCTTATTCGATCTACGGAAAAAGTAATGTCAACTTACGGTTGGCTTGTTTTATATTATTATTTTTACTATCTGTTCTCCGCGACTTCGCCCGCGTATAGCAAATGTCTTATTTGTGTGTCTGTTTAATATTAAAATAACATCTTCTTACTTAATGCATATGACAGTAAATACGGTACTTATAACAAAAACACTTTTTAAAATTGTCTGCCTGTCTGTTTGTTCCGGCTAATCTTCGAAACGGCTGGACCGAGTTTGACACGACTTTCACTGGCAAATAGCTAACGTTAGAAGAAGTATTTTATGCTACTGTCATATTGGAAAAATAATTAGCAAAGTAAGAACCATTTTATTTTATATTGCGCGGACACACAAAATAATCATTTGCATTGTTAATAGTGAATTAAATACAGAAATACATATATTATATAATAAATTTGGTAGTGGGATAAAATTCATTTGTTTGATTTTGCTGTAAAAATAATTAGGATGTATGTAAATAAATAAAAATGAGGTAAGAAAATAATTAGAAATCCAAGAATATGCATAATAACTGAGCTGTTACTTAATATTCATATTATCTGAGATTTCAAGATCGAGTTAAAGAAATACAGTTTATCTCAAACTTTACTCAGCCCAAAATGCTATGTTACAGCTTTAATCTTGCGCCATAATATATGTACGTCGTTTTTCTTTTTTAATCGAAATAATTCCGAAAATTGTGTGAATTCTATGATAAAGGGGCGTACGCAGAGAGCGGGCGGCATTACGCTGTATGCGTTCATACGAGGTGGTTGTGTCGCTCGTCGCCGTCGTCGACGTTCCGTATTTCGCCGCAAACATTTTTTTTACTACAAAAAGACGATACGATTATGAAAGTATAATTTTGTGGATTGATTATTGAAAATGCCTAAATTCAAGAAGAATAAACGTTAACGACGTCAAAATGCTCTAAAGATGAATGAAATTCTGTAAGTAATTTGATGTATTATGCAAAGTTCACTTACTTTTATTCCGTTAAATTCCTACGTGTTATTACATAGTTTATTTCTATTTTAGGAGGAGAAGAAAAATACCTGAATGCGAATTTGACGACGAAAATAATTATTCAAGTTTACCTATAATTGAAAATGATAATGGGTAAGTCGGGCGCACTTTTGAGTCCATAGAGTTATGAAATTATAACCAGAATTTATGAAATTTGATGTGATATTTTTGTGGTTACCATATTATAAATAATATGAACCTTTTCAAATATATAGCTATCACACATCATGTATCTAAATAATTTATTACAAGTAATTCCGTTTTGTTGCAAGATCTAATATAATTTATTCTTTACTGCAATAAAAAATGATATTAATATCATTGATATTAATATCATTGTTTATTGCAGGCTAAATACGAACAATGACGATACGGCAGTAAACGACTTGAGTCAAGAAACCATATAATTACAGTTACCTGGGTCTTGGTTCAACTGAAATGGTTGAAGATGTAAAGTTTTGTTTATTTAATTTTTTGAGTTGTAGGTATTATGGTGCACAAATGTGTACTTACCTAATCAAAATACTTTAGTAGGTATTGTGATTAGGTACACACTTGTGCTTGTGATTAGTTAAAATATATCTAAGTAAGTACTGTAAAATGCCATAATTTGACTTACCTAGCCTTACTTTGCCTGAACCAATCATTTGAATTTCATTAGTAGGCTATTCAAGCTAGAGTTAAAGTTAAAGTTATAGCCTATATACGTCCCACTCCTGGGCACAGGCCTCCGCTCATTTCTGAAAGGGTCCTAGGAAAGGAATTGTCCACCGCGCTGCCCCAATGCGTGTTGGCGAACTTCGCATGTCTTCGAAATATTTTTTTTCTTATTTCTCAGACATGCAGGTTTCCTCACAATGTTTTCCTTCACCACTGAGCACGTGCTAAACCAACACTTATAATTGCAATTACAATTTCATTGGTGCCGGCGGGGATCGAACCCAGTTTGCTCGCGCACTGTGAAAATTTCAGCAAGCGCTAACCATCTGAGCTACCACTGCTCCTCTCCTCTCGAGCTAGAGACTTTATTTTATTTATGGTACGATTTTTGTCACATGCAAGCACTTACTTTTGGTTCTGGTAAAAAGTTGTGAAACGTCTGTGAACGTCAGAATTGTGCAAATGTTGGTCGCAGATATTTTACCTGCACTTCAAAATTTTATTGTATGAGTATTTTAAACTATTTACGGATTTGATGAACCATATTAAATAAAAATAGTCTCCTATCTTTCTCACCATGTTTTGATCTTCTAAAACGAGTTTGAGTTGGTAAAATCAAGGCAAACTTAGGGTAGGGTTGTCAATTATTATTTTGATAATAAAACTAGTGAAATTCCGCGGTTTTATATGCGCAAGCGTGAACGTAGTTAGAACATAATATAACCTTTATGTTTTACATAAATATCCTAAAAAAAACTTATTATTTTAATATGTTACTACCTATAAAATTAACAAGTTTATTGCATTTTTATTTGAGTAATTTTTTATGCAATTTCTTTATCTACGTCTATTTTTAGGAACCTTTATTTAGTCTGAATCATACATAACACTATATTATTGATTTACTTACTTATACGTAGTTTTCTTTTTTGCAGTTACAAATATCTTGGGAGGTTGAAAAAGGCAGTAATGAAAAAATAATAAGAAGAATAATAATTGACGTCAGCCACTTCTTTTCATAAAAATTTCAAATCATGGTCCATTAGGTTGCAGATTCACCGAACCACAACTTATCGGAGAAACACAAAAGGCTAAGAGTCAAAATTTACGCTTAAATGCCAATTATTGAAAAAATGGGAAAGATTTCCATAGAAAATAAAATTTTGACTGTAGGACTATCAATTGTGAAGAACTGTACACAGTGATGGAGAAGCTTGCACGTCCCCAACCAGCTCCGGTCAATCGCTTGTCCCCGTATGACCTCATACCGCATAACAGACGGTCTCCAAGTTACAAGAGCTGGGGTAGGAAGCTCTCCGTCATTGACCGTACTGACTTGACCTTGCGCCAAAAGACTTCCGTTCTTTACCCGACCAGTTGATTTCTTCAAGAACGGCAACAATAAACTACCACTGCGCTGGCAAAGGTGTATCGATTGTATGGGTGATTAATTTAATATTAAAATAAAATTTTATTTAAGATCAAAAAATATTATTCATGTAATTTGTATCTCAATGTAATTTAATATATATATATATATATATATATATATATATATATATATAGGCGTATGTATGCGCATATGTGTTCATATAATAGCTGCAGCTGTTTGTTTATAATTTAAGGAAGTTAAAAAATTTGTAATCAATTTCTTACATTCAAGATAATAAAATTGACTTTATATTTTATTTTGTTCTATTTATTAATACACCCAGTATTACTAATCACAAATAATCACAGTACCTCATTAGTTATTGTAATTGGGTAAAAAATATCTATTTAGTTACTAATGCTATATTTATTATTTTATAGTTCATAAAAGATAGCTTGATCTCTGCGACAGCTGTCAGTAAAAATCACGCCTATGAAGTCCTGAATTTCTTAGTAGTACGAACAGTACCTGTCAATGTCATACTTTATGGGCATGCCGACCTAATTAGTGTATGCCCATAAAGTATGACATTGACAGGTACTGTCTGTACTATGTACTAAGAAATTCAGGACTTCATAGGCGTGATTTTTACTGACAGCTGTCGCAGAGATCAAGCCATTGATTTATTTATTACACTAGATCAGTAATAACCGCGCCAAAGCGTTACCATTGCACATATGGCCACAGCCATATGCCTAGCTGACGTCAGTTCAGTGTTCAATGTGACGCCGACAGAGTTGAGCCGCGACAAAAAATGGGTAAATGCGTAGTGAAAGAATGCTATTCAAGGTCACAAAAACGTAATAAATCAAGCGGAATTACTTTCAACACATAATTTTTAGTGCTTGTTCTCATATAAACGTAAAAAACCTCAAATAATTAAATAAAATTATCGAATATTGCCATTTAAGCTCAATGTTGCCACTTTTCCGCATTTGTGATTACCCTACATTAATGGGAGACTATATAATTAATAGAGTAAGTTAAATTGTTACCTCAGATTTTAAATAAATTGGAAATTATAATAAAAACTACGTTTTAACTTTCATACAAAATAGTTAATTATTCTTTTTTTTAGTTTATTCATGAATTATCTATGAAATATATTTTATTACCTATTTGATATTAATAATTTTATATTAATTATAATTTCATATAAAATTTATATTACTATTTACATATAAACTTCAGGGTTGGACAGATGCGCCAAAGCGACAGTTGAGAGGCTAAGGGAACACAATAAAGATTTTAAAATAAAATATACTTTTTTAATATAAAAACGATTAACTGCAGCTTAAAAAACTCATTTTTATTGCATATTTTAGGTAAAATTTCATACAGTAAGCCACACCAAACCGTCATTGCATGTTTGTGTGTCTATCTTTATCCAATCTTAGCGACGATATTGTTTTCGCGACTTGTGTAAGTGAGACAGATATATGTTTATTTAAAATTGTTATTAGTTTCAAAGCTACGTCGTCGCGTTTGGATAGTGGTTACACTTTATTCGACGCGCGGTAATGTGGTTTGCTCCTCTAGTGTTGTATAACTCAATGGATCAAGCTATCTTTTATGAACTATAATAATTACCTACCCAGTAGGTAAATATTAAAATAATAAATGTAGCATTATAAACAGCAAATCTCCCTCAAACTCAATTTACTAATATTGTTCCTAAATAAGGAATAGCAGATAAAAGATTAGTAGGTAATAACTATTGCTCCTCAAAATTATATTTGACCTCAAGGTAAAACATATCCTAAAATTCAGTAGCTAAAAAAATAGTAATACCTACTATTCAAGTATATTTTCAATATGTAAGTAAATTAAAATAACAAAAATGAAGCACCATTAGCATGTAAAGTTCGAATCCATAATTAACATTTCGACAAATATTATAATTTACACTTTAAAAAGCTAATTCAATATTAGCAGTATAGTATATAGTTAAAAATAATCAAAATAGTCATTTTTATTAGTTATATAATATATGAGAATACATAATTCTAATATAATGCAACTAATATACCGAATAAAGAAAATTAAAATACATTTATCATTGTATGCCGTGTCTAATTTCCATAAAATAGTTCATTGATTTTGAAAATTAATACTACGTTCGTACCAGTAGGTGGCGTCTTGCAGATTTCTACGGCGAAAGTCACTCCTAACATAAGCATTTTTTTACTTAAATCAGTTAAATATATAATATACCTATATTACAAACATTTATGTTGAAATAATACTAGTTTTTACGGAATTTATCGCGTATACACCATGAGTGCTGTAAAGCGTTCGAAACGTCGGGTATTTAAAAAAGTTAAATATACGCGATAAATTCCGTAAAAACTAGTATTATTTCAATGTGTAGTGTTCGCGTAAATATAAGAAATCATTATTAAATATTTATGTCATTACTAGTATTCTTTAAAAATAATAAAGCTAGTAAAATAGCATTGAAATTAATTGGAAGTAATGATAGCCGTGGCAGCTCAGATGGTTAACGCTCGCTGTAATTATAACAGAACGCAAGTAACCCGGGTTCGATCCCCACCGGCATCAATGAAATTGTAAATTGCAATTTTAAGTGCTGATTTACCACGTGCTCGGCGGTGAAGGAAAACATCGTGAGGAAACTTGCATGTCTGAGGAATAAGAAAAAAAAATATTTCGAAGACATGTGAAGTTTGCCATCACGCATTAGGGCAACGTGCCGGACAATTCCATGCCCTAAAACCCTCTCAAAAATGAGGGGAGGCCTGTGCCCAGCAGTGGGACGTATATAGGCTGTAACTTTACTTTACTTTACTTTTATTGATATCAATATAATACATTTTTAATTGAATTAAAGAACTACTCCACATTTTTTTAATATTATTTGGTAGTAAAGGCCACGCAAACTTTATCCATATAGTAAATTGTCAACATCTTTAACACGTTATCGTTATCCCCGGTGACAGGGGAAAGATATGGGCCAGTACTAAATTAATACGTGTTCTCATTTCACAAAACCTTTTTTTTATGAATATGATGAGCATAAAATGTTTCATATTAATGCACTTTTTATTTACTCAGTTAGTTATTGTTATCGGCTTATAAGAACGAATAAAAAAGTCAAATCAAAAAATTGTTTTATGTGTTTCGATTTAAAAAAAATGTATTAAAACACTTTCAAAACATGTAAAAATATTTTAATGGTAAATTATGTATAACGCAATCGATCTCGGGTAGGAAAATAAAATTGCTAATTGGAGATTTAAGTGCCGATTTACCACGTGGTCAACGGTAAAACAAAACATCTTTGGGAAACTGACCTCAACACGCATGGAGCAGCGCGTCGGATCGTACCTGCCTCAAAACTCTAATGTCAGCAATAAAAGGAGACCTGTGCCTAAAATTAGTACCTGAATATTATTTTGCATTATGAGTGTCGTAATTTAAAAATTTATCCGAAAAACTTAAAAAAATTGTTTGTTTTATATGCTGACAAACGAGCGCGAAGTGGTTGCTGTGACCCATAGACATCTACATCCTCGATTAAGAATCAAAATGCAAATGCTTTGTCTTTCTGGTGGGCTAAGATGGAATGGCTCATTTCCAGTAAATAGGGGCTCTGGATCTCTGCACTCACCAAATAAAACACAGCAGCATTCAGCTATAAGAGCTTGCTCCTTCCCCGGACCTATTCGTGGTACAATCACAACTTGCAGCATAGTTATACCTTGTATAAATATATATTATATTAGGTAAAGATAAAGATATTCATGTCCTTTTTATTTTTCATAAATAATATCTCTTCTTACATTTCATTCCGCTCGCCGCAAATGTTGAAAAACGAGTCTTTATTTTTAACTAATACTCTAGCGGACTATGAACTTGTATACTTCATATTGAAAGGTTATTTTATTGCGCGCCACCATATAATATGACCCAACGAGCTCACATTTCGGTAGCGCATACAGTTAATTCTGTCGGAATGTTGAAACTTTTTAACATACTTTGAAATAAAATATATTATATAAACGCTACGATGTTTTAATCCTTGTACGTTGTGCGTCAGTTATTTAGCGGTGTGATATATTTTTAATTTTTAATTACATGATTTTAAAAAAGCTTTTCAAGATAACGGTATTTTGGTATAAATTAGGCTACAATGGGACTGTTGTGGTCTAAAAACTAAAAGCCCCTAATAAATGGGGCCATACGTGGTAGATAGACGCTGCAGTTATATTATGGTTGTAGCATGAATGGGTCGGCTTGACCGGGCTAGGATCACGCTCTCATTGAAACCCAGCCTAAAATAGCAGTTTAATGCTTCTGTGTTTCGTATAGTGTGTGTAGACACCCACAGACCCTTTTACTGAATACGAGGCATTCCATCTTAGACCTCAGGAATGACAACGCTTCTGCATTTTGATTCATAATCAAGGATAAATGTACGAGTAGATGTTTATGGGCAACATCATTCACTTACCATCAGTTGGACTGTGTATTCGTTTATCATCCATGTTCTTTAAAAAAAAACTAATATCAATGTTTTTCACTATCTCTTGACCTGTTCCAGTTGAAATTTAAAAAAATGTATGATTCCTTCGAATTTATTTATTTTGTTAGTCGATTATTAATTTTAATCTCATTATTAAATTTTTAGTATTGACTTTTCAATTATTTTGGTTTTTGATATATCAGGATAATACGACATATGTTAAAGATCTGATTAGTTTAACATTTTTATGTTGCTCACTAGTTCAATTAATAAGTTTTAACGAACTAATTATCGGTAAGAACTTCAAGTCTTGGTGTTAGAAATATACTAACATATGACACAAATATTAAATTACCTTTGCCGCATTGATTTACCTATTGCACGACGATCAAAGTATACACATGATATCATCGTTAGGGAACCTACATGCCAGAGGAAAAACAATTTTGGAGGTGTGTTCAATTTGCCAATACGCATTGGGGAAATGTGGCGGACATTTTCCAGCCTCCTTACCCTAAGAAATGAGAAATGAGAGGAGGCCTTTGGTGACGTATGGGGCTTATATATACCGTAACTACGTAGTACTATTATTTAATCTATGGCGTAACTTTACTTTACTTTTACCACATATTAGTTGAGCTTTATTTAGTTTTTATTGATTGCATGTGACCAGAGATATAATCAGGTAGACTGTGTGCGCGATTGTTATCTTACTTTTTTTTAAATATATTTAATAACAGATGGCTCGTGTCTAATAAATAATTTGTTAATTTATTTTAAATCCTAATTAATGCCAGTACTGACTGAAAGACTATTTTATAGTCGTTTTTACCGTTTAATAAAAGACGGGATCATTATAATAAGTAATTCATCATTGAGACAAAGTCCGTTTCTTCTTTCTTCTTCCAAAATAACTAACTTCTAATTACTCACAAAATTGAATTGAGAAACAAAAAGAAATATCTGTTCTTTATTTAAAGGAAATATTTTTTTATATTGCAAAGTTGTCAAGGTTTGATTTTAAACCTTGGGTGACAATAATTTGATTGATTTTACCTTATTATTTTTTCATGATATAAACACCTAGTGAGCTGTTTTGATGCCAAATAAAATAAAAATATAGTTTCGTTATATAATTTTAATTTTTAATCGTAAATAACATTTTCATTTTAGAGATAAGTAGTTATTATTCACATTTCATTTTCAATATAGATAGGATATCCTCATGAGAACCAGAGTAACCTTCAGAAATCAATAAGCTGAAGCGAATCTGGTAAGAAATGCAGGAATTCAGTGGATGCAGGTGGCTCAGTTTTGTGCTTCGTAGCGTTTTTGTGGGAGAATTATGTTCAGTAGTAGACTTGTGATGGGCTGTAATGATGATGATGATGATGATGCTATTTTCTGAATAGTTAAACTTATGGATCAAATTTTTAATAATTAAATAATAAAAAATATTCTACGTATTTTTTTTCTATACAGGCAGAGTTATCCTTGTCAAATTTCTATACGAACTCTTAACAAAGTTGAATACAATGCTGAGAAAAAAACATTTTTGGTTCCGAGAGCCCTTGACTTTATTCGACTTAAGCTTTATGGTTTTCGACAGACTAATTTTCTTTGTCTACCTATATTTTCCTTTTACGGTAAGTAACCCTTTGTATTTTCATTGTATTGCTCTTTATAATAGAACAACAAAAAATAAATCAACGTTAAACGTTTTTCATTGACTACTGGCGAACCGCTGCGGCTTCGCCAGGATTGGAACCATTAAAGTGGAGTTATTTAGACCATACATTTTATTGATTTAGATTTTTGTAGTTTTTTTAATTATTAGTAGCCTAAATCTTTTTTGGGATTGCTCTGTCTGTTTGCAGTGTTTCGTCACAATTTGTTCAACCATTACGAAAATTAGCTCGAAGAAACGGACAAAAAAAAATAGAAAAATGGTTATTCAAGTCTAATATTGCATGCACATAATCTGCTGAGCTTAATAGAAGCTAGTTTTTTATTCAATATTATAGAGAAACACTTTAATATTCATAATATGTATTATAGATTACGACTTGCCGAGTTACAAATCCTATATTATAGAACATATCAAATTTTGTTTTAAAATCAATTGAAAAACGTCGTACATTCCTATGCTATGGACTATGGTGTATAGCTATGGTCCAAATAACTGCTACAGAACTTGGCACCCGAGGAGGCCTTAACCTTATCAGCGGCGAAGTCGGCAAACCAAATCTTCGTTTGTAACTTAGCACCTTTGTCACATTTGTCTTCGATGGGATTCCTTTCACGCTACTAAACAACGAGTTCTTTAATTCTTTAGATACTTACATTTATTACGCGGTGCCCTTATCGTTACTATTAATTAGTAAATCTTTAGAAACTCCGTGATACAGATACACAGTGTAGCAGAAACACTTTTTGTTCTGTTGTACTTCCTATTCTATAATATATTATTGTTGTTCTGTGCGTACATGCTCTTAGCACAAGGTTTTGACACCAAAGTTTTGGTATCGTCGTGGACTAATATTGTATGTAAATGGCGGGCGCAAATGGAACTATGTTTTATCACACAAAATTATTTTACGGCGATACAAAATCGTTACGACAGAAAATCCACGCTGAGAGGGCTGTTTTGACACATTATCTGCCCCTTTTTACAATATTATCGCAGTTTTTATCGTTAAAATCCTCCAATCTTTACCAGAAACTCTTTAGAAACTCAAGAATATACAATAAATGCAAAGGCTTTCGTTCTCAAAGGATTGTAATGTTATTTTAACGTAATTACATTAATTGCGTAGTCCATTGTTTGACAGTGACACAATCTAATTAAACAATACTGATACCAACATTAAAAATTGTGGTACTTTAAGTAGAATTTAAAAGATATTATATTAAGACTGATAAATGAACACACAGTCCACCAAATGATAAGTGGTAAGAAAACTAATATGGAATGCTTTATTTCTAGTAAAAGGGGTCTCCGGTTCTCTGAACTCACCACACGAAAAATCGCAGCAGCTGTTTTACGCCGATATTCTGTGAGTCCGTGGTCCCATCCTCGGTCGCCGCGAGCCATTCGTGCTCCAACTAGAATATAGCTGTAGCGTGGCACTACCACATAAAAACTAGTACATTTCGTTTGAATAAGATTTTAACAACGTCTCATAAATATATTTTCTGTGATTCAAATAATTCACCATGTTTTTAATTTACGGTAAAACGATTTCCACGAGACCTTTTGCTTATAACATAAAAAATAAACTATTAAAAAATTAAGTTTAAGGAAATCTTCTTGTTTCTTTTTACTTATTATCAACTTCGTTATTATTTATTATCACCATATACATCTTACTTATTACTTATTATCAACGTCGTTAACACCTTCTTTCTATGTGACAGCGGAAGATAAATGGATAACAATAAATTAATACGAATTTCCCTCATTCCCCCCTTTCTGATGAGCCAGTAATGTTAAATTGTATTAGTGACTGTTTTACCCTTAGAATATTACATAAGCATATCTTGCTTAATTATACTCTAATGTTTTATCTGTTACGAATTACAGTGGTGAAAGTAGATAATTATGAAGGCTAATAATCTTCCGCTCACCAGATATCGCTAGATGACACGGGGTTGAAGTTTTTTGTTACACAGTGCCATTTCATTGAGATGTTTTTAAAACAAAGTTAACCAGTTTCTAGAGTATTATAATAATACACAATACAATGTTACACTGGCTTGATCTTTAATTTATTGCATATTTTTATCTCTTTTTAAATTTTTTACTCTAATGAATAATTAAGGTTTGGTTTATTTATTTTCAATCTAATTAATATAAAATACAACTAGGACAAACATATACGAGGACAAATAATTATGGTCGAGCAAGTAGAAGAATTTATATATTTGGTATGTGCATTCAGCAGGTATGGGAGATATGATAAGGATATTGAACGACGAGTGAATGCAGGAAATAAAGTAAATGGCACTTTACACTCTATTGTGAAAAGCCAGAATGTATCAAAAAAGGCACGTATGGCAATTCACAGTGCTGTATTAGTCCCTACTTTAACGTATGGTAGTGAAAGTTGGGTGTGGCAGAAGAAGCACGAGAGTAGAATAAATGCAGAAGAAATCGGTCGCTAAGTAGTATGTTAGGGCTGAATCTGAGTGACAGGGTGAGAAATTGTGTGATAAAAGAAAAGTGTGGTTTGCAAGATGAGGCGGTGACCAGGATTAAGAAAGGAATGCCTCGGTGGTTTGGTCATGTAGAAAGAATGAATGAGGAAAGACTGACAAAGCAAATATATGTTGCGGAAGTGAATGGAAAAGTTGGAAAGGGACGTCCTAGGCGAAAGTTTGTCGAACAAATTGGCGCTATATTAAAAATGAGCCAAATTAAGAGTACCCTTAACCAACGAGCATGTATGCGTAGATATATGGATGTAGAAGAGGCGAGAGAGGTATGTCAGGATCGTGCTAAATGGAAGTCTGTAGTCTCTGCCTACCCCTCTGGATGAAAGGTGTGAGTATTTATAGTGTTTATATAGTTTTCGGACAAATTAACCTCCCCGCTTTGAAAACTGTCAAATATTACACCTCATTTTAAGTGGCAGCAATATTCGTGGATATCCTCATTGCATTACCTATTTTACTCGTATGTGTCATAAGAGGCGTCTACAGAAAAAAATGATTAGTAGTCTTCAGATAGATGGCAACAACAACTAACCTGTACGAATATTTTTCTTTTTCAAACAAAGTTACGCTATTTTGGCTGCGTACGGAAATTCTCGACTTGAACCAGAAAATAAAGAAATTAACTAACTCGCTACAGCAGCAAATAGCTTCCTGGATCCTTTAATTTATTTTTAAACTTCTTTACGTGTTACGCTTAGATATCTTGAGGAGTCATTTCTTTTCTTGTCCCGAGTTATAAAACACATCATTGTTCTTTCTTAATGCACTCTAATTATTCCACATGTTGCATAACGTTTTAAATATTTGAGGCTTACCTTAATAATATTCCCGAGGTGGATAAACAATTTATATACAATGAAGTATATACAAGTGCCCTCAGGCGAGAATCCTACACGCATTTCCCCGGTTTTCATTTCACTACATGGTTCCAGTAAAATATTGTTGCTTTATTTTTAATATTTTAACCACTTTGAAAATATAATTAATTACTCAACGTGAAGTCGTTATAAACTCTAGTAAGCTTAAAGAAAAACGTACCACTTACCGTAATAATCTTTTCCATCATTTTTTTCATGACAAAACGATAGTAAATACATTGTTTTGTAAAATAAAAATGTTCTTAACTGTATACGAAAGAAAAGAAATAGGATAGTGTGCACACAAGAAATATGACAACCCCTCATTACCGTATGACGCCGGGGGTTACCATGTGATGGCGGTGTAAAAAGAACCTCATCTCTTGTTGAGAGTGTGGTTAAAGACGACTATAGGAAAATGGTAGAAAGACCTAATGGTTTCCGATAGATAGCGGTATGACCATCTCTTTATGGCGAGACTCAAATACTTAGGTGACGGAAACAGCGAGAAAGATGCAAGACGTCTAGTACTGCGACCAATAATCCGCCTGCCAAATGTATCGTTGAAAGCAAATCTCTACAGTGGGAGCGACTCATGTACAGCCTGGGAAAAGACTAGTAGAAAAGAGGAGATGGAGAAGGGTAAGAGTGACATACAAAAACTGTGTAGTTAAAAATGTTTGATTTTAATATTTATTGAATAAAACAAACTAAATAAAAAATTTCAATTTATCTTCACAACAGCTTAAACGTTTAATTTTATTTATCACCGGAGATTACGTGAGGATTTTGCAATTGTAGTAAATTGTCAGTATCGATTAAACATATCTCCCTCGTCACAAGGAAAACAGAAATGAAATAACGGCAATAAAATAATGCGTTGGTGTCTTACGTGACCGCAGGCATTGTGCCGAAATTAACTCTTGTGGTTCTGTAAAGTTTTTGTTCACAGAAGTCAAGGTCAAATTTAAAATATTATTTATAATTTAAGTTTTTTAAGCTCTTATGAACGTCAAAACTTACATCACTTTACAAGAATCAAATCTTCTCAGAGAACAAAAAGCTAGAAACTAAGTGGTCTTTTTTAAATGCAATGTTCCAATTTCTTTCACACTTTTAATAAAATCAATACGGTGTTAGATTTCTACATTTTTTTTCAAAAATTGTCAATTTAATAATAATATTCGTAGACTTGCAAGTGCATAGTAGGAGTTATTTCCATATCTCATTGTCCTCAAATACATTGATATAATATTTCATACATGTTTTTAAGAACTTCCGTAACAAGATTATTTATTAGATTTTGGATAAGATTATTTATTGTTTAACATAACGTTGCACTATATTTTTGAAACAATTTTATGTAAAACAATTATAAATTAACTAGGAACATACTTTCTAGCCTTAGCCAATCAAAATTTAGAAACCTCTAGCGCAACACCGCGACCCGATCACCAGGAGACATTTTCTACTTTTCATTAAATAAATTTATATTTTTTCATACATACATGATGTTCTTAAAAATAAATAACGACGGAGATGCTAATAACGCTCGCTTTTAAAAATGAATATCTTTTTCAATTTCTAATCCATCAAAATAAATTTAACTTTTGTTTTATCACTCAGCTTTCTTCCTTCAAATAGCAAAAATTGCACAACACAAGTTTGAAGCTAGTTTCTGAATAATATAATATGTGCTTCCCACTGGAGTTTGAAATCAATAGAAATTCTGAAAAATACATTAGCATTTTCGAAATCTAAATTATTATTTTATAAATTAAGTATCCTGTGGTGAAATATAGTGTAAACAGAAAGCATATTCTCTGACTTATAAAGAGTTATTTCTTAGTCGCAAACCATTTTGAATTTATATCCAGTCTTTAGCGGTGTGTTTGCGGTCTGCGGAGAAACTTCGGAACGATTTTTATTTTTATAATAGATTGCGTGGTATAAGTAAGTAAGATAAGTCCATTTTTTCATTACTAAATAAAACGTTTACTTCTTTAACATTTTCCTTGAACAGACAAGAGCAGAGAAATACAAATTAAGATTATATTTAAATGCGTAGCTTTATTTTTCATAATTTAATATTACGTACATATTTAACAAAACTAACTTAAAGATTAATTTGCGATAATTTAGTAAGGTAATCCCATTTCACTTAAGATTTCTTTCGCATTTATAAGCCGTTGTAAATCCAGTGAGCTACAAAGATTTGTTATATAGTACGTTTTTCATTTTACGTTTTCTTGAAAGATCAGATTCTTCCTACTCACCCAACTATTACTAGTATTAGATGATATATTGTGTTCACTAATCTACTTGCTCAGTATTGTGAGTTTACGTAGGTAAAACTTCCAAAAATACGCGAATTTAAATACAATCGTCTAAATTTGTGATTTTTCTAAAACTTTTAAAAAAGTCATTGCTCTGAAGGGTATTTTAGGGTCATGCATTTATTCAAGATTAGCAAAAGGATTTATTAAAGATTAACAAAAATAAATGATATACCACCTAAACATAAATGTGAAAAGGTAGCCAAGTTCGGTACATTAGATTGTCAGCTTTGTTGATAAGAAAATTGAGATCTCAATAGGTGCCAAGTTTCTTAGAAGTTCCTTAACTCAAGCTTTAGAGTTGAACAACGGTTTTCAATTGATTAAAAACAAGAATTTTACATGATTTGATATTCAATTTTGTAACTTGGCAAGGTTTATTACTTTAAATCTAAATTGTAGTATAAAATGAACAACTAGAAGATACATAGATAGAACTTCAAGCTGATATAAGCCATGGTAATATGCTACCTGGGTTCGATACCCGCTGCGAATTTTAAGTGTTGATTTACTATGTGCTCGTCAGTGAAGGAAAACATCATGAGGAATCATGCATGTCTGAGAAATAAGAAAAAATAATATTTCGAAGATACCTATCTGAAGATCGCCAACACGTATTGGGGCAACGCGGCTGACATTTCCTTGGCCTAAAACCCTCTCTCAGAAATGAGAGGAGGCCTGTGCCCAGCAGTGAGATGTATATGGGCTGCAAAACTTTTATCACGTGGAAAGTAATTTACTGACTATTATAACATGACATGTTAATAAATTCACCAGCAACGTTTGAAACCACAAATTTAAAAACGTACACTCCTAATATCTCTGTGATTTAAGAATAAAATGGCTATAAAACTGGGTACCTGTTCTGATGTCAACAATTTTATCAGCGTAACCAACATTACCAGTGATCGGGTGTACCAAACTAACTCCTGTTTCACTTTTATATTTTTGCTTGGTAATATTATCATAATTTATTTGTTATTACGAAATAATATTTCAGTAATCCTCACGGTTTTGAAAAGAATATACCGCCCACGTAATCCCTTTGCACTTATATTTGTTTCGGGAGACGACGGAAAAACTCCCTAATGCTTATATTATCAAAATATAAAATTTACGTTAACGTGATACACGTTTTTAAATTTATACAATATAATATATTGATCGTTATTTTTGTAACGAAAAAATATGTAAGAAAACTCAAAAACCTCTAATTCTCTTCGCAGTTAAACATAGCATTGCATGATTTTAATTAAGCGGTTAGAGCAATAAAATAATTATTACTATTAAGTTAACTTCATAATAACTTTTGACTATAGTACGTGGGGGTAATATGGTCAGCCGGTTTATATGGTCACTTTCTTATAACTCAAAAACTACAGCCTTGTTTGCATAGATGACTATGTGATACGATAACTCTTTATCAGTCAATCAAATATTGAAGGGTCAATAGAGCGCTGTTTCATCGACGCTATTTTGACAGTTGACATTATACTAAATATTTTAATCGTTTTTAGTATTGTGTAGTTATCCTTAGCTCTTTTCGGCGATTAGCCGCTTAGAAGTGAGCCTAAGGTGAGTATATAATATGAGATGAGTTAAGTAGGCTCGGTCTGAGCCGCCAGGAGGTAGTTCAGGTCAACTGAAAGCTTGTTCCTCTTTTTAGGTAGATTTTTCGAAGTGTTCCTAATTATTTACAGAGCTTGTTTGCTATTTTTTCCCTATATATTAGTTATAGTATAAGACGCATGTTTTTGCCTCTATCCTCCTCCTAGTTTTGTTTTCATCGGGCGGCAAGCTTAAGATGACCATATTACCCTCACGTACCTTAGTACTAATACCCGTTGACCGTGTAGCGATGGTGAAAAAATATCCACTTAGCCACAGAGGACATAAGAAAACTAAAACAGGCAATGGGGAGCAGGATCTTCCTGAGAACAATTTAAAAGTTAGCGTGGCAAATATAAGTCGATCTATGGAGGAGGCTTATGTTCTGTAGAGGACTTTATAGGTCGTTATGGATGGATGACTAATACCTGTTTTATTGTAATATACTTACGTACCTATTTAGTTATAACAAAATTTTTTATTCGATCTACGGAAAAAGTTATGTCAACTTACGGTTGGCTTGTTTTATATTATTATTTTTTACTATCTGTTCGCCGCAACCTCGTGTAACTTTAGGTACGTATTACTATTATTTATTCTGTGCTAGGTTTTAATTTTTTTGTCGATCGTGGCAAATATAGTACAATTATGGAGGAGGCTTATTTTCCACAGTGAACTTTATAGGTTGAAATGGATGGATAGACTAATACCTGTTTTATTGTAATATACTTACGTACCTATTTTGTTATAAGAATTTATGTTATTGTTTTCACTGCTTATTCCATCTACGGCAAAAGTAATGTCAACTTACGGTTGGCTTGTTTTATATTATTTTTACTAGCTGTTCCCTGTGACTTAACCCGCGTGTAACTTAGGGATCTTTTTCGCGCGGAACCCTAATTTGTTTTCTAAAATAAAAGTAGCCTACATTTTTTATTATAACGTTAGCTATTTGCCAGTAAAAGTCCCGTCAAAATCGGTCCAGCCGTTTCGGAGATTAACCGAAACAAACAGACAGACAAACAAACAAAAATTATAAAAAAACTGTGTTTTTGTTATAAGTACCGTATTTACTTTCATGTGCATTAATTATAAAGCTGTTATTTTGACATTTGTATAGATGTTTTATTTATTATTAGTTTAGTTTAATTGTAAATGTTATTATTTACAGTTTTATTACAAAAATATTTTTTATAAACTACAAGACAATCTCATATTTAAAATATTGTTATAATATAAATAGCTAATATGACTTTATACTTTTAATTATTGTAATTATAAAAAACAGACAAATAATGCATTTGTTTTGTTAATAGTGAATAAAATACATAAATATAATAAATTTAGTAGTAGGATAAAATTAACTTGTCTAATTTTGTTGCAAAAATAATTAGGAAATAAAATACTATACGCCAAAATATACATGTAATTTAATAACCTTTTCTGATATTACATTAGCCAAATATTTTTACTGGAAACTGTTGTTTATATTGAAAAATTATAACTAAACTTTAAGTCACCTAAATACGTTTTCTTCTTAAAAACTACAAAATTTATAGTAAATAGCGAAATGTGAGTATAGTTTAAAATAACTTGTTAGAAATGGCAAGTGGCAACGTAGAACTCCAACGCATATTTGTGCTGTTTTATGTTTGTTAGCAATTCGATAGCGTTGTTGGAAATCGGAAACATTATTTTGCTTCTTCATGCAATTTTCAATTTAAAAAATCCAAGCAAATGCATAATAACTGAACTGTAACATTAGCTAAAGTTTCAAGACCGAGTTAAAGAAATATAGTTTATCTAAAACTTTACTCAGCCCAAAATGCTAAGTTACAGTTGTAATTTTGCGCCATAATATATGTACATTTTTTATAGGATAAAGGTGGCATACGAGCACACAGTCCACTGATGTTAAGTGGTTGCTGTGATCCATAGACATCTACATCTATTCTTGATTACGAATCAAAATGCAGATGCCATCCATCTTAGTCCTCACGGGTGACAATCACCCGTGAGGACTAAGATGGAATGCCCCACTTCCAGTAAAAAGGGTCTCCGGTTCTCTACACTGCCCGTACGAAACAAAGTAGCGTTAAGCTGCTAATACACTGGTATTCTGTGAGAGCGTGGTCCTTCCCCGGTCGAGCTGACACATTCGTATTACAGCTATACCAGTAATATAGCTGCAGCACGGCTCTACCGCGTAAAAAAATTCTTAAATTTCGAGTTTTAAGCGAGCAATCCAAATCGATCCCTACCATGCTTATTCACATATTAAAAGCGAACAAAAGTCAACTGTTAAACATAGACCTCCCTCAAAGGTTGCCTCATAGGGGGAATAATTTGCTATAGCCGCCACGCTTGGCAGGCAGGTTGGCAAAAGCAAATATTTTTTGTTATGCTGTCCATCTCCTATTTCATTGTGAAGTTATAAGATAGTGGATTCTCTTACACTGTCACTACACGGCAATCCTCACTAATACTACAGAAATTCGTAATTTAAATTTTAAGTTACATTGTCATTGGTGTTAAGTAAAACAACTGAGGAAACCTGCACGGCTAAAAAATAAAAAAAAATTCACGAACATGTTAAGAATATTTTCATGCCATCGGCCGATTTCGAACTACCGGAGATTACTTTCTTATTCTAATCCTATCTTTAGTTCTCCCGCAGTCGAAACTTACTAAAGCGATGGCATAGTTTTCTGGACTTTTCAAAAGCGCTTTGTAAGGGCATTTGAATAAAAAATACTTTGGCTTTTGGTTATGAATTGCTCTTTAAGAGGTATTTAAAGCCAAGGTTAGGCTTTAAATACCTCTTAAAGAGGTTAGGTTAGGTTTTAAGTGGTAGACGCTACAGCTACTCTCTGTAGCACGAATGGGTCGTCTCAACCGGGGAAAGACTACGCCCTCACAGAAATAAAAACGTAAACGAGTAGCTCAGCGCTGCTGTGTTTCGTATCCTGAGTGTAAAATAGCCGGATATCCTTTTTTACTGGAAACGAGTAATTCCGTCTTAGTCCTCAGGGGTGACAACGCATCCTCATTTTAATGCATAATCGAGGATAGATGTAGACGTCTATGAGCCACAGCATCCACTTACCATCAGGTGGACTGTGTGCTCGTTTGTCACCCTTATTCTATAAAAAAAGTCTTAACTTATGATTATTAAAATACTCCATGAACATACTTATCGTCACGCACAATCCCTAACGGGGTAGCCAGAGAGAACAGATCGCCAAGTGTCACGATCCTTACATACCTCTTTCGCTTCTTTCAGGTTCATTAACTTCTTCATACATGCACGTCTAGGTATCCGAGTACTCTTCGAAGTCAGTCGAGTCTTCGAAAGTTAGTCTCGGTCTACCTCGACACCTTTTAATATTTACTTTCGCTCTATATATTTTCTTCACCATTCGGTCTTCACTCATTCGTTCAACGTGCCCAAACCATTGGAGTACGCCCCTATCAATTTTTGTGATAAGGTCATCTTTCAATCCTGCCATATTGCGAATCTCTTCGTTTCGCTTTCGGTCGGCTTTGGTAACGCCACACATTTTACGAAGAGATCGCATCTCCACTGCATTCAACTTGCTTTTATGCTTCTTCTGGCATACCCAGGTTTCGCTGCCATATAACAAAGTCGGTACCAACACTGCGTTATGTATTGCAAGGATCCATGAACATGACTAATTAATAAATAGATATTATTCGTATCATAAGCATTCCAACTAATAGTTCTCAGGGTTTGTAACATCCGACCTGAGTTACAGCGTTTAAAAATTAAAACGTTCGTAAAAACGAATAAAATTGCGAAACTAAAACGTTCGCAACACAAGCAACACATAAAGCAGCCCACAGCTCGAAATCACCATGCGACTATATTGTCGTGAATTCGTAAACCACTCTCAGCATTTTAAACTGACTTGGAAACGGAATACCATAACAAGGAGTAAAGCGACGGTAATTTTATGGTAAAGGATGTGATACCTAACTCAGAAAGTTGTAGGTTCGAATCTGCTATTCGACTACTGTCGAAAGTTACTCCTAACATAAGCATTTTACTTAAATCAGTTAATGGGTATATTACAAATATTTATGTCGTTACTAGTATTCTTTAAAAATAATAAAGCTAGTAAAATGTTATTGAAATTAATTGGAAGTATTGTTAGCAATATAATATTTTTTTTAATTGAAATAAAGAACTACATACTCTACAATTTTTTTTAAATATTATTTTGTAGCACAGACCACGCGAACTTTATTCATATAGTAAATTGTCAACATCGTTAACACCTACATTTTATCCCCGGTGACAGGGGAAAGATAAATGGCCAGTAATAAATTAATACCTACGTGTTCTTAGTTCACAAAACCTTTTTATTTTATAAATACGATACAGCATAAAAATGTTTCATATTAGTGCACTTTTTATTTACTTAGTTAGTTATTGTTATCGGCACGAATAAAAAGTCAAAACAAAAAATTGTTTTATGTGTTTTTATTTAAAAAAAATTGTATTAAAACACTTTCAAAACATGTGAAAAATATTTTAATGATAAATTATGTATAACGCAATCAAGCTCGGGTAGGAAAATAAAATTGCTAATTGGAATTTTAAGTGCCGATTTATCACGTAATCAACGGTAAAACAAAACACCTTTGGAAAACTGACCTTAACACGCATTGGAGCAGCGCGTCGGATCGTACCTGCCCCAAAATTCTAATGTCAGCAATAAAAGGACACCTGTGCCTAAAATTAGTACTTTAATATTATTTTGCAATATGAGTGTCGTAATTTGAAAAACTAGCTGAAAAACTTTAAAATATTAAAAAACATTTTTTATATAGAATAAGGATGGCAAACGTGCGCACAATCCTAAGTGGATGCTGATTGTTGTAACCCACAAACATCTGCATCCTCGATTTAGAATCAAAATTCAAACGGTTTGTCTCCCTCGATGACTAAGATGGAATGGCTCATTTCCAGTAAAATGGGTCTCTAGATCTCTACACTTACCAAACAAAACACAGCAGCATTCAGCTGTGAGAGCCTGCTCCTTCCCCGGACCTATTCGTGGTACAACCATTACCTGCAGTATGCCTCTACATTGTTTAAATATATATGATTAGATAAAGATAAAAATATAGATGTCCTATTCAATTTACTTAATCAATATCTCTTCTTTCATTTTTTTCCGCATTGAAAAACGAGTTTTATTTTTAATTAATACTCTAGCGGGCTATCAATTTCTGTACTTCATATTGAAAGGGTATTTTATTGCGCGCCGCCATATAATATGACCCAACGAGCTCACATTTCGGTAGCGCATACAGTAAGTTCTGTCGGAAAATTAAATATTTTTAATATACTTTGAATTAAAATATAATAAATAAACGCCGCAGTAAAACCAGAGTGACCGACATAGCCCAACGGATTAGTAAGCTGAAGTGGCAATGGGCCGGCCATATAGCTCGAAGAACCGATAACCGATGGGGAAGAAAGGTTCTCGAGTGGCAGCCTCGTACCGGTAGGCGTAGTGTAGGGCGACCCCCCACTAGATGGAGTGACGACCTGGTAAGACATGCAGGAAGTCGATGGATGCAAGTGGCTCAGGACCGTGCTTTGTGGCATTGCTTGGGGGAGGCCTACGTTCAGCAGTGGACTTGTGAAGGGCTGTAATGATGATGATGATGATGATGAAATAAACGCCAAGATGACTTAATCCTTGTGCGATGTGCGTCAGTGATTTAGGTTAGTTTGATAGATTTTTAATTTTAATTAAACGTTTTTAAAAAAGATTTTTAAAATAACGGTATTTTGGTATCAATTAGGCTACAATGGGACTGATGTGATCTAAAAACTAAAAGCTCCTTATAAATGTGGCCATACCTGGATCCACGGTGTAGCTATATTATGGTTGTAGCATGAATAGGTCTGCTCGAGTGGTGTAGGAACACGTTCTCACAGAATACCAGCCTATAATAGCAGTTTAATGCTGCTGTGTTTCTATGGTGAGTGTAGTGAGAACCGGAGACCTTTTTTTACTGGACATGAGTCCTCAGTGATGACAACGCATCTGCGTTTTGATTCTTAATCGAGGATAAATGTAGATACTTATGGGCAACAGCATTGACTTACCATCAGTTGGACTGTGTATTCGTTTGACATCCTTATTCTATAAAAAGAACTAATGTCAATCTTTATGACTATCTTTGACCTATACCTGTTGAAAAAATTGTATAATTCTCTTAAATTTATTTATTTTGTTAGTCGATTATTAATTTTGTATCTCATTATTCAATGTTTAGCGTTGGCTTTTGAATTATTTTGGCTTTTGATATATCAGGATAATACGACGTGTGTAAAGGATTTGATTACTTTAACATTTTTATGTTGTTAACTAGTTCAATTAATAAGTTTTAACTAGAAACTAAATCATTATATCTGTTAGAACTTCAAGTCTTGGTGTTAAAAATATACCTAAGTCATACTTATTAAATTACCGTAGCTGCGTTGGTATTTACATACCACTCGGCGATCAAAATATACATGACATCATCGTTGGGAAACCTACATGACAGAGGAAAAACAATTTTGGAGAGATGTGAATGTGTGATGAGAAATAAGAGGAGGCCTTTGGGGACATATGGGGCTCATATAGACCATAGAAACAAAAAGAAAAATCTGTATTTTATTTAAAGGTAATATTTTTTTATATTGCAAAGTCGTCAAGGTTGGATTTTAAACCTTGAGAGACAATAATTTGATTGATTTTACCTTATTATTTTTTCATAATAAACGCATAATGAGCTGCTTTGATGCCGAATTTTAAGTTACTTAATAATGGTCCAGTCTTTTGATAACTGAATTGGTGAGTGGTAAAGTGGTACTTTTCAGACCTTAGTGTCTCATTCTTATAACAGCTTTATTTACAAAAGTTCAAAATACATACTATTTTAAAGATACTTACTATGCAAGGGAACTTTATTAGATACGCAAAATTACAAGGTTTAATAATTTCTGAATTATGAAGTGGCCAATACTAGTTGGAAATGCTTCGTGTAAAATACACACTGTCGATTCTTCGTCCATTTCTTTTCCGAACTTGGCTGACACACTGCCATGTGGCTACTACATATTTAAAATTCACAACTGCAAGATGAGAACAAGATTTGTTTACCCAAAATATTTACCTATGTAGTATTATATATCCAAAATATTACAATTCAACACAGTTAACGTTTTTAGGTAGAAGGACTTTCTTTCTGCCTAAGAGTCCGACTTGCTAGGTGCCATCTCTAAATGGCAGTGGTGGCAGAAATAGATAAAATGGTGGCTGCAGGTGTCCATGGAAGTTTTCTATAGTGTTAACGATCCTAGAAAGTCATCCTAACTAACTCCGCAGTTCATGTGGCACAAGACTACGTTGACAGCAACTAATTATCGTCTGCTCTAAATGAAAATTTAGTTTCGTTATATAATTTTAATTTTTAAACGTAAATTATATTTTAATTTTAGAGATAATTTTTTTATTATTTACATGTCATTTCCCATAATGGATAGGGTATCCGCATTAGACCGAGAATAACCCACTGAGATCAATAAGCTGAAGCGAATCTGGTAAGAGATGCAGGAATTCAATGGATGCAGGTGGCTCAGTTTTGTGCTTCGTAGCGTTCTTTGTATGAGGACTACGTTCAGTAGTGGACTTGTGATGGGCTGATCATTATAATGATGATGATGATGCTATCTTCTGAGTAGTTTTAAACTTATGGATTAGAATTTTAATAATTAAATAATTTTAAAAAATTTCGCGATATAAGTATTTTTTCTATACAGGCGGAGTTATCCTTGTCAAATTTATATACGAACTCTTAACAAAGTTGAATACAATGCTGAGAACAAAACATTTTTGGTTCCGAGAGCCCTTGACTTTATTCGACTTAAGCTTTATGGTTTTCGACAGACTAATTTTCTTTGTCTGCCTATATTTTCGTTTTGTGGTAAGTAACCCTTTGTATTTTCATTGTATTACTAACTGAATTGCTGTTTTTAATAGAACAACAGAAAATAAATAAACGTTAAACGCTATTCATTGACTACTTGCGAAACGCTCGGGCTTCGCCTGCATAGGATCCAATAAAGTGAAATTATTTAGACTACCTATTTATTTTTGTGATTTTTCGCTTTTAAATATTTTTTTTAGTTTTTCGAATAAATTATAGCCTAAATCTTTCCTGAGATTGCTCTGTTTGTTTGTAGCTCAGATAGTTAGCGTTCGTTGTAAATTTTACAGTACGCGAGAAATCCGGGTTAGATCCCCGCTGCACCAATGAAATTGTTAATTGCAATTTTAAGTGCTGATTTACTACGTGCTCGGCGGTGAAGGAAAACATCGTGAGGAAACCTGCATGTCTGGGAAATAAGAAAAAAAATATTTCGAAGGCATGTGAAGTTCGCCAACACGCATTGGGGCAGCGCCACAGACAATTCCTTGCCCAAAAACTCTCTCAGAAATGAGCGGGAGGCCTGTACCCAGCTGTGGGACGTATATAGACTGTAACTTTATTCCGAAGATTAGCGCGGACAGACGGACAGAGATTTTTTTTTTTAAATGTTTATTCAAGTCTAATACGGCAAGCAAATAACCTGCTGAGCTTAATAGAAGCCAGTTTTTTTTTTTCAATATTACAGAGATACACTTTAATTTTAAACATTAAAAATTTTGTTTTAAAATATATTGAAAAACGTTGTACATTCCTATGTAGTCTATGGTGTATAGCTATGGTTCAAATAACTGCAATAGAACTTGACTCCCGATAAGGCCTCAACATTAGCGGCGAAGCCGGCAAACTAAATCTTGTTTGTAACTTAGCACCTTTGTCACATTTATGTTTTCGATGGGATTCCTTTCACGCGGCTAAACAACGGGTTCCTTAATTCTTTAGATACTTAAGTTAATTACGCGACGCTGTTATCGTTATTAGTAAATCTGTAGAACCTCCATGGTACCGATACACAGTGTAGCAGAAACACTTTTTGATATGCTGTACTTTCTATTCTATAGATTATTGTTTCTATATGTATTATTGTTTTGTGTGTACTAGTAAAATTGTATGCAAATGGCGGGCGTAAATAGACCTATGTTTTGTCCATTTAACATACGTAGTACATAGTATCTCGATGTGTTTTGTCACATAAAATTACTTTAGGGCGATACAAAATCGTAACGATAGAAAATTCATGCTGAAGGGGCTGTTTTGACACATTATCTGCTCTTTTTTACAATATTACCGAGGTTTTTATAGTCCCTTTTGTCTTTTCCTCCAATCTTTACTAGAAACTCTTTTAAAACTCAGGAATATAAAATAAATGCAAAATCTTTCGTTTTTGAAGGATTTCAATATTCTTTTAATGTAATTACATCAATTGCGTAGTCCATGACATATTTGACAGAATCTGAAAATAATACCAATTCCTTTTTTTTAAAGTCCGTGTGGCATAATCTAACTAAACAGTACTGATACGAATATTAAAAATGATGGTACTTTAAGTGTAATTTAAGTGATAATTGATAAACATTGTTTTCTTCTCACATATGAGTTTTTTTGTATAGAATAAGACTGACAAACTAACACGTAGTCAACCATATGGTAAGTGGATACAGTGGCCTGTAGATGTCTACATCTATCCTGGGTAAGAATAAAAATGCAGATGCGTTGTCACACCTGAAAACTAATACGGAATGCTTTATTTCCAGTAAAAAGAGTCTCCGGTTCTCTACACTCACCACACGAAACACAACAGCATTAAGCTGCTATTGTACGCCAGTATTTTGTGAGTGCGAGATCCCATGCCCGGTCGAGCCGACCCATTCATGCTACAACCACAATATAGCTGAAGCATGGCACTACCACCTAAAAACGAGTATTTCGTTTGAATAAGATTTTAACAACGCCTCATAAAAATATTTCCTGTGATTCAGATATTTTGATTTACGGTAAAACGATTTCCATGAGACCTTTTTTATAGTATAAAAACAAACTATTATAAAATAAGTTTAAGAAAAACATACTGAAGTCTTCAGTTTACTCTTTTAATATAAAAATTAATAGTAATATAGTAACAGATACCACAAAATGTAAGTACTTTTCCAGCTTCTTAGATACACGAAAGGTCTTGGAACTCGTAGTAAATTATCAACGTCGTTAACACCTTCTTTCTAAGTGACAGCAGAAGATAAATGGATCACAATAAATTAATACGCGTTCGCTTATTCCCTCCTCTCTGATAACCAATAATGTTAAGGGGTATTCGTGACTGTTTTAGGGTTACATAAGCATAACTTGCTTAAGTATACTCTAAGGTTTTACCTATTACGAATGACAGTGGTGAAAGAAGATAATAAATAATTGCATTACCTATGTTACTTGTTTGTGTCGTAAGAGGCGTCTACAAAAAAAAAGATGTGTGTTTAAGATTCAGATAGATGTCAACAACAACTAACTTGTATATAGCCAGATATATAGCTCGTTAATCAACTAAGATCGGCAGAATGGTACTGCGATGTCGACATGTCAAGTCTATCATTGAATAATTATCAGCCTTCTGAAAATAATAATAATATTTTTCTTTTTAAAATCAAGCTTCGCCATTTTATCTGCGTACGAAAATTCTCGTCTAAAATCTGAATCAGAAAATAAAGAAATTGAATTAACTAACTCCCTACAGCTGCAAACAGCTTCCTGGATCCTTTAATTTATTTTTAAACTTCTTTACGTGTTTCGCTCAGGTTTCTTGAGAAGTCATTTCTTTTCTTGTTTATCCCGAGTTATAGAACATATCTTGTTCTTTCTTAAAGCACTCCAATTATTCCACATTTATTTAGAAATTTATTCGTAGTTGTAACAAAATATGTTGTTCAACATTATAATTTTTTTTATAGAAGAGGGGGCAAACGAGCATGCGGCTCACCTGCTGTTAAGTGACTACTGCCGCCTATGATCAACCGCAACACCAGGGGAATTGCAGGTGCGTTGCCGGCCCTTTAGAAAGGAGTAAGCTCTTTTCTTGAAGGTCCCCAGGTCGTATCGGTCCGGAAAAATCGCCGGTGGTAAACTATTCCACAGAGTACTAGAAAGAAAACTCCTTGTGAAACGTACAGTGGTGGACCGCCAAGCATCCAGATGGTGTGGATGGTATCAGGACGTTTGCCCGTAGTGCGTTCTTGAAATTTGTCGGCTGGGATTAATCCGAACAATTCCTCAGAGCACTCCCCATGGTACCTATATGCGAAAGAAAATGCAAAGAGGTGCAACATCTCTTCGCAGCGCCAGTGAATCGGGCCGATCGGAAAGCACTCGGTCGTCGACGATTCGGGCTGCTTTGCGTTGGATGCGGTCAAGTGGAAGGAGCTAGTACTGGGGAGCCCCAGCCCAGAGATGGGAACAGTATTCCATGTACGTCCGAACCTGCGCCTTGTAAAGTTGCAGGCGGTGTGCCGGCATGAAATACTGTCCCGCTCTGCTGAGCACGCCAAGCTTTTTAGAGGCCAATTTGGCCTTCTAATTATTCACATATTATAAAATATTCTTATAAAACATAACGAATTGACATATTTTTACACTTAACATTTTCTATTTTTGACTGTAAGGCTTAAATATAAAATTTTATAATAAAGTTTTTTTTTAAAAACATTGAACTATAGTCTATAATGTTTCCTATCTCATTTTCTCCCACGTTAAATCTTATGAATTTATGTGTCTGTCTCTTTTAACTGTTGCTTTTTCGTTTCATCCCGTTTCAAATCACAACGATGCTAAAGAAGTTTTCACTTCAAAATATCATCACTATCATCATTACAGCCCTTCACAAGTCCACTGCTGAACATAGGCCTTCCCCAAGGAATTCATGGGGGGTATTTATCGTAGTTGCCACACTTGGCAAGCGGGTGGGCAACCGCAGTTTTTTTGTTGTACAGTTGCTGTTATCGGGAAAATGCTGCTGCCATCTCCTGTCGTTTTCCCACTGTCGCCTTTTACGACACCCACGGGAAGATAATATGCTTAACCGCTACTACCGTAATATAAATAATTAATCCTATAAACATAATAATCATTATTGACCAAAATATATGGCCAAATACCATGACGGATGGCTTATGAACTACCCCATATCATCCCGTGGGTATCGTAGAGGCGACAGAGTGAGTCCAATCAGGAAATGGGCAGCAACGTCTTACTGATAACATCAATTGTACAACAAAAAATGAATAAACCGGCCAAGTAGACGAGTAATAGTCGTACACGCAGTACGACTATTACTCGTTAACTTGTTAAGCCTACTTAGCTGTGATAGTTTCCTTTCGACTTCATTACAAATACTACTATCGGTCATATTTTTCAAATTTAAAACAGCAGTTTAGTTGGATGCGACACATGACTCTAAATATTTAGCAAATACGTCTTTTATTTAAAGCTAAATATTTCGCAGACGGTCTTCTGAATCGAAAAAATGTTGTTTGATACCCCCAATATTTTTAAAATACCTATCCATAAACACCCCATACGATGGGATAGGTAAGTAAATAATAATCACTTGGCGGTTTTATTTCAAAACTTTGTAACTACGCCAAATTACATATTCTTAGCACCTGGGTTATCTTAGTAAAACCGCGGACGGACGGACGGACATGGCGAAGCTATAAGGGTTCCTTGTTGTTTAACTACGGCACCCTAAAAACCTGCGGTCGCCAAACTGCCTGCCAAGTGGGGCAATTGTATAAAATATCCATCCTCTATGCGAGAGGCCCATGTTCAGCAGTGGGCTTTTAATAGGCTGTAACGGTAACGGTAACGGTAACTGATATAATTATTATAAAACAGCGATCCGGCTGGCTTCACACGGGTGATTTATGGATCTCGAAAACCGCGCTACCTATCGGGTCCAATTGAGTTTTAAAGCCATCCAGGGACCCACTTAATTACACACAAGAAAATTCATCAAATTAGTTTCCGCCGATTTCGAGTTTTAGCGAGACTAACGGATATCAATTGATTTTTATATATAAGAGAAGAATATAAGATTTAAATACTCTTTAAACAAAATATTCCGTTGTTACATGTAGAAATAATCTTCCTTTGAGACTCATCTTTCTTTAGAACTACTATATCTCGCGGACATAACGGTTTTAAATCTTTGTCCTTCCTCAAATTCTTATACGCTAGACACGCTTGTATTTCAATATATCATCGCATTTTCTATAACTAATAGTAAGCGCTTTATGCTCGTACGCTCCGCAACTTTTTTGCAATACTGAACTATCAGAGTGAGACTTACTTTTACAGTGTAAAAAGAATTAGTGACAGAACCACATCTTTAAAACATAAAGAAGATCTGATGATATTCAGAAACATTAAAAGATGGAAAAATACAATAGGCGGCGTACATTAGTTTTCTTTTTTTTTATCTTGTTCTAAAAGGGTGACAAACGAACACAATTTTTTTTTTTTATTTATTTTATAAAGAAAATTATAAAAAAAAAAAAAAAAAAAAAAAAAAAAAAAAAAACAATCCACCTGTATGGTAGGTAGCTGTGGCTGTATGCCGCGGCCCATAGACATCTACATTTATTCTCGATTAAGAATCAAAACGTAGATGCGTTTGTCACCTTAGGACTAAGATAAAATGCCTCGTTTCCAGTAAAAAAGGGTCTCTGGATCTCCACACTCACCATACGAAACTAGCAGTAGCATAACTTTGTTGTGTTGTGTATGGTAAAGTGTACAGAAGCGGATACAACTTTAGCTGGAAACGATCCATTCAATCTTAGCCCTCAGTGGTATAACAACGCATTTGCAATTTTATACTTAATGGAGGATATAATGACGTTTTACTTCAATGACGAACACGTGGTAAATGAGCACTTAAAATTGCAATTTTGATTGTTGTCGGCGGCGATCGAACCAGTGTTGTTCTCGTACTGTGAATGTTTTTTTATAGGATGGGGTGACAAACGAGCACACAGTCCACATGATGGTAAGTGGTTGATGTCGACCATAGATATCTACATCTATCCTCGATTACGAATCAAAATGCATTGTCACCAGTGAGGACTAAGATGGAATGCCTCGTTTCCAGTAAAAAGAGTCTCCGGTTCTCTACACTCACTATACGAAATACAGCAGCATTAAGCTACTATTTCACGCTGGTATTCTGTGAAAGCGTGGTCCTTCCCCGGTCGAGCCGACCCATTCGTGCTACAACTATACAATAGCGAGCTCTTAGAATCTGAGCTACCACGGCTATATAATTATCTTTATTTGAAGTATTTAAGCCGTTCAATTTGAAACAAAATACCGAGTAAATAAAACAGATAATTGGAAAATAAAGCGCTACGAAAATATTTCAATCTATATTCTTTCTCTAGCAAACTCGGTTACTTAGCAACTAACTTCAGTAGGGGTCATGTTTGTAGCACAAGTTTTAAATGGGAAATGTCTTGATAATGAGCGGGCGGGGCTTTTAACGATTTCTTAGTTCAAAGTTTACTCAAGTGAAGTCTAAGTTTATAAAAGTTGGTTAATTACTTCATCACGGCGTTTATTTCGCATTAAATACTATGGGTGTTCCTTGATTTGTTGTTATGACGGCAACGAAATAAATGCTTGGAATAAGATGCGCACATTCGTACAGAAAATATTTTTGAAGTGTGAACTTGCGTGTTAGGGAACCTCACATGTCTTCAAATTATTTTTTCTTATTTCTTAGACACGCATATTTCTAATGATGTTTCTTTTACCGCCGAGCACGTGGTAAACCAGCGCTTAAAATTTCTATTAACGATTTCATGGGTGACGGCGTGAATCGAACCCGGGTTGCTCGCGTACTTGAAACTTATAGCGTGCGCTTTGCCCCTGAGCTTCCACGGCTCCTTGATAGGCTGTATTGTACGAATATATAATAGGTACTAATAATATACAATATAATAGGTACTAATGTCAGCAAATGTGTATATTTAAATAAAAAAATATCTAAGCAAACAGCATTGAAAATGTATTTCTTTACAAACACTTGTTTACAAGCTCAGTAATCTATAATCAAATACTGTTTAAGCATTTGTAAAGTAGCAACGTCGAGTACAAAGTTTAGTTGCTTTAACTAAGTTGTAGTTGCTAACAAGATAAACTGCTAACGCTATAAACATTGTCGAAGTTGAATTTTTATATGTTTAAGCTAAAAAAATAATTAAAAATATCCTGTTTCCGCAATATATTTATACCATTTCTTACGCGTTTTGTTTTAAATGTGATTTAAAGTGATAGCTATTTTGGTTTTAGTTATTGATATAAATGCGACAATTAAGTACAAAGTCCACCTCTTGGTAAATTGTGTTATAGCTTATAGACATCACACTTTTCTACCTACATCTCTAATTGATTAAGAATCAAACGAAATATGTACGCTTCCCTTCATCATCATCATCTCTGATGACAAAAATGAAATGCCTTGTTACCAGTAAGTAAGGTCTCAGATTTTTTCGTTCACCTATACAATCTTACGAAACAATGCAATGCAAAACGCTACTATATTACAGTGGCAATTAGTGGTAGGTTGGTGTCGAATTTTTGACGGACGAAACGCAACCGTTTTCGCGACAACCAAAACGGTTGCAGAAAACGGCCGTCGAAACTTATCCAACATGGAATAGAATTGCGTTTTTGTCGGTAAAATGTTTGCAGTTTCTTACAACTTTAAACTGATTTGAAATGTATGAAATAGTTTATTAAATAATTCGCTTTATGGATCTACTTTACTTAACGAAAAAATAAAATTCCGTTTATACTTTTCCAGGCTTAGGAGTGGCTGCGACAGACTTAACGTTACTATTAACATTAGTAATTAACATTAGCGACTGTATTTCATTGACAAAAAGTTCACTTTTATTGTAAGGACTGTTTAGTCTCTGTCTACGTTTGTAAATGAACGCAGAGCCAAAGACCACAAATATAACGCGGAACGTTAAAGACGACGACGCGACTAGTGAAATAGATAGTTGAATTATTGCGTTCTCGGTTGTATTTTCATAGGCGTAAAATAAAAAAGTCGCATCAAGTAATTCGAAGACTGGTGTGTGCAACGAAGACTGTTTGAACCCAGGACGTAAAACGATTTCATGGTCGCAGAACTCAAAACGGTCTTTGTCAACGGTTCGTCGTCGCAACGCCTACCCTTAGGTAGTGGCAGTGGTTGAAAGAACGACTCTTTCCTGGTCAAGCCGACCCATTCGTGCTTCGGCACCTGGAGACGAAGAAAGCCACAAATGTGTTGTCACTTCTAAGGACTAACACAAATTGCTCTTTCTGACCGAGACGTAGGTGTCCTCTCTGACCGATACTTCGTATCTTTCCTAACCGGGGTACACTACTTCGTTCTTTTGAATCGATTTTAATGATTCTTTATCAATTGTCTTACGATCCGATCTGACTTACTGGTTAGCTTTGTTGTCGGCACCCACAAATCAAGCTTGCTGGGTGTGGGGCCACAGGCAATTAAATAAATAATTGTTAAGTCTGAAAATGACGAACAAAAATTGTGTGTTTACTCCTTTGTTCCTCGCTCTCGAGTTTGCGTATAATCTAGAGGATATGTTCTCGATGCCTCGGCAGTCTTGCAGGTACGGAGCAGTCCATCCTTTGGCAAGTATATATACAACACAGTATCAAATACTAATTATTACTGGTCTATAGTCTGAAAAAATGCTGGTATTTAATACTTCAATGTTTGGAACATATTGCTTGATTTGACGTGATAAATCGATTTCATTTTTATAAGTTCCATTTGGTGAGCGCCATATCTATTGTTGGTACGGCTTTTTTTTGACTAAGTATTCGTCTTGTCTAGTTTATCCTAATTTTGCATTTAGGTCGCCCATTATTATAAAGGTTTTAAGTTTTTTTAATAACTAAATCCCAGTTCGATTATTATTAGTGTGAAAGACTCGATAGACCACTACAAATTGATGTCTTCATTAATTTCACGATGCAATTTTCGGAGCGCTAGGGTAGAATTATTTAAATAATATGATTGAGCTTTGCGTCGAACAACACAAGCACCAAAGTCCTCCAGATTAGAAACTTAATTTTCTGTTACTTGTCTTTCAGGCAAGGTTCCTTGATGTGGAGTCAGTACCTACTGTAGATTTGAGTCTTCTAGGGAAGGATTACCTCCGCGAATAGTTTACGGTTCTTTCAGAAATAACAATAATAAGATCCCATAAATAAAATTTTACCTAAAATAGGGTAAATAATAAACTGTCTGTAAATCTGGCAACATTTACCTGTCATAGCCGCTATTCAATTTATCACATTTTGGAATGGAATTATCGGTCCTTTGTTAGGCTTTTTTTCGTCACAAAAATGTTTGACGACAAGAATAATCTCTAGCTGCTCTTCAAAGTATTTTCAGCATATTTTGTAGCTATTAATTTTAGTTAGTGAGGTTACGAATAGTCACTCCTGACCGCCACACGGTACTCACAACATAAGCGATTAGGATTCCATTTGCAATCCAAATTTTATATGCTGATGTTTCCATCATGTTTAGCTGAAAATAAAACCAACGAAAAAGCTGTATCTGCTTGGATGAAAATACTTCGAAATCATGAAAGCAATTCAGAAACTTATAGTGGCGGTGTGAGAGAATCCACTAACTACCTCCTACGGAAAATATATAACATTACTTAGAAGCTCTAAGACCCCAAACCATCCCGTGTGTATCGTAAAAAGCGACAGAGGGAACAAGATATATTAACAGGAGATAGACAGCAGTATCTTCCTGATAACAAAACAAAATAAGTAATAAAAATTGCAGTTGCCAACCAACTCTCTAAGAGAAATGGCAAACATTCTCCCTATGAGGCAATCTTTTGAAAAGACCTATATGTTCTGCAGTGAAAATTCGATAGGCTGTTATTAATGAATGAATGTTGGATTTATTGATAATTATCATAGAGCGAGGAAAGAGGAGACCGGTCGTGCCACGATTAATAAACTATCGAAGCAGTGCCCTCTGTGTATGTCCTTAAGTCATAGACTAAGTGAATTTATCGACAATATTTTTTATTTCGCTAATGGCATATCGATACAGGTGTCTATAAAATGAAAAAATGGCAACAAACTTGTTAAAGAAAGGTGAGAATAATATAGCTATATAATTCTGTATCACGTAAAACGCCATACGCAATTTTAGGATTCGCTCTATGCTAGTAGCTGCTCTGTCAATATGCCATTAGCCATAGACTTAGGATAGTAAATTCTAAGTCCATGGCCATTAGCAAACAAAAAAACCATCGATAAAGTGATGTGAGTCTATGTTTTAGAAAAATAAGGATTTTGATTAATCTATAAACGTAAATCAAATCTATAGATCTTGCAACAAAAACGTAGTAGAATAATGCGGAATTTCGCCTTGTAGTGGAATAATTACATAAACAATAGAAAATGCCACTAAATATCTAGTTAAATTCAGCTTGTATTAAGTAACCATCATTGAACCAACCAAGTATCTACATATTAGAAATATTTTATATTATATTTATGTTCGTTTAACCAACAAAGAGTTTGTTTCACGAGACGTACGCTCTCACTGCTACGATAGTACAGTTATGTATGTTGATACTCTAAGACGTTTTTGACATTTACGACACTAAACGTAACAAATTTAGAGTTTTGGCGAGAGCAAGGCCGCTGGTGGACTCCTCCTTCTGTTTTGGCCCCTGGCGGACTGCTCCTTCTGTTTTATCGTTTAAATGATGGTTTTAAAGTGGACTTTGATACGTAAACATCTATGTCTTTGAGTATTCAACCAACTGGAGAGGCCATGTGCATTAATTCCTTAACAGTCTGTTAATGTCGGAGGGGGGGGGGTGCAAGAAAACACACTAATGTATATATATTAAGGAAATTTTACACCAATATTTCGACAGCAACTGCAGACTTGTTTGCCATCACGGAAACAGGTTTCAATTAATCCATTCACGACGCAGAATTAATACCACCTGGATACACCATTATATGATGTGACCGAGCGGATGTACGTAAACAAGGCGGCGCGTGTCTCGTGGCCACACCGCGTTTTGAGCTGCGACGAGTATTGCTACTACTATTGTACATACTATTGTACATCGACGTAATAGATATTTATTCTTGCTTTGTGTTGTATATATTCCACCTTATAGCAGTAATAATGAATATTTCTTGTTATTTAACGTTATTGAACAGTTATATGATAAGTATAGTGAATTATTAGTTTTAGGGGACTTTAACTTATATTCGTGTTCTACCGATGTGAGTAATTACTATGAATACTTTCAAACTTTTTGTGGATTTACTCAGAGTAATAAAGTAGGTAACTGTAACGATCGTCAGTTAGATCTAGTGTTGAGTACATTGGCAGAGGAAGGCGGTGTGAGGGTGCGCGTGGCAGAAATGCCGCTCGTACCTGTGGACGCGTACCACCCGCCACTCGAGATCTCGGTAAGTACAAATACGCGCCTGCGCTGTCAGTCCGACTCAGCAGGTTCAGCTGCACCAGAAATTAATACATTCGCGGGTTGGAACTTTAATAAGGCCGAATTTTTAACATTGTATTCCTTAATTGCGGCCGTAGATTGGACTCCTTTATATGAGTTAGACTTAGAAATGAGCTTAGAATATTTTTTATAAAATATGAATTCTGCTATAGATGACTGTGTTCCGAAAAAAAAGCGAAGTCGTGTAAACTCAAGGTACATTTACCCGGAGTGGTACATTGTTGAAATAATTCGCGACATAAGGTTGAAGGCTTTTCTACATAAACGCTACAAGGCCAGTAGATCGAAAACTGATTACGAGGCGTTTGCTCAGTGTAGGACCAAAGTAAAGAAAATGATAGGACTCGCACAGGAACAGTATCAACAACTTGTTCAAAATCAAATGATGAAAGATCCAAAATATTTTTGGAATTTTATTAAATCTAAAAGACGTAAAAGAAGTCCACACTTAATTTTGAAAGACGGGGAAGCGTTGTCTGATCAACAGTATGTCGACGAGTTCGCGGAGTATTTTTATTCTGTTTATAGTTCACAGCGGCCGGAGTTGGATGTGGGCTTGGCTACAGTAGGGGCAGATAGCTGAAACGGAGCAGCGCGGGTGCACTTTAACCAATTAAAGTTGGCAGACGTATGTCGTGCGCTTCAAGAACTCAAGCCCAAACGGTCTGCAGGACCTGACGGCATTCCGCCTTACATCTTTAAGGATTGTCGGTCGGTACTAGCTAAGCCACTACTGCATATATATAACAAATCCCTTACGGCCGCGGTGTTTCCAGAGAGGTGGAAAGTAACCCACGTTGTTCCGGTTCCAAAGGGAGGTTCCGCAGATTCAGTGGATGGGTACAGGCCTATTGCAGTGTTTTCTACGGTGGCAAAAGTATTCGAAGCCGCTATTTATAAGATAATATTCCATCAGGTGAGCGCACAACTCTCAGACGCACAACACGGGTTTCGACCAGAAAGGAGTACAACCAGTAACCTTCTCTGTCAGATGGCACATCTGGCACCGAGTGGAGACAAAGGGGTGCAAACGGATGCAGCATTTTTTGACTTCAAAAAAGCATTTGATTTGGTAGATTATAACGTATTACTTAAAAAGCTAGCAGGTGTGGGGTTTACCCCACATTTACTGCACTTTTTTGCTAGTCATATGTGCGATAGGCAGCAATATGTAGAATATGCGGGACTTAAGTCAGCCATATTTCACATGGTCCAGGGTAAGACAAGGCAGTAAACTTGGCCCTTTGGAGTTCTTGCTGATGATAAACGACCTACCAGAAGTAGTGAAGGACGCTAAGTGTTTATTGTTTGCTGACGACCTCAAATTGTCTCTTGCGGTAAAAAATCGGGATGATTGTGCCAGACTACATAGACAGGGTTGTGAATTGGAGCAAAGACAATCTCTTGCAATTTAATAACTCTAAGTGTGTGTTAATTACTTTTTCTCGCGCACACACTCCTCTTTTACATAATTATCACATTGACGGGCTGTTGATAATGAGGGTCAGAGAAGTTAAGGATTTAGGAGTAACTTTTAACACAAAGCTTACTTTTTATGATCAAATCATGAGCATCTGTAAAAAAGCTTATAGAAATCTAGGATTTATGCTTCGTACAGTGAAATGATTCACAAACATAAAAACGATTATCGCCTTATAATATAATGCATTGGTAAGGAGTCAACTTGAATGTAATGCAATCATCTGGGCTCCGCATGAAACTAAGTATAGTCTCATGCTAGAGCGAGTACAAAATAAATTCATTAGATATTTATATATGCGTTATTATGGTGTCTACCCAATTTACCCTTTAATGTATCCAACTTTGTTTATATTAGGTATGGTAGGATATAATGAACTGAGGGTTAGGAGGGAACTCGCGCTCACCTCGTATATTTTTAAAATATTGCGAGGAAAATTGTTTAATGCTGAAATATTAGGGCAAATTAATCTATGTGTTCCTGAGAGGTATGTGTGGCGCCGACGGCAGCCGCGACTGTTGGTGAAGCTGCGAGGTCGCACCAACCTTCTGAATGAGGCACCTCTAACGCGCGCACTCCGCGCGCTCAACTTAATAGCTTGTGAGACGTACCTATTTTGTTGTACTCTGAGTGAATTCACAAAGACAGCATTGTTTGTAATTTGTTACAAAAATTAATTAAACTACACAAATCAGACAGCTACACTATCGCATTGGGTAATCCTGTAATGATAGTTGTAAGTTTCAGAAAAAAAATAAAAAAAATACTTCACTACAAATGTAAAATTGATCTCGTCACTATACTTGCACACTATAGCATTTGTGTTTGTGTTCATTGCATTTACGCATACCATCAAATTTTACACGTGTCGATACACTGGTGCCGCTGTCTACATGCGTAAGCAACGTAAGGCGAGGACTATGTCGATATTCTTATCGATAAACAAATCATCATAGCACCGCATAAGTTCAGCGTTGGTAAAAGTGATTTTTAGTATTTCTTCATTCATTACCTACAGCCCTTCACAAGTTATGCCACAAACTTTGAGTATTCAAAGTAACAAAAATTTCGTCAAAATCAAGGGGGCGCAAGATAAACACACAACTGTATACTTAACTACAAATGCAAAATTAAATCGTGTTACTATAAACGCACACTACAACATTTGTGTTTGTGTTCATCGCGTTTACGCATACCATCAAATCGTACACGTGTCGACACACTAATAGTGCTGGCTGAATTCGTAAGCAACGTAAGGCGGGGACTATACCGATATTTTTATCGATAAACAAATTACCATAGTCCGCACAAGTTTTTATTTGATTATAAGTAACACATAGATAAATAATACCAAGGTGTTATTTGAAATTCTTTTTTTAAAGTATTTAAAAATGATCTTCGGAAAAAACTTATAAATTATTGAAAGAAACTTCATTATTTTGCTACAGGTTTATTTTACATTATGCAGGATAAAATTTAAAATATTTAACAAATCAAAATAGGAGGTTTAGTTAACTTATTTTAAAAATCAGATTTATGAAAATAAAAATCCTATCAGTTTATCATCTTAGATGGTGTTAACCAAGTTTTTGTTTTTATTATAAGGCTTCAATCACAAAACCACTATTAATAAAAAGTTGTTGATTTTGAAGAGTAATTAAATGAAATATCTGGAAAATATTTAATAAATTAGGAAAACAAAAAAGTTTTACACTGTATAACAAAACAAAGTAAAATTTAAACAGAAAGCTGCTTAAAAATAAAATGTGACATCTACCTAGAACTAAGTATTCCCCAGAAAGGTGTTTTGCTAAACTAATGTACAATTGATGGCCGACGACTTGGCTACACATAAAAAGCGTTAACTTTTTTAAAACTTAGACTAGAGAGTAACCCTGACAAGAAATTGTATTGTATATCAGTGATAGATGAAATGAAAATAAAACAATTGACGGAGTACTATGCCAGTTCTAAAATACATTTTGGTTATATACATAATGCCTTTGGCTACTAGCATGGAATTCTGTCAATTGCTTAATTTTCATTTCATCTACTACCAAGGTACAATAAAAAAATATTTACCAGGGTTACTCTCCGCTCTCAATTTTAATGCCGTCAGCGCTTCTTGAGTAAGCCCTGGTCGGCGATCGATGGTAGTGTACCACTTAGTCAATGTACGTGGTGCAGGCAAACATGTTCCAAAAGTTTTAAGTACATAGCGATAGGCTTTTCGTGAGTAATAGTTAAGTGTTAGGGCAAAGTATTTCTTGCAAACTTGTGAAGCCTGTTTATGCTATTGTTTTTTATGTCAAGGCATTTTTTCAGTTTAATTTTCCTTGGCCTAAGTGTTGGCTGGTACTCGCAGTGAGAGTAGGACTAGTTTGGGCTATATAAAGATTTTTTTTTCGAATTGTGTCTTTCGAGACAACTAATGGAATTTTTCCGGAACATTCAGCTTTTTTGTTTCGATGTTGCTGATGTTGTGCAATCACCACGATCACCCTAAAATAAATAATTTACTAATTTACTTACGTAAGTCAGAATATTCTATATATATATATATATATATATATATATATATATATATATATATAGCTTGTATATATATGTATACAAGTATATGAATTAAATTTGATAGACTAATGCTTTGGTAAACTTAATAAAATATTTTCAAGTAGAATAATATTGGGTTCACAAAGCTAATATTAAAAATATTTAAACTAAATCGAATTACAGCCAAACATTACCTCACACAAGTTCATGGTTGGTACTGTAGTATCAGCTAAGCTTCTTTTATTGTAAGCTTGGGGTATGAAATATGATTTTTCTAAATGTTCGCAAATGGTGCTAGTCCGTTTGGGTATCCAAGATTCATGGTTTCTACAAGCTACATCCAAGTTTGTCGCCTAAAAGGATCCTTTAGAAATCTGTAAAACAAACCAATAATAGAAAAATTTACTACTTTTTGTAATACTTTACTGTAAAAGCTAAATAAAAACTACAAACCGGTTCGGCAGACAAACCCGCATGGTTAACTATCTTATCGATAGCTAAAGTTGTGGCGTCCATCACTATAGTGCAATACTGTAGGTTGCAGTGATACCAGTTTATTTTTATATAAATTGCACACTTTTGCTGCGAAGTAGCAAGTTTCGATTTGACTTATTTGGCCTTTATTTTGTATATTATTTTGATAAATACTAGTTATCGATTATATTAAATTATATAATATTCAGTATCATGTTGAAATTGTGCTGAATATATAAATCATTCAAAATCCACTACACATCTATATGTAGTGATTATTATTCATCACAAACTGATTTAGTTATTAGGAAATATATTTTCGTTAATATATTTAACTTGTGTAGTAAATTATATTTATTTAAAAATAGATTATTTTTCACTTTATGAACTATGATGGCCACACTTGGTATTGGAAGAAGATATTCACAAAGTACGAGTTTTAATGATAAAATTACTTTAATATTATGTTAAAAATACTCACAAATGAAAAGTCACATTGTCCTTTTGTATACTTGACGTTTTCGATTGTTTTTTTTTTCATGTAATACACTGCAATTCAGCATTTTGTCGGAGCTCGATTTACTGGCACGATCATTTCGGAATGAGGCACGACGCGAAGCAACTAGTTTTATATAACGAGTATGAGTCGGACTCTCGTACCTTTTACAGAGGGGTATGCCTTGCGATGCCGTCTCTTTTAGTTTAATACTCAAAGGCCACAAAGCATGGTTCTGATCTTTCTCCTGCATGTTTTACCAGGTCGTCACACCATCTATTGGGAGATCGCCCTGCACTTCACCCACAGGTACGAGGCTGCCACTCGAGAACCTTTCCCCCCCCCTCCATCGGTTGCCACTGCCATTGATGCCTTTTTATACTATTGCTTTTTATTTCGAGGCGATTTTCCTTGGTGTACAGTCTGTTCACTTAGATACAGTCGTTTTTATGCCGCATTGCCTCAGCACGTACCACATTTTGTGATAGGTGCGACATTAAAATTCATACTTTAACCCGAAAGGTCGGGAATCAAAAGTCAATATTAAACGCAATAAAATTCGTAAAATTTGTTTCATTTAATGTGTAGTGTTAACGTAAATATAATAAATTGTAAACTTGTCGAAATTCTAAATTTTTTTCTGAATGTATAATATTGGTGTCAAGGGTATTAATAAAACTGTTTAATCTATTGATATAATATCAGCAGTATCGACTAACCTTCTTTTATTGATAACTTGGGGTATGAAATATGATTTAACAAAATGTTCGGAGCATATGGTGCTAGTCCGTTTAGGTATCCAAGATTCATAATTTCTACAAGCTGCAATCCAGGTCTGCCGCTTAAGAGGCTCTCTTGGAAATATGTAAAATCAATCCTTGTGCACAGGTTTGAGGATATAGGTATAAGGGGTACTCACTTAGATTTATTTAAAGACTATCTAAAGAATCGCTAGCAGAAAGCAAAGATATGTGAATACTTAAGCGATGAATCAGATATAACATTCGAACAACAATCTAATCAACATGGACAATAACGAGGGCAACATAATCTCCTATGCAGATGATACTGCAGTAATGTTTACTGGTAACTCCTGAGATTTTGTTCGTAGCTCTGCTGAAGAAGGCCTTGCTAGAGTTAAATAAAAATAAAATAAAAGCTAGCTACTAGTACATACCTATTTATTAAAGCGATGGGTCCACTCGAGTTACTAACTCGAGTTGCGCTTAACTCGAGTTGGATCTCCCTCTCGAATTTGGACTGGCTGTACATGAACGAATCAAGCGAGCCGGTGAAAGACGCACGATTCGTTCGTTGTGTGCGCGTAAATGATATTCTAATTTGAGTAATAATAATTAAATGTTCCTATTGAAACGAATTAGTCGAAGGCAATAAATGAAGAAAGTCAACAAAGAGCAACAACGATAACTAATCTAGACAGATATTTTTTGTGAAGACTAATTTTGTTGTTAAAAACAGGTACTTGCTATAACTAAGATTAAAACCAAAAATACATAATACTAATAGTTTTTATTTCAACCATACCTACAAAGTTCCGTACTAAAAAAATGTAATTTTGTTTATCCCAACCCACCAAAGAGCTAAAGAGAAAAACAAATTTATAAAAAAGTTGTTTGTCCTGCTAACTCGAGTTTAAACTCGAGTTACGTGAATTTCAACTCGAGTTCATTCGAGTTGAAATTTTTCCGTGTTGGCACATCTATATACATACCTATTTTTATTTTATTTATTTATACCTTTAACATATTTTTTTATTATGGTTCATAAAAGATAGCTTGATCTGTGCGACAGCTGTCAGTAAAAATCACGCCTATGAAGTCCTGAAGTTCTTAGTAGTACAGACAGTACCTGTCAATGTCATACTTTATGGGCATGCACTAATTAGGTCGGCATTTCTTTTTTGTTGGCAGGTCTTTTATGAACTATAACTGGCTATACGGCTCTGGGTTCTAACCCTTCTGAGCCTATCATTTCTTTCGGAATCTTCATTTTTATATTCTCTTTCTTCACAATATGCCGATGCGTCACATTCCGAAGCCCTTGGGAGATTTTGACAACAGCTCAACCCAGCGGACAGTTGATGACGACAACCACTCAAGTTCATGAGGCGCCTAAGCGATCAAAATAACTTGAGGTTCATATCGACATCAAAGCACTTGTTTCGTCGTTTTCTCTAGTAGTTCACACGCGCGGACACTTAATTCACAAAATCGCATCACTTTTACGAATCAAAATCCACTTCAAACCACAAATTGTAAAGTTTCAAACCGTTACTTATGCGACAAAACAGGAGCGACAATCCATCTACGGCCAAGCTCCCGCCAAAACTCCCATATTTATTTATCTATGGCTTTTACCACAGAGAATTTTTTTATATATAGAGAGAGAATGAGAATTGCTTTTACCTTGCTACCACATACCTATAATAAATAAGAGCAGTGTTGCTAACTTGACGGGGTTCCCTTTAGATTTGACGGGACAGCGAGGTCGGCAACGGCAAAAAATTGTGTTTAACGGCTAACGGATTTTTTAACGGGACAACAAAAATTTATGT
The DNA here is from genome assembly GCA_907164705.1 of Parnassius apollo. Taxonomy (NCBI): domain Eukaryota; kingdom Metazoa; phylum Arthropoda; class Insecta; order Lepidoptera; family Papilionidae; genus Parnassius; species Parnassius apollo. The sequence continues at coordinate 1,235,855 of CAJQZP010000935.1, forward strand.
TTTTTTTTTTAGATTTGTTGTCGAAATAATTTGGAATTGGCCAGAATTAAATTATAATTTATTATTATTAATTTTTTTATTTTAAAAATATGAAAAAATGTTCAATACAATGAATTATTGACACTTGTCAACCGAACTTGACGAGATTTTTTTTGGAGTTTATGGCCTGGTATCTAGACCTTTAGGCCAATTGCCGGGATTTGACGGGATTGTAATGTTCTCTACAACGGGATCTAGTTTTTAATGTTGGCAACACTGAATACGAGTATCTTGCTACTTGCTACTTAATATCTATTTATCTATGGCTATGGCTTTTACGTTGTGTTTGAACTATTTTACTTGAAAGAATTGTTTTCTTGTTTTTTGTTTTTTGTGATTGTGTGAATTGTGATTTTATGAAAATGAAATCTTCAAGAACTTGCACTCAAAAAAGTCAGTGTGTGAATTGTGCAATAAGGTTTCAACGGAGTGTGCAAAAGCAGTTACTATCAGAGCTAGCTCCAGATGTGCGCCAACTATTAGGTGTGTGGATTTCTCGCGAGGTGAGTAATATGAGTAGCTTTAAGAATACGAAGGACTTGACTCAGGTGCAAAACCTACAATCGATTTGAAGGTAAAAACTTATAAGGGATATACTTATCTTATTTTTGTCAGATGGTCACAGGTCACAGGGGTAATTTGTGGCTAAGGTTAGTCCACAAATAATCGCGGAAACAAAAGTGAGTATGTAGTATTCGAGGTATTAACTTTTAATAATTATTAAATTTTTTATCGCAGTATGAAAGTTTTTTTGAGAATACTACAAACGTTAGTTAAAGTACTTATTTTCAAATTATAATACCTAATTCACCTAAAGTTATTTCTGACGGGTTTGAGATGGTCAATCTTTGCAATGTGTAAAATCATGCAATGTTTTATTAGACACATCGGCTGAACATCATTCAGATGAATGGAGCCGTTTAGTAAAAAGGCTAGGCTAATTACTGAAAGGCTAATTAAGCAAGTTGGCTGACACACACACATGTGATCTAGGCTATTTCATCTTAAATATTTGGTGATTTATTTAGAAATCAAACATTTAATAATTTAATGAGCTTTGATGATTATCTTAAATTTAAATAACGTCTCATTAGTGGATTTTACCCAGGCAAAGCCAGGACTAGTGACTAGTATATTATAATAAGGAAAAAGTAAGTGAATTTACGTTAAAACCTCATAATATAATAAACTAACAATATCTTTTTAAAATGTAACCAATTTATGGTAATAACTACTATTTCAATCGACATCAAAAAATGGAGGAGGTTCTCAATTTGAATGTATTTTTTTATATGTGTTACCCAGAACTTTTTTCTCATATTGTCCTATATAAACTTGATCAAGATCTGATCAGTAGTTTTTGAGTTACCCTTAATAATGCATATTTAATTAACTTCAACTACATTGATAATGTTCTTATTATATTTATTTATTTTGAAGTTAATTGTACAAAATGTTTAATTCTACCACTTGTTTGAAAAATAACAGGATATTGCATTACTATATTAAAGGGAGGTTATCAACCTCCTCAAAATTGAATGTAGGTGTTGTACTTTCCTTCTGAATTGAATATCTTATTTTCTTTTAGTATAATAAACAAATCTGCTTTTTTCAGTTGCATCCACTAGAGGCAATTTGTAGGAACTGCCTAATAATATTGGAACAAAATATTCCAACTGTTCGTTCCATGAGAAGATTTGGATATAAGGACATTTGCATGATATGTGGATCTTCAATTTTAAGAGTAGACAGAATAAAAATTGTACCTATTGACTGTGCAGAGAGAGAAATTCTTTTGAGGTGGACACCATCACACCAGGTATATACCTCATCTTAAGAGCCTGTAAATAATCCACTAACAGACATAGAAAGCTTTAAGCAAATAGCTTTAAGAAAGAAAATTAAAGTTTAAATAATTTGTACTTAGTCAATTATTGTTAAAATTCATTAATAACTGCCCACTTCTATACTTGATTACCTACCTAATTGTTGATGTATTATTTATTTTATATATTATTATGATGATTGATGATGATTTGGATATAAGGACATTTGCATGATATGTGGAAAATAAAAATTGTACCTATTGACTGTGCAGAGAGAGAAATTCTTTTGAGGTGGACACCATCACACCAGGTATATACCTCATCTTAACAGTCTGTAAATAATCCACTAACAGACATAGAAAGCTTTAAGCAAACAGCTTTAAGAAAGAAAATTAAAGTTTAAATAATTTGTACTTAGTCAATTATTGTTAAAATTCATTAATAACTGCCCACTTCTATACTTGATTACCTACCTAATTGTTGATGTATTATTTATTTTATATATTATTATTTCTTTATAACTAAGTGGAATCTCGAGAACCTTGCTTCCACATAGGTTGTTGGTTCTTCGAGCTATGGCCGGCCCAATGCCACTTCAGCTTACTAATCCGTTGAGCTATGTCAGTTACTCTAGTCCTACTGCGAATATCATTACTAGGTTTATCACAAGGTTCTCAGATGGCAGCCTCATGCCAGTAGGTGAAGTGTGGGAAGGCCCCCGCCAGATGAAGTTATGACCGGGTAAGACATGCAGGAAGTTGATGGACAGGTGGCTCAGTTCTTTGTGGTATTCTTTGGAGGAGGCCTATGTTCAGCAGTGGACTTCTGAAGGGCTGTAATGATTATAGTGGAATTTTATCTGCCACAAAAGCATGTGAAAAAAACAAGTACATCATGTTATGATTTATTTTTTAAATGCATAAAGACTACCTACTCTGTACTATTGAATATAGAATGTAGTAAATACTGAAACAAATGCAATATTATTAGATATTATTATTATTTTCAGATGAATCGCTTAGAAAGAGTCTGCAGGCCTTGCTGGCTAAGGGCTTTGAGAGCTGTGAACAGGCAGAGACTAACAAATGATAGCAGGAATATGGAGGATATTCAAACTATGGAATTTGAAAACAGGGGTAACATCATATAGCATCCCCCTATGCCTGCACCTGTTATTACAGCCATTTCAGGAGCAGTATCAACAATTACTATAACTAATTTTAAGTTCTTCCACTTCCCATTATTGTATTTTTTTATTACGGTTATGTAAAAATACATCCAGATTAGACTATGGAAAGAGAGATTATAGACTGATCAATCATTTTATGAACACTATGCGCTTGTGTTTGTGAATACTGCTCATTTATACACATATAGTAAGTGTTTAGATTTCACTGTGTCTCAAAAAGACAATCTGTGTTCATTACTTAAAAGTAATGTAGCTCAAAATCTGACTACCTTGTTGGTTTAGAGGTCATAAGCGCAAATTTTGATTGTGAAGTTCCAGGTTAGAACCCCCGGTCTGGCCAAAATCGGACATTGGGTTTTTCGGTCAAGAAATTTTCATTAACAGGCCAGAGATACGTAGTTGACAGTGTTTCACCCCCATGCTTTGGAAAGTACTTAAAGCTGTCGCGCCTGACCTCTCCAGTTGTGTCGGATTTCCATCCCATCATACCATGAGAGTGAGGAAACAGAGGGTACAACTGTGCTTGCGCACACACTTGTACATGTTACTTCTGCCCTGCGCAGATGTCTTGTGTTCATTGAGATTAGCCACCGTGACTGAAATTCAGATTGAAGGATGTTATTATTGAGTCAAAATCATAATATAAGTCAGTGCTTTAGAAGAACAATCCAATCAAATGCATTCAGGGGCAATTACCTTGTGTATTCAGCTATTTGCTCAATATAAATTGACAATACCTTATGACTTATTTTGTAATCTAGACATGGATACTGAATTTACGCCAGCCATAGTAATATTTAATGGTACATTTATGTGTAAGAAAGTAGTAATTACTTCTACTAGAAGCAAACATACAGTTTGTTTAGGTACCCTGGATGTTTTTTAACCCTATCCCACAACATGACAGTCAGATAATTCTATAATGCTTTGACAATACAGCAAAAACAGTCAACTGCAAACTTATTTTAGATAAAATGCCATCTTTATTCTTGATACGGGTGTTAGGGATGCAATTCCATGCCCAAATTTACTACACATCTTTTACATGATGGTAATCCATGTCCACCATGACAACCAACATTTCCAGATGTGTGACCTTGTGTAGGTTGGATTATTGAAATTGTAAATGTGAGATTAAAATGGACTTCAGATTATTCCATTTCAATTTCAATACTGTATATACATCTTATGCTATTCTTAAAAATGCAGCTATGTTAATTAATCAGTTGATTTGTGAGAATTTTTATGCTGAAGAGATGTTAACAATTACTCAAGCCAAACTGAACTGGTCTTCTGTTAGGTTGGTTACAAATAATGCTCCCAAACAAAAAAAATGTAATTATACATACTAGTTGACACTAAACCATCAATTGCTAACACTAGTGCTGCATCTATTTGGTGGGCAGACTTAGGGTATGTTCCAAAATAGAACCCAGTGTACTGTCCAATGCAAATGACGTCATGAATTGACGCCATACTGGTGATTCGTTCCAAAACATAGGACAGTATATGACGTCATACATTTGGGTCATATTGGAAAAGTGTTGGCGATTATATTGTCGTTTGTGCCCCAAAAATCATTATATCCTCCTAATTGCAGCAATTATTCTATAATTTTTTGTGTTTGAATAAATAAAAACAAATTCTGGCATGCTTCAGTCAGCATACACGCAATTAAAATTGTTTTAATATGACCGGATATCCGACACAATATGGCGGCGGCACGCCAGTACAATTTGCCGTAAATTGATGACGTCATTGTATTCGGCAGTATACTGGAAACGTTTCGGAACATACCTTTACTGTTGACTGCTGTCTACATCATGTCATATGTTTTGGGTGGGTTTTATCTTGAGCATGGCTTTGAAATGAGGTCGATCCACCTTTATCATTTTTAGATGAAATACTATTAAGTAATGATGTTGAAAATGATGATTATTAAAAATAGTAGATATTAATATTATGATATCAATTAAAATGATTGTTTTTGTCATAGTTGTTATATCCACTGAGTGGGATAACTACAGTTTTATAGTTAGATGCTGTGCTGCCAGTCTCCTGTTATTTTTATTTTACTCTGTCGACTTTTACGACCCCCTTGGGGTGAGATGGTATATTGCAGTCTTAACATATTTTTTTTTTAATAGAATAAGGGTGACCAACAAGCACACAGTCCACCGGATGGTAAGTGAATGCTGTAGCCAATAGACATTTACATTTATCCTCGATTAAGAATCAAAATGTTGATGCATTATCACCCCTGAGGATTAAGATGGAATGCCTCATTTTCAGTAAAAAAGGGTGTCTGGATCTCTACTCTCACCATATAAAACAGCAGTATTAAGCTGATATTTTGCGCTGGTATTCTGTGAGAGCGTGGTCCTTCCTTGGTCGAGTCGACCCATTCGTGCTACAACCATAATGTGGCTGCAGCGTGGTTCTACCACGCATAAATGTCTTAATTTTCACGTATTAATCATTTTTTCGGTCATGAAATGTAATTATATAAGAGAGAACGCTATTTGGTGAGTTAATAGATTCATAATAACTAAATTACTCTTCTCTTGACTAAATGACTAAAGTTTTCCAAACATGAGTATGTTCTTGGTGAGTTAAAAGATTTAGTTTAACCTAAGGCTAGATAAAGATCGGACATTAAATTTTATTATTATAGGGATAGACAAAGATGGTTTGTTTGAAATTGATTTTTCAAGATTTTTCAAAGAAATAGAAAATATCATTGAGTACATTTGTGATACTGTACTGATACTGTTTGCATGCATTTTAAAATCTAGTTATATGTTATAAGAAGCTATCCTTTATTTTATTTATTAATGATTAAACCGTTACAAGAAAACCGAAGGATACCACTATAAGATAACCATTACCACTTGAACCCTTGACCATTATCACTTATTGTGTACATATTGGACTTTAATAAACAACAATAATAATAATAAGGCGTAGGGAATTGACGACCCCATCGCCCGCTGACGTAACAGTTAAGTGACAAAACTGCTACGTCAACGCAGTCAGTCAGCGCCTTGCGAGAGGTGTGAGCGCCGTGCCGCGGCAGAATTTAGGGTGCAGAGTCCCGTTTGTGCTTATGGCTACACACGAAACGGTGCCGGGCCTGGGCGTCTCCCGTTAATGGACGCCCAAATAATGGATGATGGATAAAAAGATAGTGCGCAAAGGGCCGCTGCCTGGGGGGTCGCCGGGGCGCGTCTGGAGCTGGCGCTGGACGCGGCAGCATGCGGGCCCCCAGCCGAGCGCGAGGAGCTGCACGGTCATCTACCAGCCCTCCGCATCCATCATCCCCACCAGAAGGCTTGGTGTCGGCTGGGTCTTCTCGGACTCAGCAAGCGGCATCCGCCGCTGGTGGAGCACGTCGCATGCGTTGGTCACAAGAAATGAATGCAAATGCACTGCGGGCGTACTTTAGGGCAAAAGGGGAAGAAACTGGATGTTTGGCGTATCGGGCTAGGATGCATCGTCTTTTTGCTGAGCTGGAGCCATCTTTAATCGTCACAGAGCAAAACCTGGCAGACCGAGTTCGGTATATCTTGCGCTCAAATATATTTGATGTCGCCGAACTCGAACGGCTACGACGTGAGGCTGTTCCCTCGTCGGATGAGAATGCTACGGCTGAGGATGCGGCGCCACAAATGGTAGAGCAACCCGCAAACGTGGATGCCGCCGTGAATACCCCAGTTGTGGTTGATTCAAACGATGATGGAACAGTCGCCCAGGAACTGGAATTAGAGCATATGAGGAGTATATTGGAAGAGGCGATTGTGGAAACGCGCAGTACGCCTCTCGAAAATCGACCGCGACTTCCCCGCATAGCCCTAAGCAAGCGGAATCGGGCTGTCGTGAGGGCTCTGAACCCAATGCTGGTTACCTATTTGGAAGCCAGCCGGGACCTTTGCGAGACGGACTCAATTCTTTTTGGCGCCGCGCTGGCAGTCTGCCGTATCATAGGCGCCAAGGTTTCCACGGCTGGACGCGCTACTGGCCATAGTAGCGCTATCCCAGCATGGAGAAGAAGAATTGAGGAACGTATCGCAAAGGCTAGAGCTCTCATCGGCAGACTGATATGCTTCAGATCAGGCAACAACAGGCCAAGAATTGTGCGCACCGTCAGGATGGCGTTTGCTGGGACAAATGTCAGTTTGTCCCAGCCGGATATAACGCAAAAACTGACGGAGCGCATAGATGATCTGAAGCAGAGAATCGCTGCTTGGGGAAAGCGGATTCGGCGATATACCGAGAGGTCGACACGGTTCAACCAGAATCGTCTCTTCCAGAGTGATCAGAAGAGGCTCTATGAATCGGGTCCAGCACCGAATCAGGCCGACACTGTAGCATTCTGGCGCGGCCTGTGGTCAGAGCCCGTAAACCACAGCGAGGGCCCTTGGACGGAAGTTGTGGCGAGTCAGTGTGCGGGTATTACGCCCATGGACCCCGTCATCATAACGCCGGATGACGTAGCTGAGGCGGTCCGTAGGGCCCCGAACTGGAAAAGTCCGGGGCTTGACGGGCTGCATCACTACTGGCTGAAGGGGTTCATGGTGTGTCACTCTGTGCTCGCCCGACAGTTTCAAGAGGCTCTCAACCAGAAGTCGCTCCCAAGCCTCTTCACTACTGGGATCACTCATTTAGTTCCTAAAGACCAGGGTACCACAGACCCGAGCAAATACCGCCCCATCACGTGTCTACCGACCATATACAAGACACTAACATCCATTTTGAGCGCGAGAATCACTTGTCACCTGGACTCAAATCAGGTGATGTCGCGCGCTCAAAATGGATGTCGGGGCGGTGGTCGTGGAACCAAGGAACCACTCCTCATTGACGCGGTCATTGGCAAAGTGGTGAAACGCAACCGTCGGAACTTCTCCGCCGCCTGGATAGACTACAGAAAGGCATTCGACTCGGTACCCCATACATGGCTAAGGAGAGTCCTCGAGCTGTGCAAGATAGACTGTACAGTTAGAGACTTCCTCGAGCAGTGTATGGGGCAGTGGAGTACGATCCTTTGTCATCTGGGCGAGCGGATGATGGCTGCGGAGAACCACATAAGGATAAGAAGGGGTATCTTCCAGGGCGATTGTCTGAGTCCAATCTGGTTCTGCCTCTCTCTGAACCCTCTCAGTACCTTACTGGAGGGCTCCGGGAGGGGATTTCAGCTACGGAAAGGAGGGACAAAAGTGACCCACCTTTTCTATATGGATGACCTCAAGTTATTCGCCTCCAGTCGCTCCCATCTTATGGAATTGCTAAACATCACTTGTGAATTTAGCAATTCCATTGGAATGGAGCTGGGGACGGATAAGTGTGCGGTCCTCCATGTTGAAAGGGGAAGGGTTGCTAACTCTGAGGGCGTAGACTTATCTATGCCCGTCAACTTAAGGACCCTTTCCGAGGCTGAAACATACCGATACCTGGGTATGTCACAAAACATCGGTATCGATAAGACTGGTATGAAACAGTCAGTTTGCGACGTGTTTTATGCACGCTTGACCAAAGTGCTTAACAGCCTTTTGTCCGGTGTGAATAAGGCACACGCATATAACGGCTGGGTCATGCCTGTCCTCATGTATACGTTTGGCATACTCAGGTGGACTCAGACTGAACTTAACGCCCTGGATAGAAAAGTCCGCACTACAATGACGTCCCATAGGATGCATCATCCGAGATCGTCGGTAATGAGGCTGTACTTGCCGCGGAAGCATGGTGGTCGTGGCTTCTTGAGCGCGCTCACCATGCATAATCGCGAAGTGTGCAGCCTCCGTGATTACTTCCTGGCGAGATCGGATGATCCATTCTATAAGGACGTCATTTCTTGTGATAAAGGACTTACCCCTCTATCCTTAGCCAACGAGCAATGGCAAGACCCGGCAGTGCAGAGCATTTCCGACCAGGAGACCGTATGGAAGGAGAAGGAGCTCCACGGGAGGTTCTACAAGGCTCTACATGAGCCTTTCGTAGACACAGTAGCCTCCCTCCACTGGCTACGCTTTGGTGATCTCTTCGGGGAAACCGAGAGTTTTGTCTGTGCAATACAGGATCAGGTTATTAAGACCAACAACTATCGGAGATACATCCTAAAGGATGGCACCGTCGACATCTGTCGAGCTTGTCGCCATCCCGGTGAGTCACTTAGGCATGTTATCTCCGGTTGTTCGGCGCTTTCTAACTCTGAGTACTTGCACAGGCACAACCTAGTAGCCAGAATTCTACACCAGGAGCTCGCTCTGAAATACGGTCTCGTGGATCGGAAATTGCCGTATTACAAGTACTTGCCGGAAGCCGTGCTCGAAAATGATCGCGCCAGGCTCTATTGGGACCGGGCCATCATCACAGACAGGACTATTCTTGCGAATAAGCCTGATATTGTGCTGATGGACCGGGCACAGTCAAGGATATTTTTGGTCGACATTACCATTCCGTATGACGAGAACCTCGTGAAAGCCGAAACAGACAAGCAAACAAAATATCTGGACCTGGCTCACGAGGTGACCGACATGTGGGGTGGTCTGCCGACCGAAATTATTCCTGTAGTCGTCTCTGCAAACGGGCTAATCCCAGTCAGCCTCTCGGGTCATCTGAGGCGGCTGGGACTACGTGGCGGACCGCTCCAGGCTCAAATGCAGAAGGCGGTGCTCCTCGATACCGCCCGCATCGTCCGCCGGTTTCTTTACCTTTCCCCCTAACCCTCGGCCGTTTGGTCTCCCCTGCCGAGGGCCTCCATCTGGTTGGGCTTTTATTTATTTATGTACTTTTATATTTATTTTATGTTATTGATATTTATGTATATTTGTCTTTTCATTTTCATTTATAATTATATATTTATAGCACCCAACCAGATGAGAAAACTATATAGATACCCCATAATAATAAATAAAAAAATAGTAATATTTGCAAGAGCCGTGGTAGGAAGTTTGCCAACACGCATTGGGGCAGTGCCGCGAACACTTCCTTGCCTTAAAATCCTTTCACAAATGAGTGGAGGCCTGTGCCTGGGACTTATATAGGCTGCAACTAACTAACTAAATATCAGCACGGTAAGTAGTAAGCATTCTTAATAGAAATGTTTCACACAAAGTAAACAACGCGTTTTGTTGAAAGACTTGTCTATATTTTATTTTATATGTTAGGACGGGGGTTCACTAAAGCGAAAAGAGGAAAGGAGAGGGGATATATTTTTATACAAATGACGCAGCTGGATGAAGATAAATTTTTCACTTTTCACTTTAGTTAACATGCGCTCTTACAAAGAATATGTATCTACACGAAATTCTTTTTTTTTTTTCATATAAAGAATACTCAACTTATTTAGGTATTTAAGTTCTTCCACTTCTTAAGTTAAAGGCGCCTTTTAATACGGTGTGTAGGTACGTTTATATATATATATATATATATATATATATATATATATATATATATATATATATATATATATAATGCCGAAAATAAATACGATGAGTGTTACTTTTTATTATTTTATGATATAATTTATATAATTGTATTATTTTTTGATTTATATTAGTATTAGTACTTTCGGAAATAAATATTGTCAAAGTTTGTGGTCCTCATAATTATGACCTCTGCCCATTTGATAAGAATAAATGTAGCCTCCATTTGGCCGCTGTCCTACAAGCTACCTGCATCATTATTAAGGGGTAGACTACATCATTATAAAAATGAAATTTAATATAAAAATCCTTTATAACTGAGCAAACGGGTATCTTATATGTCCTTATTAGATTATTGATCTTTTCAGAAGACAAAAGCCAACGGAGAAAAGATATTCGCGACCATGGAATTGAAGAAGCTTCAGAAGAAATTTATGGATCGTCGCAAGATGAATCATCTGAGATTCTTCACCAATATCTTAATTACACATTTGATTAGACACAATAATGATGGTCTGCATATGCCATCCGGTGACACCAGGAAACGATGCAGTACAAGATAAAACCCACAGAGATCATGTGCAAAGTATGTCAAGTTCCGCTCTGCACAGCACCTTGTTTCGATAATTACCACCAATAATATATAAATAAACATTTTTCTAGGTCCAAGCGTTGTTTTATTATGTTAGTGAATAATTAACAATGATGTAGTCTAACTCTTAATAGCTGTGCAGAACACCTTTTTTTTATAGAAGGGGGGCAAACGAGCATGCGGTTCACCTGATGTTAAGTGATTACCGCCGCCCATGATCAACCGCAACACCAGGGGAATTGCAAGTGCATTGCCGGCCCTTGAGAAAGGAGTAAGCTCTTTTCTTGAAGGTCCCCAGGTCCGGAAAAATCGCCGGTGGTAAACTATTCCACAGAGAGGTTGTACGCGGAGGAAAACTCCTTTTGAAACGTACAGTGGTGGACCGCCAAACATCCAGATGGTGTGGATGGTATCGGGACGTTTGCCGCGTAGTGCGTTCACGAAATTTGGCGGCTGCACTCAGCACTCTCCATGGTATATGCGAAAGAAAATGCAAGGAGATGCAACATCTCTTCGCAGTGCCAGTGAATCGAGCCGATCGGAAAGCACTCGGTCGTCGACGATTCGAGCTGCTTTGCGTTGGATGCGGTCAAATGGAAGTCCAAACTAACGGCTAATGCCTCCCCCTTGGACTCTACTGCCTCCGCCCATCTGTGAGTTAGGTAGACCAGAAGATCACCAGCTGAACGACCACGGCGAAAACCGTATTGGCGGTCACTAATCAGCTGGTGATCCTCAAGGTTTCTCATGAGCTGGCAGTTTACAATGGACTCCATTGTTTTGGAGAACAAGGAGGTGATGGTGATAGGCCGGTAGTTGGACGGGTCACTTGCTGGACACGTAACATACAGACCACATTATTTTTGTGCAAAGGGCAGTGGTCATAGAGAGACCACAGGGTGGATTCGCCTCCCCCCATTTTCCCCCGCCGGACCCCTTCTAACCTCATCTGTCCGAGTCGGGCTGCCCCAAGTCCCGAGCTCGGTTCGCTCGTCTTGCACCAAATAATACACCAAAAATGTTTACTTTTATAATTACTTTAATAAGTAAACATATTTTGTCTCCTCCATCATTTCTAAATTCTTTGTTCACCACAAGCATTCCACTATTGCATCACCAAAATTCTCTGTATTATTTTAATTAGGTATCTTTGTTTTTAAAACACTTTACGGCTCCATTGTGTTTCAATCCTTTGTATGTGTCCCGTCTGAAGCCACAAATGGATTGTCAGGATCCAAATAGTTGACTTTTTTGTAGGTGTACCCATGTTGCGCTAGGCAGTTATATGCTCTCCAAAAATCTGTGTGAATTTTGGTGCCCGCGTCTATGTGTTTTTGAATTAAGCGCATCATTTTACAAGTTTTGACAAATCTAACTTGAAAAAAAACGTAAGTTAAGTTAGTATGCAAAGTTTCATGATCTTATTTAAAGTATTTTATGAATAACAGCGGTTTATTGTTCAGTTTGGAGGTAAGTTTGGATTTCTTTCTATCCAGAAAATTTTACGGAATCATGTTTTCGTTTAACATAGTACTTAACATTAATCCTTAACTTTACCATATATTTATTTCAAAATTAATGCTGCAATATTTTCGGTATAACGGAAGATCTTGCTAAGCCATTTGAGGTTATATTTCCCCTTAATGAACATTTTTAGAAAATGATTTTGATATCGGTTGTATATAACACTAGTTTACAAAATTGAACTTTTTTTTATACCCCAAAATAAATGTTTATAAATATGTTAATATACGTTACTTAAACCTAAAAGTGTTAGCAGAAATATTTTATCACGTCACAATTTCTTTCTGCAGTCGAATATTTTTTTAAAATACCTAACGTGGTGATGACAGTTTATTGTTTATTCGTTCGCTTCAAACGACAATTATTTTGTTTCGGATTGATTTAAAATGTCGAGTGGAGAGTGTAAACAAAGTTCAGATCGTTTTTGTTATGTTTATGGACAGTTTATATTTTCAAAAAAGAGAAGACCCATTGTACATTCGTTGAAAAAGTGCATATCTTCATTATTTTAGATTTTCTGTTGCAAATCAAGATAAAAAGTGGGTGCCTCATGTGTTTTGCGAATGCTGTAGAATCGTTTTATTCCCGTGGTCATCAGGAGAAAACGTTCACCTTCTATTTGGTTCACCAATGCTATGGTGTGTTATTTGGATTGCAGGGTGGTTACACAAAATACTGTTATTTCCTTTGTTTGTGGGATAGTGGAGCGAAACAACATCATCATGTTAGAAAAGAATGGCCTATTCGGAATGGGTATATTCCGGGCAAAATGAACGTTAAATACGTTGTTGGTAGATCCCAATAACATCACCACCCCCTTTACACCAAATTGGGGCTTATGAAAAATTTTGTGAAGGCGCTTGACAAAAACAGTGATGCTTTCCGGTATTTTCGAAAAATCTTTCCAAACATTACAGAGGGAAAGCTAAAAGAGGGTATATTTGTTGCCTCATAAATCTGTAAAATCATGAAAGATTCTCGATTTGAAAGCCTTTTATCCGTTAATGAAAAATCTGCTTGGAAGCCATTCAAAATGGTTGTAGGAATTTTTTTTTTTGGGAAATAAAAAAGTGAAAATTACAAAGAAATTGTTACCGATTTATTGGAAAATTTTCAAAAGGTGGGAGTAAACATGTCATTAAAGATTCATTTTCTGCACTCGCATCCAAATTTTTCCCTGAAAACTTAGGAAGTACGAGTGATGAACAAGGGGAATGTTTTCACCACGATTTAAAGGTTTTAGAAGAACGACATCAAGGATTTTGGGATAAAACGTATTGGCGGATTACTGCTGGTCCATTATAAGAGAAACTAATTCAAATAGTTATAAAAAGTAGGAAAAAATTTGTAATTTTTAATTTTTTTTAGTAGGTATTAATACCAAAATTATTTTTAATTAAGTTGATAAATATTTCTTAAACTAGACGTGACAGAATTTTTTTTTGAATAATTCTACATAAATGAATAACAAAATAACAACTTTCAGCTGGGGTATGAAAACCGTGTAAACTAGTTATTATTAAATTATAAAACGGAACTTGAACTTGATATTTTAAAAATAATAATTTACTAAATGTGATTTACAGAACCACATATCTTTAAAAATAGTTTCGCTTTATATAGGTATAAAGCGAAACTACCCACTAAAACATCTAAACGTTTACTTATGGAACGTCGTATAATCGTAATAATTATTTTCTCAGGCTGTCATGATGATAATGTCTGATATTTTCAACTTACTACACATTTTAAAACTTTATTTACGGCTTTAATTCCATTTTAATAAAAATTTATCGATATTATGTATTAACAGAGTAGGTGCAATAATCTATATCTACGACACTATTTTAACTCTACGAGGATACATACATTTTTTTTTAAATTTAATTCTGTATGTAATAAATATATATAGTTCGTTATTTCGTATCTTGCAATTCCTCAAGGTCATTGCTCATTATAACCGCAGCGCTCCATCACAAAGCTATGGTAAGCATCGCCTCGAATAAAAGCGAACGTTTCCACTGTAATTCTGTGTTCACTATCTATACCTAGACGTTGGTCGGATGCCAAACGTCGTCGTTGCCCAAATGTTTGTTTTATTTCGCACTAGTTATGGTGCGCTTTTCTTAAGCGTTGACTTATATATGTGCCATCGACGTGGCGTTGACTCATATATCTCGTTATGTATCACTTAGTGAATCCTAATAATAATAATAATATATATATATATATATATATATATATATATATATATATATATATATATATATATATATATATATATATATAGTAATTATATGTGGTAGAGACGCGCTGCTGTTATATTATGCTTATAAAATAAATGGGTCAACTCGACTGAAGAGGGACCACACTCTCACAGAATACCAGTGTAAAAAGCAGCTGAATGCTGCTGTGTTTCGTATGGTGAGTGTAGAGAACCGAAGACCCTTTTTACTGGAAACTAGGCATTCTATCTTCGTCCTGAAGGTTGTCAAGGCATATGCATAGATGTCTACGGACTACCGCGTCGTATCATCAGGTGGACTGTGTGCTCGTTTGTCACCCTTATTCTATAAAAAATGATTTTAATTTTATTAGTCGACTTACCAATCGCCTTCTATGTTACCAATTAAAACTGTAAATAGTTGATTAAAATGTCGGTTCGTTTTGCAGTGGCGAGTCCGCCGGGCGGCGCGGGCGCACCGCGAGACGACTCGCCGCGCCCGCCACCAGCGCCCGCGCCTCGCAACGGCACCCCTCCCAGTAAGCACGCTCTCCGACTATGCGGCTATCACGACGTAAATTTTAAGCCTTAAGGGTACACTAGTCGCTCATACAAACGTAGTCTGGCGATTACTCCAAGGTTTGATGGTGCACGTTCAAAATAAAAAATGAGTTCAATTTGTCTCATCATGATCTAGCCCTGTATGGAAACAAAAAATAATAAAGAATATATTTAAAAGTACTAATTTTAACATATCTTTGGGCGAAAAAAAATACCATAAGAAGAACGAAAATTGCAAAACAGTTACCATACAGGGATATATTAGGTGTTCAAAATTGCAAATAATTTTATTTTGAACAGATACATTCAATAGATTTTTCACGATATCCAGATTCCCAAAGGTTTTTTTATAAAATTTCGCTCGTTCGTTTCGTTGTAAATCATCATGCCTTTCGCTTTCGCACGCGATGTCGGCTGAGATTGCATGCATTTTAACCCCGCCCACCACTTAGTTCGTGCCATCCACTAGGGCCACCTTAAGAAGCCTTATGTCCTTTACGAAACAGAGACCGCAGAGTCTTAGAGATTACAGGGCGACGAAGCAGGCACGTTTGCCCGGATATATTCAATTTCGGGGAGAAACAATATTTTCACGAGTAAAATGCGAAATTAAAATCAATTATTCTATTAATAATATAGCTATTTTTAGACATTTTTTGTGTAAAAACTGACTGAGGAACTTTTGCCGTTTTAAAAAAATTCTAATTATGCCAAATATTTTTAAAAAGGTCAAAAAACTATTTTATTTCATTAAAAACATTTATCGATCTTTATCTGTCATTCATTTTTTTTTCTTTACTGTTAATTAACAGTTACTATGGTATTTCTGCTGAAATATCCAAGAGTTTTGGCATTTCACCCGCTCCAAGTTTACTAGGATCAACGATGACTTGATTTATTGTAAAATAGTCAGTCACAAGATAGTTAAGTATTCTGCAGATCAACTCAAAATGTCTCTGTAACGAATAGTAAATTTTTAGTTTTTAGAAAATAGCCTCTGAAATCGATTAATAAGCCGATATTAATTATACACAGAATGTTGTGATTATAGAAAGGATAGAGAGTAAAATGTGATGATATTTTGTTGGTGATAGAACTCCTTTTCTGCCTCGGAGTCCGTCTGTGTAAGTGCCACCCTCTTGCCTATTTATATAGAGTAATTCAGTATAATTACATGCTTAGAGGCGTCCTCAAAGGTGACAGCGCGTCTGTAGCTTTCTGTGTTTGAGTTTGGTTGTAGGTGTCTGTCACCGGTGCCACTTTCCAACAGTTTTTTGTAAAACAGTCGCATTTCATTTAAAAAAAACAATCTAAAATAAAAACCTTTTTTTTTTTAATAGCATAGTAAGTTTTTACCTTAGATTAGCTATCAAAATATTATTATATGTGAGAAAGTTATTCTGGAAGTAGGTAGATGATGCAGCACCATCGGATGAAAATCTTTAAACTCAATCTACCAACATTTCTGCTTTTCGTACAAAGTAACGATAGTCAGAGACTTGTATCTTATTTCAAACTTGAGGTCATATTGAGGTATTAGTAAAGTTTATACGCAAATATTTAAAAGGGGAATAAATTTAAAATCTTTCCAAAAAAGAAATAGGCAGTAACTGAAAATTTCGTGATAGCCGTACAGTCAATCCGTGCACATTTTGATTGGATGATAATTCAAACTATTTAAAATATTTATGCACTATTTGTGTTGGATGCTTCTTCTTCACCATGCTCGATGCCAATAATTCTATTCAGTAGAGTTTTATCCAGTTATATTATTTTAACACAAAACGGATATTACGCCAAACACTTTTAAAGTGTAAAGCTGTCTGAAATGCACTGCATTCTTTCACGCACGCATTCTTTTATTTCCTTGATAGTAATGAAAAATGTAAAATTAAGTATCTATTATATACAACATGTAACAAAAACCCTGTGGTTCCCGTTAAGTACGTTATCAGAATCAGTATCCAAGCGTATAGAAATATTTTTTTTCAAAAAAAAACACATTTAAAAAAATTAATGAAAAAAATTAATTTGCAAATTGTATGTGTTTTATTATCTCTGCATTGGCCGAGGAGTAAGAGGATTCTCAAAGACCCCGCATTACCGATACTCGTGTGAATTAGAGGAAATAAAACCACATATAATTTGCAAATTATTTTTTTCCATTAAAATTAATTTTTTAAATTTGTTTTTTGAAAAAAAAAAACATTTCTATATGCTTGGCTACTGATTCTGATAACGCAGTTAACGGGAACCACAGGGTTTTTGTTACATGTTGTATATCATATTACATCCCCTGGTTTTTTTCCCCGCAATCTTGAGGTAAAATTTTTCTCCAAATTTATTAGGGAAACCGGTTCACAATTGCTACATTTTTTTGGATTTAAAGTTGAGCGTAAAATTTAAGTGCTAATCATTCTAATAATATTTTGCGTTTATAATGTAAACAATTGTTTAGATATATAATTCCACAAGTGTTGCAAAATGTTTGACGAGTATTTTCCAACCAAAGGTGTCGAAATAACTTAATAGTTAATGCCGTTTTGTGTTAAATATCGACAAAAACTGTCTCAGAATTAGTTTCACTTTTATAGTCTTTCTGTTTTTTTTTTTATATATAAATTAATGCATGTACAGAAATTTAGCAATTTAATGTCTCCGTGTTTATCGCCTTATTACCGTAAAGTTTCTACCATTCTTATTTTTAGAAACGAATTACGGTGTCTCGTTATCTTTATACTCGTCTCTAATTTGACTTAATTTTCCCTTCACGTAATCTTTTTAGCGCTTTAATTTTCTTTTTTTTTTAATTTGGTTGTTTATCTTAATTAAGTTTAAATAAAAAATGTTTGTCTTCTGCTCTTTATATAATTTTTTATTATTACAAATTTATATTTATCTCATTTATTCACATTGTTTTGGATGTCTTTATTTACCTATTATTTATTTATTCTTGGCCTTTCACTATTATTATCTCTTATGACTAACATATCCTGGCATGATTGAATGTCGCTTATTTCATTGTTGAATACACGAAGACTCTACCATTTTTTTTAATAGTCCACTGTTGGAAAAATACGTGCGACGTGAAGTGGCGGCGTAAGAGATTCCACTACCCCATATCATCCGGAGGTGTCGTAAGAGGAGATAGAAGATAAAGAAACAAGAGATTGCCAGGATTTTCATGATAAGATAACAATATAATAAAAAACTGCGGTTGCCGAACTCGCCGGCCAAGCGTGGCAACTATCGGAAATATTCCCCCTATGAAGCAATCATTAATGGACAATCTATGGAGAGGTCTATGTTCTGTAGTACATTTTTAGATTAGCTCTAATGAATGAATGAAAATGAATAAATTTGATAGTATAGTTTATCGTATATATTCTATTATCGATAAACTATTATCAAATATAGTTTATTCAGTGACAAAATATATTTTTAGTTTTATCCACTCGTACCGTAAGGCGTCATTCTGACCTAGGCGATTTTGACGACGATAACAACTTACGTTTATTATAGGAAGATGTCAACGGGGCAAGGTGTATTTTGATTACTAACCGATGATAGATTACCATGTAGACACGTAGGTGTCTATGGGCCACAGTAACCACTAACGATCAGGTGGGCCGTGTGTTCGTTTGTTAACCTTATTCTATATAAAAACACTAATGAACAAATTTACAGAAAAGCAAAAAAGTTAACTTCTCCTGTTGTAGGCATCGTGCCTACAACTGGCCACAAACATTAGTTAATGCTAATAAAAATAGAAATTTTGTATTTTTTTTTTTTCGAATAACATTTGTTTTTATGTAATTATTGCGGTAATATAGTGTTTTTACCTACTTCGAAAAGTTTTGCCAACAAATTTTGCAAAAAATTTGAGTTTATATACCTACTTAGGTTTTGTTAAAATTTTTGTCTTGGCTGCCTTTTTAATCGTGTTATTTGAACTTTGAGTTTTTCCGTCAAGAAATTCTCAGTAGTAGTTGCCCGGAGTCAGGAAGTTGCCGCTGTCTCACCCCCGTGCCTCAGAAAGCACGTAAAGCCGTTGGTCCTGAGCCTGATCTCTCTCCGTCGTGTTAGTTTACTGTCCCATCGGATTATAAGAGTGAGGGAATAGAGAGTGCACCTGTGCTTGCGCGTACATTTGGCCTCTATAATTCTGTCCTGCGCCGATGACTAGTCTCCGTTGAGGCAGGCCGCCGTGGCCGAAATTCGGTCTGGAGGACATTATTATTATAATTAGTCTACAATTTATTTTTGCCGAGGTATTAAGCCGTTTGGGCTAGAATACTAATAAGCGAAATAATTATATAAAAAAGACTGGTTACATTGCAGGATTCGAACTCGCAATTGTATCGATTCGATATAGCCTTTTTCGAGAACGCGATTACAAACAAATATAACAATATTGGATAAGCTAGTGCATGATAATTGAAAACTATCTCCTAGAGGTAAGCGGTTTGTTAACAAAAACCTATTTACTTTTGCCTTAAGGACACACACACTCTTCAGAGGTGACATGGCATCTATATGCTTTGTTTGAAGTCGGTTGCAGGTGTATTTGTGCAGTAGTAGCCACTAACCAGCAAGTGGACTGGAGGTTTGTTTGTTTATCTGATTTTATAAAAGAAAAAACGTTTGAAATACGACGAAGGAAACCATTCGGTTCAATGTGTGGTATTTAGACGACAAATTAATATGCGGGGACATGCCTAATGTAGGGAAAGGGAGGAATTGAATTCATGTAATTCCTGTGCATAATGTATTCTGTAGAAACGTTGAATACTCCGCGTTTATTCTCAAGATTGGCAAGATTGGCTGTAAATAGTGGTCACTAATAAGCCACTCAGCATGTCATTCCGTTAAGCAGCACCAACTCATATATTGTTATTTATTATTTGCATGCCAAAGTGGTAGAATGTACGGATCTTTTAGGTACTCCGTAAACATCTTATTGTAAAAACCTACATTCAAGGCAAATACCATTATTATGGGGGTTATTGATAGAGTATTCACATCTGGTTGGGATGGATAAATATATAAAGGGAAATGATAAATATACATAAATATTAGGGATACCGAATATTCGGTAAAATTTTTACCGAACCGAATATTCGGCCGAACATTATTCGGCAGGATAACTTCGGGACTTAACCAATTTATGTCGAAACTTGTTACCGTAAAGCACACGGGATCAGCGCAGGACCCTGCCTCTCGCTTCCCGCCACACCTGACATGTTATTGCATCATCTAGTACCGAGCAAATTGCCGGCACATGCTTATGTTTTGACTATTCTTGTGATAAAAAAAGTATTTCGTTGTTTTATTCTTAATTAAGAGGATATCTTGAAAATGAATCGAAGTTTTGAGGGCGTGGCTTATTCCTTTGTCGGTGAAGCTAACGGACGACTGCGGGAGTGTCAAAATGAAAGTGATGCAATGACTTCATAGTACGCAAATTATGAGATAGCCATACCGAGCAAGCGCTCGGAAAAAACTAAGTAAGCGCCAAACAACATTTTTATTTATTTTAACAAAACTTCGTTATGGATTAAAATAAAACTGGTTTATGAGAACTTAGATATTTACTATGCTTTAAAAATAATTCCATGAAATTATTCGTAAAGATATTGTGGTGTCATCAAGAAATGTAAATAATTAGAGCCTACTTTGCAATTTTTTTTCTATCGAGAAAATTACATGATATCGTGTTTTCCTTTTATGCAAACCAAGGTCATATAGTCAAAAATCATATTATACCTAAATTTTGGTTTGTAATCTATAAAACTTATTAAAAAAAAATGTTAAATAGAAAAGCCACCAAATTTTTGAGGTATCACCTCCTCCGCCTCCGCTGATTTCTGAGAGGGTTATAGGGCAAGGAATTGTCCACCGCACTGCCCCAATATGCTTGTTGGCGAACTTCACATGTCTTCGAAATAATTTTTTTCTTATTTCTCATACATGCCGGTTTCCTCACGATGTTTTCAAAATTTTTGTAACTCAGCACTTAAAATTGCAATTAATAATTTCATTGGTGCCAGCGGGGATCGAACACGGTTTGGTCGTGCACTGTGAAATTTACAGCGAGCGCTAACCATCTGAGCTACCATGGCTCTTTATTCTTAGTGAATAACGTAAAGAGCTGTAAGAATTTTATTCTTAGTGAAAATTGATAATTATATAATAAAAATGAGCGGCAGGAGATTTACTATTTGGACTTATTTTAGAGAAACTGACGTCCAAAGTAAAGTGAAATGTACTAATGTAATGTAATGTTTCTTTGTTTGATTCCAAAAACATTTTATCAAGTTTCTATTTGCCATAATCGGAAATAAATCCACAGTGCCTCAAAAACATTAACGTAAGTATAGATTTATGCATTTGAGGCACTCTTAGAGTAAGTAGATTTAACCCATAAATAAAATATACTTTCAACAGAAAAAGACATCGCATTACTCAATTCGTACATTTCAATACATTGGACACTATGAAAATGTTCGGTCCGAATGTTCGGTGATTAAGCCGAATATTCGGCCGAATACGAATATCGGTAAACCTGCCGAATATGCCGAATACCGAATATAAAACGAATATTCGGCCCATCTCTAATAAATATATATTTAATATACTAACAATAAATAAATAAATAAAAGCCCAACCAGATGGAAGCCCTCGGCAGGGGAGACCAAGCGGCCGAGGGTTAGGGGGAAAGAGAAAGAAACCGGCGGACGATGCGGGCGGTATCGAAGAGCGCCACCTTCTGCATTTGAGCCTGGAGCGGTCCGTCACGGAGTCCCAGTCGCCTCAGATGACCCGAGAGGCTGGCTGGGATTAACCCGTTTGCAAACACGACTACAAGAATAATTTCGGTCGGCAGACACCACATGTCGGTCAGTGACCGACATGTGGTGTCAGGTCCAGATATTTTTATTTGATATTATTATCATTATGTGGTGCAGTTGCTTTGTCCCATATCCCTGCACTATCTTCATTCGATTTAAGTCTTTTTTTTATATTCTTGATAATTTTCTATAGTAGTTGTCTTTTTTGTCGATCAGATCATCAATTCCCATTATCGTTGCTAGTCGATTTAAAGTGCTATCAGAATCGTTCACGCAACATTGCGCTATTAGCGTCGAGTAGAGTATTGCAGAACAATCTTTTCATGCGAAAACTAACAAAAACTCAATAACAGTGCTGTTAAATAATTTATTGTAAACTGTTTTTGAGTATGACGTTTGATACTTTTTTCGATAAAACCAGTAAATTGTTGTGTGGAATCTAAGAGTAGCATGAACGATATACATAGATAACGTGTCGAGCAGATGACGTACTACTTATAAGTTTCATGCTTTGTATAGAATATCATAAGTTCCAGAATCTTTCAAATTTAGTAATCTGCAAATTATTTCAATTCCTGCTGTTAAAATAGTTAAAAATGCGTTGAAAACGTGGTAATAACAATATTTTATTTTATACCTACTCAAAACGGTGTAACAACTCATTTTACCACTCAGTGGCTGAATTTTCCAAAATGTTTTCTTAATTAAAATAATTTATTTCTTAACGTCGAGGAAAGAATATATTATATGCCAAATTTCGAGTCAATCGGGCGTATAGTTTTGGAGATCTCGTGATGAGTGAGTGAGTGAGTGGTATTTCGCTTATCTTTATACGAGGGGTGATCCAAAAGTAATGATAATGAAAATAAAACACGGTAATTAAAGTTAAAATAATAATTTATTTTTCTACATAGTCTCCTAACAAATCAATACATTTAGTCCATCTTTTTTCTAAACCCAGGATTCCCTTTGAAAAAAAATTATTTGTCTTGACCCTACCAAAACGCTTCAACAGCGGCGTATATAAAAATTACGTGTTGTTTGTCCGCGATGACCTCTCAAACTACTGATCTGATTTGGATGAAATTTGCACACTCTGCGTAGTTTGATCCAACTTGAGAGATGGGATACTTTTATCCCGATAATTGACCCTCAATATTTGTATTGCGAAATTAACGATTTTTAAAGAACAAAGGGCAGAACAAAGTCTGCCTGGCCAGCTAGTATTTATATAGATTCTAAACTAAAATTTCAATTTCCTAAATGGTACTTTTTCAAAATAAGGTAAATATCACATTTCCCCAAAACATAATTGTAGATTTTGTTTCCTTCAAAATCTATGATAAAGAGTCTGAGGAATTTTTTTCTAGTTCGTTTAGTTCAGATTTTCGTCTAATAATTTTCTCATGTTATCACTTTAACCTGTAATATTATATATTCACTATAAATCGGTATTGAAGAATAGACACAAAGAAAAAAGAATGAACAGATACCTAGTGATGAATAATTGAAAAATAAATGTTCTGTCTAGAGGCTTTAAGGTTTTTTCGGTTAGGAGTAGTGTCTATCGTCCTTTGAGCCTTTCCGCATTTATTTTCGAGATTGCCCATTTTGTATCGTCCTCTTGGGACACGAGTTACCAAGGAAAAAGTGTTCCCGTTTAATTCAGGGCCGAAGAAATCTAACTCAAGGGCAGTATTATGGAAACAAGTTATAATAATATAGGTTTTGACACAATACAATTTCTTATTTCTAAAAGGATATCTTCAACTTTTTTTTCAGTGCTACTAAGCTCGTGCTACTTATATATACTAGTTCGTGTATGTTAACTATGGTATTTTTTAATAGTATAGGATGATAAACGAGCACACAGTCCACCTGATGGTTAGTAGATACTGTGGCCCATAGACATCTACATTTTTATCCTCAATAAAGAATCAAAATGCAGATCCGTTGTCAGTTTTCACCCCTGAGGACTAGATAGAATAGAGAGAAGATAGAATGTTTCGTTTCCAATAAAAAGGGTCCACTACCCCATATCTTCCCGTGGGTGTCGTAAGAAGCGACAGAGGGACACAGAAAGGAGATGCAGCAGCATCTTCCTAATAACACCAATAACATAATAAAAAACTGCGGTTGCCAACCCGCTCGCCAAGCGTGGCAACTATGGCAAATATTCCCCCCATGAGCAACGTCGCAAACAAACGGCCCCCAGTCCCCGGCGGCCGCGCTATTCCTGGCTACGGTGGCGACCATGGTAAGGGCGGGGCAGGGGGTTCTAAGAATCTCCGGTGAATGTTCGGTTGCCACCTACGACGACTCGACCTGGCAACGTATAACGCACGCACCCTGAGGACTGACGAGAAGATAATGGAGCTGGAAGAAGAGGTAGACAAGTTGCGCCGGCATATTATTGGATTATCTGAGGTCCGAAGAGAGGGGGAGGACACGGTAATCCTCGAGTCCGGCAACTTGTTCTATCACCGGGAGGGCGACCATCTGTCCCAAGGAGGTGTCGGATTTATCGTCCACAAGTCTCTCGTCAACAACGTTGTAAAGACTGGGAGCACGACGAGGGTCGCGTACCTGATACTCAGAATCACCAAACGGTATTCGCTGAAGGTCATACAGGTCTACGCACCAACCTCGGCACATCCCGATGAGGAGGTGGAGGAAATATATGAGGATATTTCTAGAGCCATGCATTCCTCCAAAACCCACTACACGGTGTTGATGGGAGACTTCAACGCAAAACTAGGCACAAGAGAAGGCGGTGAGCTGAAATTAGGGAAATTTGGAGTAGGGCAACGGAACCGTAGGGGCCAGCAGCTGGCTGACTTTATGGAGAAAGAGGGACTCTATATGATGAACTCTTTCTTCCAGAATCGACCCCACAGGAAGTGGACCTGGTCGAGCCCCGACGGTTCGACAAAAAATGAGATGGACTTGGACATTATGACGACCAGACGCCAACTGTTCAGTGATGTCTCAGTTATCGCAAGGATGAAAACTAGCAGCGATCACCGAATGGTTAGAGGCACACTGAAACTAAACGTTAAGTTGGAGAGGTCTCATCTAATGAAGTCAGCGCTCCGTCCCCCTCGTGCTCTAATCCAGAATCCCGAAACCTTTCAGCTCGTGTTACGTAACCACTTTCAGTGCCTAGAGGATTGCAGTGGACGATATGAATGACAAGCTCGTGGAAACTGTCCATGCGGTCGGAGCTAAGTTCTGCAAGACCCGGCGCAGAAGAACACAAAAACTCTCCGATCACACTCTGAATCTCATAGCTGTTAGACGGGAGATGAGGCTGCAATCGTCAACAGATTTGACAGCATACAACTGAACAGACAGATCTCCAAATGCATGCGGCGAGACTTACACAAACTTTAATACTGCTCGTATTAAAGAAGCGATCGAGCGGAACCATGGCTCCAAAGTCTTTGCCAGAGATCTGTCTGCCAGAAAGAGCCAACTGTCAAAGCTGAAGACTGAGTGTGGCAGCATCGTTTCCGGGACACCTGAGATTTTGAGTGAGATTGAGAGGTTCTATGGGCAGCTATACACATCATCGTTGGAGCCACACGCAAGTGTGAGTAACAATCCAAGAGCAAGTCTTACCCGACACTAATCCGATGATACCCCGTACGTCAGTCTGAGCGAGATTAGAATGGCTCTCCAGCACCTTAAAAACGGCGGGGCCCCAGGCGAGGATGAAATTACAGCGGAGCTTCTGAAAGCGGGTGGAACACCGGTACTTGAAGTCCTTCAGAAGCTCTCATTCCGCCTCCAGGCAACTCCAGAGGTAGCGGTGGTCTTGTTCTTTAAGAAAGGCGACAACGCTCTCTTGAAGAACTACAGACCGATTTCCCTTCTGAGCCGCGTCTACGTGCTGTTTTCGAGAGTCATTACGAATCGTCTCGCACGCAGACTGGACGACTTCCAGCCTCTCGAATAAGCCGGTTTCCGAAAAGGCTTCAGTACCATAGACCACATACATACCCTGCGGCAGATTGTACAGAAGACCGAAGAGTACAATCTGCCACTTTGCCTGGCGTATGTGGACTATGAGAAAGCCTTTGATTCCGTCGAAATTTGGGCGGTGCTACAGTCCCTTCAGCGGTGCCAAGTTGACTGTCGGTATATCGAAGTGCTGAAGTGTTTGTACAGTAGGGCTATCCGAGTACAGAACCAGAGTTCGAAACCTATCCAACTGCAGAGAGGTGTAAGACAGGGTGACGTTATATCCCCGAAACTCTTCACCGCTGCGTTGGAAGACATTTTCAAGCTACTGGACTGGAAAGGTTACGGTATTAACGTCAATGGCGAGTACATCACTCACCTTCGATTTGCCGACGATATAGTCCTTATGGCAGAATCGCTGGAGGACCTTAGCACTATGCGCAATGACCTCAATAGTGTCTCCCACTGATAGGTCTTAATATGAACGTTGACAAAACAAAGATCATGTTTAATGTCCATGTCACACCTATGCCGGTAGTTGTTGGGAGCACTATGCTCGAAATTGTTGACGAGTACGTTTACCTGGGACAAATAGTCCGACTAGGTAAGTCCAACTTCGACCGAGAGGTCAATCGACGGATTCAACTCGGCTGGGCAGCGTTCGGGAAATTACGACACATCTTCTCGTCAGGTATACCTCAATCTATGAAAACTAAAGTGTACAACCAGTGCGTGTTGCCAGTGATGACTTACGGATCTGAGACGTGGTCCTTCACTGCTGGCCGTATGAGGACGTTCAAGGTCACTCAGCGAGCTATGGAGAGGGCTATGCTCGGAGTTTCTCTGCGTGATAGACTCAGAAATAAGGATATCCGCAGTAAAACCAGAGTGACCGACATAGCCCAACGGATTGGTAAGCTGAAGTGGCAATGGGCCGGCCATATAGCTCGAAGAACCGATAACCGATGGGGAAGAAAGGTTCTCGAGTGGTAGCCTCGTACGGGTAGGCGTAGTGTAGGGCAACCCCCACTATATGGAGTGACGACTTGGTAAGACATACAGGAAATCGATGGATGCAGGTGGCTCAGGACCGTGCTTTGTGGCATTGCTTGGGGGAGGCCTACGTTCAGCAGTGGACTTGTGAAGGGCTGTAATGATGATGAAAAAGGGTCTCCGGTTCTCTACGCTCACTATACAAGATACACATCAGCATTAAGCTGCTATTTCACGCTAGTACTATGTGAGAGCATGGGCCTAACCCGGTTGAGCCGACCCATTAGTGCTACAACCATAATATAGCTGCAACGTAGCTCTACCACTACTGGTATATGCTAACTATGGCATTATGCCGTCCTTCTGACCGTTTTAATACGGCGGTCAGTCTTGATAAAATTTGGCACGATCCTGACACACCTCTCACCTCCTTCACATTCATATACTTACGCACACATGCTCGTCGGTTAAAGGTACACTTAATTGGGCCCATCTACAATATATCGTCAATTTGTTCGATAAACTTCCCATTGCCAACTTTGCCATTCACTTCTGCATCACCAATTTCCTTTGTCAATTTTTTCTCATTAATTCTTTCTACATGACCAAACCACTGAAACATTTGTTTTCTTAATCCTGGTCACGCCATCTTATTGAAAACCATAGTTTTCTCTTATCACACAATTTCTCATGATGTTATTAAAAGTTACCCCTAACATTTCTACAGCATATATTCTGCTCTCTTGCGTTTTCTGCCAAATCCAACCCTTACTACGTAAGGCTCTATTTACTCTGTATCTCTTTTTGTTCTGCATTCATTCGTCGTATACTTGTCACGTTTCTGTATTTTGTGGCCATGTCTAGCATCCATGCTAAACACTCGTCCTATACACAAACTTGCTCAACCAACTCCCCTTCTATTGTTTTTCGACTGTACTTATTGCGAAGGGGTTACAATTATATTCTCGAATTTTCCTTATGATTTACGAATATTTCAGTTGAACAACCATGTTTTATTTGATGTAGTAGAGTTACCCTATAAATTATTTAGGTATAGCTGTAACTCGGATGGTGGAAGAAGTAACGTAGTGTGTTTCTTGTATAGTAAGTTCATAATAGCGTAAAATAGCAGCGTACGAGGGGAGGTCAAAAAGTTCGTGGAATGACAGGGAAGGATAATGAAATTAAACATTAAACTATTTTTCATTTTCAATGTATTCTCCCTTAACCCTAACACATTTATTAGATCTGTCCAATAACTTATAATACGTAGGACACTCAATTAAGTTTTGAGATATACAAAAAGTATTTTAAATACTATTATTATTTATTTTACATCTTTTCAAAATATTCTCCATCATGGTCTATACGTTCCATTCGCTTAAACCAACTTATTGCTACGGCCACACTACCGTGATATGCCAATAGTTATTGCCACAACTTTAACAACGCCTAAGTGCAACCACGATTTATGTCCATAATTTTACAATGCAATCAATATGGCAAATGGCGGTAGACAACAGCTCCGGCGACGGTCTTTTTTCGCACATCAAAGAAGATTACCGCAGTAATTAATGCGTTTGTCACACTGCCGTTCGTCCAGGGTGCAACATGAGCTCAACGGCGACCCACGTATCGACCGACATGGAGTGTTCAAATGAAAAAGCGAATAAAAAACCTGCATTTTTATCATCTAACATCTTCTTTTTAGTCTTGCTTTATCTTTGAAAAAAATTAAAAGATTCATGTACAAATAATGTGCACTCATAAAACACAACACAGCTGCAGCTTCAACCTCCATCTTGAAAAATGATATTTACCGCCTACTGTATTGACATCTAAGTAAATTAATGTAACCACACCACTTAACGCAGTAATTTAAACGGTAATTTAATCCCATAATTATTGCGGTAAACGGGCGGTAGTCGGTAAGGTAGTGTGTACGTAGCATGAAAACACTTTTGCTAGTCTTGATCTAATCTCTTTTGATCTAACAGGTCGAAAACCGCTTCTTCGAAGGCTGCCACGGCTTCTTCGACGCTTGAAAAATACTTGCCTTTTATTTTTTCTTTGACTCTTGGGAACCAAAAAGATATCACAAGGAGCTAAATCAGGGCTGTAGGGTGGGCGACTTAGAGTTTAAACACCAGAATCCTCAATAATTTCTTTTGTTGTAAGGGAGGTATGTGAAGGCGTTATCGTGATGCAGCATTTTTCCCCGAAGCCCGTCTTTCGTCTTCTCTCCCGCACAGCTTGAAAAGCTTTGGGTAATGAAACTGTAGTATACCATTCAGAGTTGACTGACCTACAATTTTCCAGCATTGACGCCACCATTTTTTTGCCGGCGTTGCGAGGTCTTTGCAGTTTTGACGGTAACTGACCCTCTGAGTAGACCCATACCAATGATTGCCTTTTATTTTCCGGATAATATTGATAGACCCATGTCTCGTCACCAGTAAAAATTTCTGAAATATGCCTAATTGCCTCGTTTTCAAAACGTAGACGCATCTCATATCACTAATCCACACGAGTCTGTTTTTCGCTTTCGGAGAGCAAACGAGGGATCCATCGACAACAAAGCTTCCTCACTCCAAGATGTTGATGTAGGATGGTATGAATGCTCTCCGAACTCATGCCTATAATCTTCTCGATGTCCGTATATATGATTCGTGGGTCTACTCGCACCAACATTTCAGTAGTCCATACATTTTCTGCTATTTGCAGGGCCCCGGTTCTTTGGTCATTTTTAAGGTTAGCTTTACCCCTTTTGAATTCAAACCACTAAAAATTCGTAGAGTCCCAAATGTAATAGTTGTAAACTTAATTGTTCGGTTAAACCGAATTTAAAATCATAATAGATCATAGCGCGCAAATTTACGGTTAAGATTCATCGTTTTAAATGAAAAGCGCGGGAAGCGTTGCAGGAAAATTAATAGAACTTTGTTTTTTTTTTAATATTGTGCAATTGGCTTATGGAGTTCTATTTTTATATAAATTCTTTTTAGAAACATATAACACGGGTGCGTTCCATTTTTAAATTTCGAGCATCTCAAAACTTGTTGACCTACGTCAAAGAATATAAAAAGAAAAAAATGGTAAGCAAACGTCTCATCAACTTTATAGAAAATAATAATCTGCTCTCTGTAAATCAATTTGGCTTCAGGAGGGGTAAGTCCACGGAGGATGCGGTAGTACTACTGACAGATGCTGTGTCTAGACATTTGGACAATAAACGCAGCTGTTTAGGTATCTTCCTAGATCTTGCTAGGGCCTTCGACACCGTCTCGGTCCCTATTCTGCTGCGGAAGCTTGAAACAAAAGGAATTAGAGGAGTGGCGTTGGCTTGGTTTCGTAGCTATCTCTTAAATCGGCGTCAATGCATAAGAGTGGGCTCACATACAAGTAAGCAATTAAAAATCAGTATTGGAGTTCCTCAAGGAAGTATTCTTGGTCCAATCCTATTCTGCATTTACATTAATGACATCCTAGAATTACCCATACAAAGAGCAGACGTCATATGCTATGCGGATGATACAGCCATTATATTTAATGATTTAAGTTGGGACAGCGTACTCGAGACGGCTCAAAAAGGCATGGTAGTGTTGAATAAATGGTTAAGTTCCAATTTACTAACTCTAAACTATAAAAAAACTAAGTTCATAGCCTTTCACAAAACTCTCGCATCAAAACCATTTTCGCTGGTAAACTTAGTAATTCACACTTGCGTATCTGAAGTACCCTCTTGCGGATGTAATACAATCAGCAACACAGATAACATCAGGTATCTAGGAGTGATCATTGATGATAAGCTAGCATTTAAAAACCATCTAAGCCGCTTGTCGGGTAGTGTTAGGAAAACCATTTACATAATGAAAGCTTTACGACGTTGTGCTACTAAAGAAACAATGAAAATGGTTTACAAAGCACTAACCCAATCCCTACTATACTACTGCACGCTGGCTTGGGGTGGAGCTATCAAATCAAAAATGCTTGAAGTCGAGAGGGCCCAGCGAGCAGTACTAAAAGTAATGCTGTCTAAAAACTTTAGATTTCCTACTGACGAACTGTACAAGGAATGTAAGGTACTACGGGTTCGCCAAATCTACATTTTAAAGGCAGTAATACTAACCCACAGAAAAATAATAAATTCCCCGAATTATCTTAGCCTGTGCCAACGTCGGATCTTTCGAGTGCCGATTCCCAATTCACACAGTAGCTTTATCAAACGCCACTCACCATTTCTTCTGCCTAGCATTTACAACAAATTCTGCTGTCTCTTCCCAGATTTGAGGTCTTTGTCCACAAGTAAAGTCAAACACAAAATAACAACCTGGCTGCTACATGCTTCTTATCAGGAAACGGAAAACTTACTTTCCTTTCATAGTTGACCCTATACATGCACACGCGTAGACTTACACTCACTCACACACACGCGCAAGCACGATCCCCCCCCCCCCCCACACACAAACACACTCACACAGACACACACACCACACACCCACACGCACGCACACACACACGTTGCACGCACACAAGCACTCCTAGAATAAATTAGCTATTTTTTTTTCTCTTTCTTTCATGCATTAATTTATACAAAAAAAAAAAGATTTATTTTTCGCTTTATTTTAATTTAATCGGAGTTCTATGTATTTATCGGTGTAAACGGTGTCAGTCAATGTTCTTGGTTCCTGCGATACAAGCCTAGAGCTTAGTGCAGAAACCAGTGTATTGCTTAATTATGTAATGTTTTTTGGTTAAATAAATACATTTTCTATTCTATTTCTACTACGCGAAAAGAAACGACACTTAAGCATGTGTGCACGTAAAATCGCTTGCGGCTATGCGTGGGTGTCTGGATGTGTGTGGGGGCCTTGAAAGGCGCGCGGGGCGTGGAACGAGCAGTCGCCGACTGCCCTGGCCGAGGGCTAGTATTAATACCGATATTTGTCAGTATTAGTTAATATTAATATATTCGTCAAGTGATATAATATTTCAATTAATATATGAATATTACTGATGTCTTAATGTACATATTACTATTCTATTCATGTAGGTATTAAGTTTATGTTACCAAGTAACGTTATTAGTTTTTATAGCCGTGTATGCTAGGTTTATATGCTTTGATAAATATTAATGTTGTTATTAAATAAATGATATTATAGTATATGTATAAGTATTGCTGAAAGTGATTTTAAGTGATTAGAATTAAAATAAATTCCACTGCACAAAACAAGGGCCCTTGTTTTGTTAGTTTAATTTTTAATAATGTTTTATGATACCTAAAAATATGTGAACTCATTTTAATGAAAATCGATATGATCTTAACAAGAATTATGGGGAAATACCATGACAATAAAACTAATATATCGCCAATAATTTTATTATATTACATTAACTGAAATATACACTATTAAAAATACCACTAGAGTCAAGAAATTTTAGATATCTATAAAGAGTTTTTGTATTTGTTCATTGTTGTATTTATGGATTATTTCATTAGAAATAGAAATGACTTATCTCCTCAACACAAAGGGAACAATTTGTTGGCCGCCATGTCCCAGGAAACCTGCATACCTTTGGATTTTCTAAAAAATATATACATGCTACGAATTTTTGCAATTGTTAGAAATAATAATGAAAATTAAAAAAATAATCGAAAAATTCAAAAATATATATAAATAAATTATTTTTAAGGGATAGTAGGTAATACTGATTATTGCGTACTGAAATAAGTGTTGGTTAATTATTTAAGATTACCATTAACTGTCGTGCATATTTGGTTTTGTCGGAAGTTTTAATATTCCTCATTTAATAAAAGTTGATTTAAAATTGAACGTATCTTTCACTACCCAAATACATAAGTTTACATAATATATAACACATACCTACTATGTATCTTCTTTGGTACAAGTCTATAATATTCCATTTCGGTTTGATATCAACCCTAGCGTTACCCGCTTCGACTCAAGGTCACCGGTGCTTAAGCTCTCACGTACAGGGAGTGTCACCGCTGTGCCTACGTACCGCCTTAAAAAGAAGATTTGTCTTGGGCGTTAAAATAAGCCGAAATAGCCGACTTTACTTCATCATCGTCACCAAACTTTTTCCCATGCAGTTTTTTCTTCATTTTTGGAAATAAATAATAGTCGCTTGGGGCCAGGTCTAGGCTGAAGGGTGGATGGCGCAGTTGTTCAAAACGGTACCGGTGAATGGCAGCTGTCACACATGGCTTGTGTGCACGGGCGCATTGTCGTGCTCGCCTTTTTTCTATAATAGCTTCTTTTAATTGATCTAGTAAAGAAGCGTTGCATTCTCCCGTTATCAAAACACCACGTTCCCTATAATCAATCAAAATAATACCTTCTGTATCCCAAAAGATCGTCACCATGATCTTTGCGACCGATTGAGACACCTTATACTTCTTAGAAGGAGGTGGGGTGGGCATTTTTCTGCCACTGCATCGACTCTTGTTTTGAATCAGGTTCATAATGGTGAACCCAAGTTTCATCGCCGGTTACAATTCGGGCCTTCCTCCCTTTGCTCTCCACAGCAGTCCAAAAACTCGCGAAAACTTTAGACGCGCTTGTGTTTTTGATGCGCAGAAAGCATTCTCGGAACCCATCCTGTACAGACTAGGTTCTGATACTTCAAATAATAATAAAATGTTTTATCTCACTAATACATTTTAACAAATAAATTTGGGAGTCCTGGACTCCTAATGTAGGTGAAACCTGTATCCCAGGAGCCAGTGCCTTCTCACAAAAATAAATGTACAGATTATATGATGATAAAAATAAAAAAATCTATTAATAAAATAAAAATAAAAATATTAATGTATAGAAATGTGGGTGTGTGCACGTGCGCTCTAGATCGTGAGTTCGTGCGAGCGCGTGTGCAAAAGTGATTCTGTTTCATGGTAACCAAAAGTGTAAAGCTACAATATTATTTTCTTTTATATATCATAGTTGTTATCGTTTTTTGCTTTATAAACGCTATTAAATTTATTTTATAAATATTATGTTGCTAAGTATTTGTAATTTTTCCCGCCATGCCGCGAAATTTTTGACCTCACAGTACAAGGGGTTTTGCATCGTGACCGATGTGAAAGGAATGTCGTTTTTATTGGTAAGGAGACATTTTGCATTATCTTATGATTGTCAACTACCGGAGACTTTATACGAGGGTGGATTGAAAAGTACTCGGCCTAACCAAGAAAATAAACACATACTAAATCAGTTTTATTTTTATTTTTCTACATAATCACCATCAAGTTCAATACACTTTTGCCACCTCCCCTTCCAAGCATTTAGACCGTTGAAAAAAAAATGATTCTTCCTTAGAGTCAAAATATGCGTCTACAGCTGCTTTGACCTCGTCGTTTGTCGAAAATCTTTGACCTCCCAAGTGCTTTTTTAGGTTAGGGAACAGAAAGAAGTCTGATGGTGCCAGATCAGGTGAATACGGCGGATGCGGTAACAGTTCAAAGCCACAGTTGTGAATTTCAGCCATTGACTGTACTGACGTGTGAACACAGGCGTTATCTTGATGAAACAGGACTTTTCTTCTGAGCATTCCTCGACGTTTTTCTTTTATTTCCTCTCGTAAACGACGTAGTAAGGTGCAGTAGTAATCAGAGTTTATAGTCTGACCCCTTTCAAGATAATCAATCATAATCACACCTTTCGAGTCCGAGAATACTGAAGCCATCACCTTATTTGCCGACAAAATCGACTTAGCCTTTTTAGGGGGTGGTGAACCAGGTCTTCTCCACTGTTTTGATTGTTGTTTTGTTTCCGGTGTACAGTAATGAACCCATGTTTCGTCCATAGTAACAAAACGATTCAAAAAATCATCTGTATCGGCTTCAAATAACTCCAAACAGTCGCGTGAAATAGTCAATCGCGTCCTTTTTTGTTCAACTGAAAGCAGTCGCGGAACCCACCTCGCAGACACCTTGTGGAAACCCAACTCGTTGACAATGATGTTTTGAGTTCGTTCATAAGATATGCCTATAATCTCGGCTATCTCTCTAATTTTTAATCTGCGGTCTCCCATTATTAAATCAAGTACTTTTTTTATATTTTCGTCAGTAGTTGACGTCGAAGGCCTTCCAGAGCGGGATTCATCTTTCACACTCTCTCTACCACGCTTAAATTCTGCTATCCATTTTTTGACGGATGAATATGACAGAGCACAATCGCCTAATGTACTGACCATGTCATCATGGGTGGCTTTTGATGATAGCCCCTTCTTATGGAGGTACTTAATGACGGCACGCTGCTCGATTTGCTCCATTCGCGGAAATTATGTCCGATTACTTTGTTAATAAATTTATAAAATCACAACTAATTATCGCACACGTTTCGAACTTCACACAATGAACTAGTCTGAACTGAACTAAATAATGTGGGTAGATTTGATTGTTAGAATTGAATGGATCTGTGTTAGGCCGAGTACTTTTCAATCCACCCTCGTACTGGTAATAAATCATTCCATTTAGTCCTCGCGGATTACAAGCATCTAATATTTGAGTAATCGAGTACAGATAAAGTTACCTATCTATCTTAATTACAACGTCAAAATATACTTAAAACTTATCACTTTAAATTTTTGATAAAATGCTTAATCATAAAACAAAAAGACATGTAAAACTTTTACCAGACAAATTTAAGATATCAAAAGCTTTTTTATTCTTCACTCCCGATAAGCTTTTAAGGATTTTACACAAATCTTTTTTCGCTGTCTGTACAAGCGAGAAGCGACTCCCGCATTTAAAATTATCCAAAGAAAAATAAAAGGCAATTTTTTTCTTTCTTTAAGAGGCAAAACAAATTGATGGGTTAGCAAGAACGATTATAAATTTAAAAAGTTTTGGATTAAAAAGTAGTTATTTTATTATGTTTTATTATTTGGCTACTATACTCGCATTGAATGTAATTACGCTGAAATTCCGTCACATCGAATACCTTATTAAGGCAGCAAAGAGCTGTCACATTTTACCGACCTAGACATAGTCATCTCAATTTGAGATTGGCTCATACTCGGTCATACATTAATGTGGAACATCATACATTATACAACAGAGTCATAAAAGTATGGAACAAAAATAACCTAAGTCCCTAAATTAAAAAAGAATAAAAAAAATTGACTTAAAAGCTTAAAACTTCGTCGATAAATATTGTAATTAACAATTATAAAAATCATAGAAAAATTTGGAGGGAATTTTAAGCATATTTTCATTGTTCGTTTTTTGATTGTGTGTGCCAAAGCATTTTCTTATTCCATTCGGGGAATCAACAAAAGGAAATCCAGTCAACAAAATATAAAATATGTGTATAATATGTGATGGACTTTGAAAACTTGTAATGTTGTAAATTCACAAAAAAGAAAATATAACTTTCAAAAAATATTCTTAACTACAATATCTCACGCAAACATAGTCCGAATCGAGCGCTCGGTTAAACGTAGTTACGAGTATTATTATTCTCTTTGCACTCGTTATGAAAGCACGTCAAGTGTCATTTAAAAATGATAAATAGTGTACCTATCATCATCATTGAGCCATATTATAACATGAATAAATAATAATATATCTCGACGACGGCAACGTATATATTATCTTTTTATAACATTGATATACCTAATTAGCTATAATAAATATGCATAGCTCGCACGCTGCAACTGTTTCAACATCCATTATGTTGCAAACGCGAGCGACCCAGTGCAGAGTGTCGCGATTAAATGCGCGAGTAGAGCAGTGTGTATACAGAACGGGCAACATCGCAGCAGCACGAGGAGCAGAGCGATGAGAAGCGCGAGGAGCATAGTGTGGCCGAGCTAATACATTTATTAAAGTCAACTTCATTTAATATTGGAGACTTAAGTCTGACTGCGAGCTTGGGCAGATATTGTTAGAAAGCGTAATTGTTTATTTCTGTTGTACATACTTATAAAATCACGCATCAGCTAAGCGTAGTATATGTAATAAAGGAAGTCTTATTTGGAGATCAAAAATAATTTTTAAATTAGATAATAAATTAAAAATGCACTAAGTATAAGTATCATCTTCCCACGCGTCGTCAAGTTGTGCAGACGCAGTTCATATCACTCTGCTTTTTAGAAGTGACACTGAGCCATTTTTAGAAGTGTAAAGTGAACTGAAAAGTGCATTATAAGTTATTATTATCAACTTTTCTTATCATTAATAACTAAAATACAGTGTGTGGAATTTGGAACTAGCTACTGTGTCATCAACTAATTTGCCTTTGACTTACCTACGTTGATATTATTTTTTACAACGCCTATAAAAATATAAAAGCAATTCGAAACGTAAATATCAAGCGCCTAGTTGCTTATTGTTGCAATAATACATTGCGACTTTTAGATATTTTATTTTGTAAGAATTGAAGTATCATCCTATTGTTTATCCAATAATGTCACTAAAAAGAACGCACCTAAAGACGCCTGTTTTTAATGTGAACACCTCTCAATCCTTTTGTCAATCAGTACCAAACATAAATATGACAGATAACACAGAAGTCGAAGTGAATTATGTTTCCCAGCGCAATAAAAGGAGAAGAGAGGAAGCAGATGAACATTCGGATATGTCTACTTTCATAAACGAAATACTGAGCATGTTTATGGATTTAAAAGTTACTATGAAGGAAATAAAAGAACAAAATATTAAACTACAAGAATTGGTGGACTTTACAACAAAGAAATATGATGAAATTATAGATAAGATGCAAAAGATAGAAGAAAACATAAAAGAAGATAAGAGTTATATTCGATTATTGGAAGCTAAAATAGATCAGCTAGAACGCCAAAACCGCAACAATAACCTGGAAATTCGAAATATACCCAAAAATAGTTTAGAAACCAAAAAATACGTGTGGCACTCGGTGACTGCCGCGGTAAAGCTATTGCATGGCATTTTTTATCAACTTATGCAATTATAATTATTTATTTATTTTATTTATGCAGTTAAGTCTTTGATATTAAATCAAGTTACACTTTTTGATCGTGGTGACCTATAAGAAAACAATTTTTTTTCTCTTATTGAATAAATGAGAAGTTAATATTGTTTAAAATATTTTTAATATCTTAAAATACATGTAGGTTATTCAGGAATTTTTATCATTGAGTTAGCAGCTATTGTACACGCATATGTCTAGTCGCACGCACCCAAACACCGTGCCGAACTCTGCCGAGTGCCGAAGTCTGCCGAACTGAAACGACGTTAGACGATGCACGGCTTTCAACGCCACACCTCCGTGCCCGTCGGAGTGGGAAGCGTGAGGTTTTTCCGTTACGGAATTTCTGGATTCGGACCCCGCGCTCAAGGCCGGCGATAGAAGCTATGCAATAGCTTAAAAGACTTGTTGAATCTCATTCTTAAAACAGGTACAGTTATTAAGACCCCAATTCAACCATCTGATATCAAAGACGTCTTTCGTACTAATTCTAAGACCACGAATAAGCCGATAATTGTTGAATTTACATCAATTCTAGTCAAAGAAAGCTTAGCTAAATCAGTTAAAACCGTCAATAAAGAAAATAAGCACAACAAGCTAAACACTGAACACCTGGAAATTGGGGGGCCCAAAACTCCAATTTATATTTTGGAAAATCTCAGCACAAACCAGAAGATTATTCTACTTGGCTAGAGAATTTGCTACTTAAGAAAAATTTAAATTCTGCTGGACAACATATGGAAGGGTATTTCTACGTAGAGAAGAGGGCTCGCCAACAATACGTGTAGAAACGGAATCAGATTTCCTAAAATTAAAAACGCAAAAATGACTAGATTTACACTATCGATGTAATAGCTTTCTATTTTATTACTCTTACCGAACTTACTTGTAGGCTTATTCTTATGATGTAATGTTTCTGTTAGCCATAAGTAACATATATAACACAATAAAAACATATACAGACACATAATTCATGCAATAACTTACACAAAAACCACAATCACAGATAATAACTTCCTTCCGAAAACCAACTCAAATACACGTTATTTTACTCACATATACACGTCTGTTAGAAAAATTATTACTTATTACAACGCAATCAAAATAATATGTCAATGTATGCCATATATGAAAGAATATTTCCAAACATCACTGAGAATAAGTCATAAAAAAATAAAAACTTTCAATCTTCCTAGTGACACTGTAATTGATGAGATTGACCAAGTAAACGAGGTAAGGTGTATAAGCTTGTCAAGTCATTCCCTATGTAAAGATGTAAAAAAACTATAATTAATAAAAACTTTTGTTTTGAGATCCTCGTGACAGCAAATTGAAAGAATTACTCGAATTTTAACATTGAACCACCTCACTCACTCCTTCAAGACCTTGCTTATGAGACTGACAAGTGAGTGAGCTAACGGCTCGATTAAAATAGTTCAAATATGTATTGAGATTATGTATTTTGCAGCAACATCTAAATGAGTGAAGTGTTGATATTGAGGAAAAAAGATTAACTATCGAAAATGATTATTTTTGAATAATGTTTCACATAACAACACATATTTGCGTGCGAAAATAAAATCACACGAATTTTTTTATTACCCAATTTTGCGTTAACTGTGCATAACTAGTGATCACAAATTTTACTTGCATTATAATAATATTATGAATATAATGACTATCGTAACAACATGTCCTGTTTTCAAAATCTTTCGGAAGGACGTCACTCGCCTTGTGACATGAATACGCCGATGAGTGATTCCTCACCTCAAATGAGGGTTACCACGTGAGGTCCTCGCGAGGTAAAATGAAGTACTCCCTCATCATCCAACAAAATAGATGAGTAACCCATAACTAGTACACGGACGGACTCTTACTCAAGAAAAGTAAGTAGTCCTATTAACGGCTATGCACTGATAGCTCCAAATTTTATCATCCTTTTTTAGTACCTTATAGAACATCAGCTACTAATAGGTATATTATTGTTTTCCATTCTATAATATGTAGATTCTATGCTTTCGTAAAATAAATTTAAAAAAAAAACTTGCTGATTTCCCTTCGCCGTTTCTTCTTGGGTCACAGGAACTTCATTTCGAAATTGTAGTAGTTGACGATACATATTTGTAAACGTAAAACGTCAAAACAGTAAATTCATATACATTTTATTTCATAACTCTGATGAAATTTTACGGAACACAGTTAAATCGAAGAGCGTACGCAAAATATTTTTGAATTAAATGTCTGATACAAATACTTTCTTATTTCACTTAAAGGTTATCGTGCACAGCGTCGCTATTGAATCAAGAGCTCCACTTTCAATAGCAAAAGGAGCAAAATGATAGTTTGATTTGAAAAGTGTAAATAGCGTTTTCCAAACGGACGCCGCCCGACACTACGCACTCAGTTGAGTGAATTCAAAAAAGCGATTTCAAAATTCTCCACTTCAGCAATCAAAAAGCGCTGTTTTTGTTGAATGTGCATGTTTGATATCACTTAAAGGCATGCAAGTGTTATATCAACGTCTATGTTCTTTTTTGTTTTGTTCACAATCATAGAAGTGCTTCTAGTACCATGTAAGTTACGGACATTATCATTGTTGTATAGCTATGAACGTTGTTTATTATAGAAGTATTTATACAAAATACTTAATTTCGTTTGTTCACTGCTGTGTGAATGAAATAACGTTGGTTAACAAAAGTGAAATTCATTCAACACTTTTCGTGAACAATTATAGTGCCCTTTTTGATAATACTAAAGTTACAACCATAACAATTTAAAAAAAAAAACATCAATATTTACTTAATACCTATTGTAGTTACCAGATAAAATATTCATTTTCTTTTGTTAGCAGAACAAGGCGCCCTAACAATTGTCCGCCGGTCGTCTAGCCGGAGCAAAGGTGAAAGCTGTTCCACGCCCACTGACGAACAGCTGGATCAGGTCGACCTGGACACAGAGCACTTGCCCGCCGTCGACACGCCCGATGCCTGCGATAAAGCCGCACTTAGGTAAGATTTTGACATAATTTAATATTCTTACGTATCATCTTAATACGTCTTATGCTCATCTATAGTTACAATTTACGAGAGTAGTCTTCGATCTGTCCACCGAAAAACAGTAAGTGGCAGAAATCTGCCCTAAGCGAAGAAGCTGCTTCCAGAGGGACTCTGCTCCTAATCTTCCGCTTTTATCCTCTCAAAAGAATTTTTTTTTAAATTTGCTGCTGAGTAAAAGAAAGAAATAGATGGCCCTAGTTAAAATAAGTTTGTTACAAAAAATTCGTGCCTAATTTTTAGACCTGTTTTAAAACTACAGTCTCAAAAGCAAATATTCAGACGTAATATTTTCATTAGATAGGTATAATCCATATTATCTTGTCGATTATTGGAAACCTGTCATTATTCTCCTTATTTAAGGCCCTTAGAGCGAGAGAAAGCCGAAAAAAATATCACATTAACTATTAATTTCATCCGTATGGAAAAATTATAGAATGACAGATGGGGAGTCGTGTTTTAGAAAAAAATCCCCAAAGAGTATTTTTGTCATAACTTCTCCAAAATTTCTCCAAAACGGCACAAGTTATTTAGGGTCTTAAAAAAATTAAAACAATTAATAGAGAGTTTTATTTTTATTCCGTGAAAATATTTTTCCCCAAAATTGAATATCCGCGGGAATGTGCCTACTCCGTTGCCCTGTAATCTATAATGGACGCCACACACGGTCAGTTCAACTGATTAAACTAAAACTGTTGAAATTTTTAAAATAGTGGATTTTTGATATATCGATCATCGTAAACATATTAATATCGTAGTTTTACATATAACTTTATTTATGGATATATCGAAAATCCGATATTTGAAAAAATTATCAACAGTTTTAGTTTGAAATGATCAATTGATCTGACCGTGTGTGTCCAACTTAACTCTATGCAGTCTCAGTTTGGTCAAGGTTATCATTTTTTCTAGTTAATTTCTAATCTGTCTTATATTACGGTTGTAGTAATTTGTTATAAAGCGTCCTGTTCCTGAATATAAAAAACTAACTGAATTGAACGAAACTTCCTAATTTGAACGAAGCTTTTATATGCAAAAAATACCTACTTTGAATTTTCGAGCTTTCAAAAAAATTTCTT
The DNA here is from genome assembly GCA_907164705.1 of Parnassius apollo. Classification (NCBI taxonomy): domain Eukaryota; kingdom Metazoa; phylum Arthropoda; class Insecta; order Lepidoptera; family Papilionidae; genus Parnassius; species Parnassius apollo. The sequence goes on from CAJQZP010000935.1 coordinate 1,278,143, forward strand.
TATTGTATTACTTTCCGAACGTTGGGTACTTATTAATAGGTTTATAGGTAAATAACGTTGAACCTACTTTATTGAAGCATGCTAATATTTGCATAAGAGAAGTATTAAAAGTGGAACAGTGGAACTCGGCTCAAACTAGATGTTTCTTAAAATAACGTCGTAAATGAATTTTCTTTTTCTTCTTTATTGTTCGCCCCTAAAAGTCTACTGCAAGAAATTGGTCGCTTCCGCTGTAAGAAGGTATTGTTTTGCCATAATTGGCCATAATGGCCATAATCACGCTTGACAGGCAGATTTTTTATTTATTAAGATTTTCGGCTTGGAATCTTGTTCTTTAAGCCATATCTTCATTTCATTCGTTATCTTTCGTTTTTAGAGTTCCGTACCCAAAGGATAACCAGCGGGACCTTATTACTAAGCCTCCGATGTCCGTCCGTCTGTCTGCCAACGGGTTGTATCTCATGATTCGTACTCGGAATAGGTAGACAACTGAAATTTTCACAGAATGTGTATTTCTGTTCCCGCTATAACTACATATAATAAAAATATATTAAAAATTTAAGGGAGCTACCCTACTAGAAACGGATTTTTTACGATGGTACAGAACCCTTCATATGCGAGCCTGACTGGCACTTGGCCAATTTTTATAGATTATTTGTTTAAAAAATTCTTCACTATTTGTTGATGCGTTACATTACGATGCATTCGGAAGATTTTGACAACAGCTTGAGCCAACAGGTGGTGGATGGCGACAGTATCTCAAGGTGCATAAGCAAACACCGTTATCTTGAGGTTCACATCACCATAGGAGCTCTTGTTTCATCGTACCCACTAATAGTTAACATGCGCCGACATTTAATACACAAAATCACATCACTTTTACCTATCAAAATCCAATTCAAACTATTATTTATACAATAAAACAAGAGCAGCAATCCCCGTGTGGCCCAATTCCTGCCAAAACTCTTTTGACAGACAGATTGACGATGGTAATATGAGATATTTCACACCTTTGACGTTGCTTGATCGATCGGAAGCCATTAGATTTTTTGGCGTTTTCCATAGTCGCCTCTAAAACACCCCCGGGATGTAACGGGATGATTGATTCCTTTATGCCGCCACTGCACCATACGAATTATCATTCCCTCCTTATCATTGAAGTTTGCAATGTAAAAAGCCCATGTTTTTATAAAATGGAGTAATTCTAACCTCTTTTGGTTTCTCTGTCATAATAGTTTTGTAATGCGTAACATTAGTTAGCTCAGGAGCTAAGCACTCGCTGTAAATTTCACAGTACGCGAGCAACCCGGGGTCGATCCCCGCCGGCACCAATTAAATTGTTAATTTCAATTTTAAGTACTGATTTACCACGTGCTCTTCGGGGAAGGCAAACATCGTGAGATAATATGCATGTCTGAGAAATAAAAAAAAATATTTCGAAGACATGTACCGTTCGCCAACACGCACTGGGGCAGCGCCGAACATTTCCTTGCCTTAAAACCCTCTCAGAAAAGAGGAGGCCTGTGCCCAGCAGTTGAACATATAGAGGCTGTTACTTTATTTATTTTTTAATGTTCTACGTTTCTAAGTTTTTCTAAATATAGAGGTGCAGTTAACAAAATAAGTTATTAGACATAATGCAATAGAACTGAACCAATCCAAGAAAAAGATTCTATGCGTATGAACTTGAGGGTCCGGCCGGTTAATTATAATTTAAATTTGGGAATTCAAGTCAAATGCAACATATCAAACTTCAAATTAAATTTCTTTGTAAAAAATCTTCAAACCAATATTAATAGTTCAAACCAATGCTAAAATAAATACATTATAGATATATTTCATAGGCAAAGGCAACGTGAGTGCGACGTATTTATTTTTAGCGTAAAAAGCTAGTAAAATATATTTCGATAATAAAGGAATAACACAACATTTGAGAACAATAACATCGCTAAAATTAGGAATAACAAAACTGAAAACGATAAAAATAAAAATATTTCTATTAAATATTCAAAGGAACACATTTATTATTTCGTTTCGTGGGTTCGATCATTCGGGTCTGAATAAACACGGATTTTCGATATTTGTTCTTTGATGACGGTAGTAAATTTTTACATTTTCCATATACAATACAATAAATCTATATATTTTGAGATAGTACATATTTCTGGTCCGTTCCTTAAATGTTGCGAAGTTTTTTTACCTTTATGGTTATTCAAGTCAGGTAGACTTGAATAACCATAAAGGTAAGGAAGATCTAGTACTTAGGAGGATTGTGAGATGTCACGTTCTTAAACCATTATTTCTTTCAACAATGGTGAAAAGCTCTACAAATGATAATACTGCTAAGACATACTGTATAGAAGAATTAAAGCCCCGACTTCAGGAGCTATTTATTATGTGAAAATTGTTCCATTGTCATTTGTCATTAGTTTTTGAAGTTGGTAAGGAAATAATGAATACTTTTTACTAAGGGCGTTATCACACTGGCGATTTGCAAGCGAGTTCAAAGCGAGGCGAGCGATGGGGCAGCGGGGTATGGCCACCCGACACACCCATAGAATTTACTAATTTAAGTCATAAATTGAGCAACACGCCTCTATTCAATTGAACACCTTCCTACATTATAAGTCCGACTAGGTAAGACTGAGAGGTCAATCGACGGATTCAACTCGCCCGTATTACATTTTTTTGCGGTATCAGACGTGCGGTTAAACGTGTGATCTGGTTCGTGTGAGACTATTTAATCGTCGTCTGAATCAACCACAACTGAAAGATCCATGGCGACATGGTGTGAATGCTTGTCTAAAGCGTTTGAATTCATATTTTGTCCAACGCATGCGACGTACTCCACCAGCGGCGGATGTCGCTTGCCGGGTCCTAGAGGACCCTGCCGACACTAAGCCAGGTGGGGATGATGTATTTGGGGGACTGCTAGGTGATCATGCAGCTCCTCGCGCTCGGCTGGCGGCCCGCATGCTGTCGCGGTACTTTGCGGTGCTAATTTAAAGAGGTTATGTGTGGTGTATTTGCATGACGTAAATTTCGTTGTTCTGAATGTTCCCATCGGCACAAATTTTCTAGAAATTCCTTGCCATAGTATTTTCGTACGAAGTTGTGCAATACACAGCACACTTTTACTATGTAATCGCATAGTACAAGTTTTGTATCTAACAGCTTGTGCAAAATTCGCCATTTATTTACCATAATGCCAAATGTACATTCAACTGTTCTTTTGGTATACGAAAGTCGGTAGTTATAAATCTTTTCTTTCATAGATAAGTTTCTGCTTAAGTATGGTCTCATGAAATGGAATGAAATAAAAGTGGAAAAGCTTCATCTCCAACAAATTAATACAAATGGCATTTCAGATCCTTCGTTATAATTTGGTATTATTGAGCATGCTGGTAAATCGAGTTGGTTTGTTAAAAGGCTTCTACCAAAACTTGAATTTTGGAATACACAACAATATTGGATCCGTATGCACCCACGTCAATAGCTACGAAGCTATAGTTAGCATCGGCAATCAGCAAAGTATTTAATAATAATAATAAAATGGCGTAGGGAATTGACGACCCCATCGCCCGCTGACGTAACAGTTAAGTGACAAAACTGCTACGTCAACGCAGTCAGTCAGCGCCTTGCGAAAGGTGTGAGCGTCGTGCCTCGGCAGAATTTAGGGTGCAAAGGCCCGTTTGTGCTTATGGCCGTACACGAACCGTACGGAAGAAACTGGATGTTTGGCGTATCGGGCTCGGATGCATCGCTTTTTTGCAGAACTGGAGCCATCTCTATCCGTCACTGAGCAAAATCTGGCAGACCGAGTTCGGTACATCCTGCGCTCCAACATATTTGGTGACGCCGAACTCGAACGACTACGACGTGAGGCTGTTCCCTCATCGAATGGAAATGCTACGGCTGGGAATGCGGCGCCACTAGATGCGCAGCAAACTGCATATGTGGATGCTGCCGTCAATATTCCATTTGTGGTTAATTCAGACGATGATGGAATAGTCTCCCACGAACTAGAGAAAATGAGGAGCATATTGGAAGAGTCGATGCTGGAAACGCGCAGCATGCCTCTCGAAAATCGACCGAGACTTCCCCGCACTCCCCTTAGCAAGCGAAATCGGGCTGTTGTGTGGGCTCTTAACCCAATGCTGGTGACCTATTTGGAACCCAGCCGGAACCTTTGCGGGACGGACTCAATTCTTTTTGGCGCCGCACTGGCAGTATGCCGTATTATTGGCGCCAAACTTCCCATGGCTGGTGCTACTATAATATAACGTGCTACTCAGCAAAGTAGCGCCATCCCAGCCTGGAGAAAAGGAATCGAGGATCGTATCGCAAAGACAAGGGCCCTTATCGGCAGACTGACAAGCTTCAGGTCGGGTAATAATAGACCGAGAGTTGTGCGCACCGTTAGATTGGCGTTTGCTGGGACAAATATTAGTTTGTCCCAGCCGGATATCACGCAGAAACTAACGGAGCGCATAGATGACCTGAAGCAAAAAATCGCTGCTTGAGGGAAGCGAATTCGACGATTTAGCGAGAGATCAAGGCGGTTCAACCAGAATCGTCTCTTTCGGAGTGATCAGAGGAGGCTCTATAAATCATTGGAGCGACCAGAGGTATGTGGAGCGGGCCCAGGACCGGATCAGGCTGACACTGTCGCATTTTGGCGTGGCCTGTGGTTAGAGCCCGTAAACCACAGCGAGGGCCCTTGGATGGAAGTTGTGGCGAGCCAGAGTGCAAGTGTTACGCCTTTGGACCCCGTCACCATAACACCTGAAGACGTGGCTGAGGCATTACGTAGGTCCCCGAACTGGAAAAGTCCGGGACTCGACGGGCTGCATCATTACTGGCTGAAGGGGTTCGTAGTGTGTCACGCTGTGTTCGCCCGACAGTTTCAAGAGACTCTCGATCAGAACTCGCTCCCGAGCCTCTTCACTACTGGGATCCCTCACTTGGTTCCTGAAGATCAGAATACCACAGACCCGAGCAAATACCGCCCCATCACGTGTCTACCCACCATATATAAGACACTGACATCCATTTTGAGCGCGAGAATCACTTGCCACCTGGAGCTAAATCAGGTGATAGCACGCGCTCAAAATGGATGTCGGGGCGGTGGTAGTGGAACCAAGGAACCACTCTTCATTGACGCGGTCATTGGCAAAGTGGTGAAACGCAACCGTCGGAACTCTCCGCCGCCTGGATGTCTATCGATATATCAGGCGGCGGAGAGTTCCGACGGGTGCGTACAGAAAAGCATTCGACTCGGTGCCCCATACATGGCTAAAGAGAGTCCTCCAGCTGTACAAGATTGACTGTACAATTGGAGACTTCCTCGAGTAGTGTATTGGGCAGTGGAGTACGATCCTTTGCTGTCTGGGCGAGCGGATGATGGCTGCAGAGAACCACATAAGGATAAGAAGGGGTATCTTCCAGGGCGATTGTCTGAGTCCAATCTGGTTTTGCCTCTCTCCGAACCCTCTCAGTACTTTACTAGAGGGCTCCGGGAAGGGATTTCAGTTTCGGAAAGGAGGTACAAAAGTGACCCCTTTCTAAATGACCTTTTCTAAATGGATGACCTCAAGTTATTCGCCTCCAGTCGCTCCCATCTTATGTAATTGATAAACATATCTTGTGAATTTAGCAATTCTATTGGAATGGAGCTGGGGACGGATAAGTGTACGGTTCTCCATGTTGAAAGGGGAAGGTTTGCTAACTCGGAGGGCATAGACTTATCTATGCCCGTCAACTTAAGGACCCTTTCCGAGGCTGAAACATACCGATACCTGGGTATGTCACAGAACATCGGTATCGATGAGGCTAGTATGAAACAGTCAGTTTGCGACGTGTTTTATGCACGCTTGACCAAAGTGCTTAACAGCCTTTTGTCCAATGTCAATGAGACACACGCATATAACGGTTGGGTCATGCCTATTCTCATGTATACCTTTGGCATACTCAGGTGGACTCAGACTGAACTTAACGCCCTGGATAGAAAAGTCCGCACTACAATGACGTCCCATAGGATGCATCAACCGAGATCGTTGGTAATGAGGCTGTACTTGTCGCGAAAGCATGGTGGGCGTGGCTTCTTGAGCGCGCTCACCATGCATAATCGCGAAGTGTGCAGCCTCCGTGATTACTTTCTGGCGAGATCTGATGATCCATTCTATAAGGACGTCATTTCTTGTGATAAAGGACTTACCCCTCTATCCTTAGCCATCGAGCAATGGCAATACCCGGCAGTGCAGAGCATTTCCGACCGGGAGACCGTATGGAAGGAGAAGGAGCTCCATGGGAAGTCCTACAAGGCTCTATATGAGCCTTTCGTAGACACAGTAGCCTCCCTCTACTGGCTACGCTTTGGTGATCTCTTCGGGGGAAACCGAGGGTTTTGTCTGTGCAATACAGGATCAGATTATTAAAATCAACAACTATCGGAGATACATCCTAAAGGATGGCACCGTCGATACTGTCGAGCTTGTCGCCATCCCGGTGAGTCACTTAGGCATGTCATCTCCGGTTATTCGGCGCTTTCTAACTCTGAGTACTTACGGGCACAACCTAGTAGCCAGAATTCTTCACCAGGAGCTCGCTTTGAAATACGGTCTCGTGGATCGGAAATTGCCGTATTACAAGTACTTGCCGGAAGCCGTGCTCGAAAATGATCGCGCCAGGCTCTATTGGAACCGGGCCATCATCACGGACAGGACTATTCTTGCGAATAAGCCTGATATTGTGCTGATGGACCGGGCACAGTCAAGGATATTTTTGGTCAACATTACCATTCCGTATGACGAGAACCTCGTGAAAGCCGAAACAGATAAGCAAACAAAATATCTGGACCTGGCTCACGAGGTGACCGACATGTGGGGTGGTCTGCCGAACGAAGTTATTCCTGTAGTCGTCTCTGCAAACTTGCTAAATCCCAGTCAGACTCTCGGGTCATCTGAGGCGGCTGGGACTACGTGGCGGACCGCTCCAGGCTCAAATGTAGAAGGCGGTGCTCCTCGATACCGCCCGCATCGTCCGCCGGTTTCTTTCCCTTTCCCCTAACCCTCGGCCGTTTGGTCTCTCCTGTCGAGGGCTTCCATCTGGTTGGATCTTTATTTATTTATGAATTTTTGTACTTAAAAGGGGAATGAAAGTGAACGCAAGTAAGACGAAAGTGATGGTTTTTGAAAGAGAAGAAAGCAAAACGGTATGTGAAATAAGAATAGAAGGAGAGTTAATTGAGCAAGTGGATGAGTTTGTGTATTTGGGATTTGTATTTAGCAGGGATGGTAGATATGATAGGGATATAGAACGATGAGTAAATGCAGGGAATAGAGTGAATGGGGCACTACACTCTATTATGAAGAACCAGAATGTGTCAAAAAAGGCACGTATGGTAATTCATAATGCTGTGTTAGTCCCTACTTTAATGTGTGATAGTGAAAGCTGGGTGTGGCAGAATAAGCACGAAAGTAGAATAAATGCTGTAGAAATGCGGTCTTTAAGGAATATGCCAGGGTTGAATCTGAATGACAGGGTGAGAAATTGCGTGACAAGAGGTAAATGTGGTATGCAAGATGATGTTGTGACCAGGATTAACAAAGGAAAGCTTCGGTGGTTTGGTCATGTAGAAAGAATGAATGAGGAAAGAGTGACAAAGCATATTTATATGGCAGATGTGAACGGCCGAGTCGGGAAGGGACGCCCTAGAAAAAAGTTTATCGACCAAATTGGCGATATTTTGAAAATGGGCCGCGTTAGAAGTACCCTTAACCGACGAGCATGTATGCGTAGATATATGGATGTAAAGGAGGCGAAAGAGGTATGTCAGGATCGTGCCAAATGGAAGTCCGTAGTCTCTGCCTACCCCTCTGGGTGACAGGCGTGAGTGTTTATGTTATGTTTATGTTATTTTTGCACTTATTTTATTGTATTGATATTTATGTATATTTACCTTTTCATTTTAATTTAATTTATATATTATAATTATAAACTTAACTGAAAGTTGCTCTACAGGTGATATCGCCATACGAATTGCAATATCTTCATGTTGTTGATATTGGCCCACAGCTATATACATATAATAATAATGTATTAATATTTTTATTTAATATATACTAGTCAAAACAAAATAAGGGCCACTTGTTATTTTTTACGTCGGTAGCGAGAATTCATATATTATGCGTTCTCAAGTAGCTGATTATTGTGATGTTACCTTATTTATTTACAAACATTTTTTGAGTATTCCAGGTTCATAATTGTTGGTTAGTTTTTGATAACCACTTGATTCTACCCGATTTTAAGACAGATTTTAACTCAGTCAAAGTGACGATTCTGTCAAGAACTGTTTAAGTTTTGTTTAACTAGTGGCTGAATAAACATTTTAAAAAAGTTATGCCGAGAATTCGACGACATATGGACTTACCATCTGTAACTAGGGCCGTAACATTGCTTCAAGAAGGCCATTCGCAGCGTTCTGTGGCGTTGCAGCTGGGTTTTTCCCGGCGAGCGATCCAGAATGCTTGGAACCGATTTCAAGAGACTGGAAGACTAACCAGGAGACGGGGATCTGGCAGAAATCGAGCAACTACCGCACAGTAGGATCGCTACGTGCGCTTGACTGCGCGCAGAGAACGCTGCATCACTGCCCGCTCCTTACAAAACCGTTTGCGGCAGGCGACGGGTACACGCGTCAGTGATCAAACCATTAGAAATCGGTTACAGGAGGACCAGCAGTTCTCCAGGAGACGCGTAGTGCAGATACCATTAACAAGTGCCCATCGTGCGAACCGATTATCGTTCGCAAGGCAGCATCTGGCATGGGACATGACTGAGTGATTGGAGCACAGTACTGTTTACGGATGAGTGCAAAGTTAAATTTTTTAGTGATGACCGTCGCATTAAGGTTTGGAGGCGTGAAGGTGAGTGATTTTCGGATGCTTGTATCCACGACAGTGACAGATTTGGGGGCCCAATGTTATGGTGTGGGGAGGAATCTCTATATCAGGTAGAACCGAGTTGGTAATTCTCAACGAAGGCACAATTACAGCTCAACGTTATATCGAGGAGGTCATTAGACCCCATGTGGTCTCATATGCACAGAGAATCGGAGCAAGATTCCATCTGATGCACGATAATGCTCGCGCTCATACAGCTAGGGCTACCAGAGAAGCCCTAGAGGAGGCTGGTATACAAGTACTGCCCTGGCCTGCAAATAGTCCGGATCTCAATCCCATTGAACACATGTGGGATTTACTGAAACGCAGTGTTCGAAGCACAAACCAACCCGTGCACAATGAAAGACAGCTAATAAACATTCTGAAATCAAGCTGGGAACAAATTCCTCAAGAAACAGTGGTACACCTGGTGGAAAGTGTACCTTCCAGGCTTCAAGAGTGCATTAGAAAACGAGGAGGTCACACCAGATATTGAGGAAAGCCAAAAATCAACCAACACATTTGTTTGTTTTTTTCACTTAATTTTTTATCTCGCTGTTTCCCTTTCAAAAAAAATTCAGAAAAAGTGGTGTAATTTTTCTTGTTTCCGTCATTATTTTATGCTGTTTACAATAAAAATCAATTAATTTATGCAATCTAATCATTAATCAACCCTTCAACCCCAAGTTCGTGAGAATACTGTAAAAACGTGGTGGCCCTTATTTTGTTTTGACTAGTATATATATATATATATATCAAAAGTACCACTCGACATTCTGTAGTAATTAAAAACCTTGTCAGGATGTTGTTGAAATCTATGGCGGTACTGAAAATAATATTAGGCAAAACGCCAGCCCGGGTGCGTGGAATTGTATGCGGTTTTGCGTTTTTAGCTATTCCTAAACCACTCGCGTTTAATCGCAGTGCGTGCAAAGCCTTATACTATTAAACCCTCCACGTATTTTTAAATAAGCAAAACACCCGAAAAATTATTTAAATATTAGTACTTATTTTAAGAGTTAGCCATAACTCATAACTATAATATTGATAGTTCCTTATTGGCATATGTAGGTTTTGTGTTTGCATTGATAAATTCATGCGACAGTAACAATGTTACTTGTGAACTATTATTACATAATAAAAACATAAACACTCACGCCTGTCACCCAGAGGGGTAGGCAGAGACTACAGACTTCCATTTGGCACGATCCTGACACACCTCTCTCGCCTCCTTCACATCCATACTATATTAGCCCGTTTTCAATAAATCGCCAATTTGGTCGATAAATTTTCGCCTAGGACGTCCCTTTCCTACTCTGCCATTCACTTCTGCAACATAAATTTTCTTTGTCACTCTTTCGTCATTCATTCTTTCCAGATGACCAACTATTATTATTACTTGTTTGTATTACATTGTATTGCTTGAGTAAAGTATTGTTTGCTTACATACGTTTTTTAGTTATACATCCTATATTCTATTCAATATGTTACATGCATTGTATTTTGTGGGGAAAAAAGCAATATAAAAGTATATAATATATTATTTAACATACAATTCCTTAATTTTAACATAGTTAGTACATACCTTAACAGCCTTCCTTTAAGGATCGTCTTTAAGGTGCCTGTGATCCCATTTACATTCAGCCCTGTTGGGCAGGGAAGTGAGCAGGGAAGTGGGCAGGGCAGTATGTAAACAGGCTACTCGCGCGACGTCTTTCGCCTTAAAACCAAAAAAGAAAATAATCAGCCAATTATTGTGGACCTCACAACAGTTACGCTAAAAGAAAATATATTAACTTCAGTTAAGGCCTACAACAAGTCAAAGAAGGACAATAAACTAAATACTGGCGACCTTAACATAGATGGCGAACCCAAACCAGTTTTTATATCAGAGAGTCTCACCCAGTCGGCTGGGAAACTTTACTTCATGGCACGAGAATTTAGTAAAAACCACAACTATGCTTACTGCTGGACTGCACATGGGAAGGTGTTCCTACGTAAGAAGGAGGGTGCTCCATGCCGTCGCATTGACACGGAGACTGATTTACAGAAACTGCTCCAAACTCATGACAAATGACTACCTGCCTACCGAAATTTATTGCTCCAGTTTTTCTTTGGTAATTCTTTATCATATTTGAAAATACTTTTATACCTTATTTTAAATTTTTTGTATATTTACTTAGTTTTTTACACAATTTTATTTTTTTATGGTATGTACAATTATTATTCGTTACCACAATTTGTAACGTTCTTTGTGAACAAGGCTACCACATACACCTTATACAAATTAGATACGATATTCTTACAAGCTTTAGTTGTCGCAGAAACATTCATTCTTAAATGGGGGAACTATTACGCACCCGGTTCTACACAACTGATTGCTAGTATTTTTAAAAGGCGATCCAATAACGGATATCTCTGATGACATTGATTTTCTTGAAATATCTCAATTTATGGTGTGTAGTCCCGAATCTCTTATTAATTACATAGATTTATTGCAAGGATCTATTTCAGTTATGCACATGAATATACGGAGTCTATCATGTAACTTTGACGCATTTAATGTTTTATTACAGAGAATCTCTTTCCAATGCGATGTCCTCGTTTTAACTGAATGCTGGTTGAGTAAATTGTTAAACGTTCCAGAAATACCTGGATATATATCATATGCTTCAGGCTACCGCAATCAGAACGATGGAGTTGTAATTTATGTAAAGTCCGAAATTAAGCATAGTACTTCATTAGAGACTGAATTAAAGGACTGTAATAGTCTTATTTTAAGATTTGGGAATGAAATTGCGATTATAGCTGTGTACAGATCACCATCATATAACAATATTGATAACTTTTGCAATAGTCTTGAAAATTGTTTGACTTCATTGGCGTCTGTTAAATCAGTTATCTTAATTGGAGATATTAATATAAATATAGCTTCCGATAGCTCTGATTCAAATTGTAATAACTACATTGACCTAATGGCATCTCATGGTCTGCTTCCAACACATGTTACTCCAACGCGTATAAGCAGCTGTCTTGATCACGTTATGCTAAGATCAAATCGATGCTCTAAAACGTTTATTCTCGATTCGCTCATAACTGATCATGCGCCAATTATATTTGTGTTAGAGGCAAAAATCAAAAGAAACCTAGCTAAAGCTGCCATAAGGAAAATTGATTATCCAAGTTTAGTCCAAGAATTATCTGTAACAGACTTTAACCCTGTATATAACGCTGCAAATGCAAATTTAGCAGCAAACTCTTTGGTTGATATAATATATAAAGCAATTTCTTGCCACTCCACATTAATCTACGTCCCGCATCGTAAACGAGCTATTAAGCCCTGGATAACACCTGGTCTTGTACGATGCATTAGGAATCGTGACAAGTTACACAAAAAGGCTAAACTGGATCCTAACAATGCCTTATTGCAGCTTACCTACTCTAGGTACCGTAATTTTTGCAATAATCTTCTAAAAAAACTTAAAACCGAATTTGAACAAACCGAGTTCAAAAGGAATAAAGAAAATCCCAAAGAAATGTGGAATACTATTAATAAAGTCGCTAGTCTAAAAAAAGCATCTCCGTCCCCCACTGAATTGTTAAACCTCGCCAAAGACCCCCATGAATCAGTAAACCTAATAAATGAATTCTTTGCAAGTATAGGTAAGTCCCTTGCTAATGATATACAAATTAGAAGAAGTACTTGTTTGACTGGTTTCGTAAACATCACTCATATTGAGTCACAAAGAGATTCGATGGCTTTACTTGATGTGGATTATAATGAAGTCGAGAACAGTATTATGAACCTCAAAGATAATTGCGCTACAGGTGTTGACAGCATTCCTACTCAAGTTTTTAAGAACGCAAGGACTAGCCTTATTCCACCTTTGACCCACGTGGTCAATCAATGTTTCGCTTCAGGAGTTTTTCCTAACATCCTCAAGAGAGCTCTTGTACATCCTATTTATAAAAACGGCAATAGAGATATGATAGGGAACTACAGACCTATCTCGGTGCTGACAATAGTATCTAAAATTTTGGAAAAGCTTTTAAATTCTAGACTTATTAAATTTTTAGAAAAGACAAATGCAATTGCACGAAATCAGTATGGATTTTTAAAAGGCAAATCTACTGATGATGCGACTTTGTATCTTACTGAGACTATTGTCACGCACCTTGATATGGGTCACAAAGTTGTTGGAGTTTTCCTCGATTTGTCGAAGGCATTCGACACTGTATCAATACCATTACTATTGCAAAAGCTGGAATTAATAGGTGTACGCGGAGTCGTTTTGGATATATTTTGTGACTATCTGTCAAATCGCTCACAGTATGTCAAATTAGGTAACTACCAAAGTCTGGATGTCAGTCTCTCTTACGGAGTACCACAGGGCAGTGTACTGGGTCCAACCCTCTTCCTAGTGTACATCAACAACTTGTGTAAACTTTCGTTACCGAATTGCAAAATTATCACTTATGCAGATGATACAGCGTTGATTGTGCATGGTGAGGATTGGGCTCGGGCTCAACAATACACTGAAAAAGCCCTCACTGATGTAATGAGATGTTTGGACGAAAATTTGCTTACGTTAAACTTAAAAAAGACCAAATACATAACTTTCACCCCACGAGCCAATACTCAACCATCCATTGACTTTTGTATAAGGGCACACACTTGTGATAGAATAAATAGTTGCTGCGACTGTCCTCAGTTATCACCAACACATAGCTTAAAATATCTCGGTCTAATTCTAGATAATCATCTTAATTGGTCATTACACGTTAAATCATTAACAGCCCGAATTAGAAAATTAATTCCTATCTTTTACCTACTTAGAAAATCTGCTGATCGTGACACGCTAATGTGTGTTTACTATGCGCTTGTCCAATCTTTGCTCAAATACTGCATTGTCTCATGGGGTGGAACTAGCATTAGTACACTGCTTCCCCTGGAGCGTGCTCAGCGTGCAATCTTAAAAGTAATTTATAAAAGACCGCGTAGGTATAGCACGTCACTACTCTACCGTGAATGCTCAGTTCTTACGGTAAGAAAACTCTTTATCTTCCACACTATACTTCGTAAGCATCTAGGACTGCCATACGTTCCAACTCAAAAACGTAATAAGAGCAAGGTTTGCACAACACCTCCACACAGAAGCACTATTGCAAAACGGCATCTCTATAACATCGCAAATAAAGCTTTAAATATTTACCCTTTAACCCTTCATCAATGTAAATTTGCTACACGGGATTGGTTACTGAATTTAGATTTTGACGAGATAGAAAATATTATTCGGATTAAAACCCTTCAATAAAACACCTTAATAGACTCTCTCTCTCTCTCTCACACACACACACACACACTTACATATCCCACACATCCAATTACTCAAAACCCACACTACAAATTCGTACAAACATAATACTCCCCCCATGCATTCACGCTCCGCGTTTATAATTATACTATACATCAAACACACCAAGTGGTAATCTTGCTTAAATTCTATTTTGTTTTGTATCTACCTACATGTTATAATTTTTAATTTTTATTTTAGCTTGAAAAGATTGTAAATATTATTTGTTGAGAAATGTTGTAAAAGATCTTACCTATTAGGTTATTATTTGATTCCCAGAGTGGAAGGCGCAGGCAGCCGTGGCACAGTTTATACTAGTACGGCTGCCGACGTTAACCTCTCAATGTAATTGATGCTACTTTTATTTAAATAGTGTAAGTCACGATGTAAAATTTGTGGAGTGAATAAATATTATTATTTATTTTATTATTTATTATTTATTTTTATTATAGTTAGTACATACCTTAACAGCCTTCCTTTAAGGACCGTCTTTAAGGTGCCTGTGATGCCCCATTTACATTCAGCCCTGTTGGGCAGGGAAGTGAGCAGGGAAGTGGGCAGGGCAGTATGTAAACAGGCTACTCGCGCTGATACTGCCGCTGTCGCTGCCACTGCCCTACGCTCCCTCAAATGTCGGTTTTTCGTGCGGAAGTCAAAGGACGGGCAGCGCGAGCGGCAGTGAGTGTTCACATTAAGCTCCATCGCTCACTTCGCGCCAAGCGCCTGGATGAACGGACTTGTGTACCACAAGTCCGTTCATCTTGCGGAGTCTTGTTATTAAATAAATACGATCTAACAAAATGCCTTTCGAGTGGAATAATGAAAATACAATAAAGTTTTTAGAACTGCTGGAATCAGAAAAAACTATATGGGATTTCAACGATAAAAACCACAATTCATCATCTTCTACGAATACGAGTTTTCTTTTTGAGATAACATAGTACCTACGTACATAATTAATTATAAATTCGTCAAATTTATTATATTAATATAAAATTTAGTTTAAGGAATTAATGAACATTTACATTTTATTTCTAAAAACGATTAGTAACTCATATTGATTATTTATTTATTAAAATGTAAAATAAGTTAAATGGTAATATTTGCATAATAGCCTGAGATTTTTAAATTATATTTTTAATGTAGTTAAAATTATGAATTAATTTATATTGTAGTGTAATTATTAAAATAATAATAGCTTAACTAATCTCATATAATATTTAATATTATTTATGTAACAATAATGTAATAATTCAATTAATAATTTATGAACAATTTACTGTATAAGAATTCAAATAGAGTGGATCTGTATAAGTATTTAATTTACATAATATTTGAATTCAAAAAGAATGTTTGTACCTACCTAACTTTTAAGCAATGCAATAATTTTAAAATGTAACATTGGGTTTGTTTAATTAGCTGTATTTCATTTTTGCATGACAATTATGGCATAACATGTCAGTTCCACGTCATTGATCATCTTATGTACCATGTTTTTAAGCAAATAAATTTTCTATCTATCTATCTTCTTTTGAACTTGATATCTTTTTAAATTATTAACATAATTTTGTATTGCAAGAAGACACAGCGCGGACGCTGTAATTATTTCGACGCCTGCCATAGTCGAAAGCCGAAAGTGATGTGAGTGGTAGGGCAGAGTGTAAATACACACTTCCCGCGATCCTGCTACGGCAGTATTTAGCGAAGTATTGCCGGCAGCGCGAAGAGCAGTGGCAGGGGCTGAATGTAAATGAGGCTTGACAGACATGTTACAGAATAAAAATAAAATTAGTGGTAGCCATAGTGGCCTACTCTGCTATAAAAAAATATCGTCGTAAAAGACCCACAGTACTCATTATGACAACGCCTTATAATTACAGACTGGATGACGTCACCATGGTCTTTCCGTATTGGTATAATGATTTCTTTGCAAAAATTGAAAGAAAAAAGTAATATGTTCACACGTAACCTTGTCTCCTTTTTGTTACTGTTCGTCTTCTCGATGATGACTTGTGGTACCCGTCGTTGTTCCTGTATGTTAACGCTGCGCGTAATTTGTTTGTGTACCCATTTCTTGACGTTAGTTCGGCATTTGGAAATTGCGCAATATAACGTTACCGCTGTTATCACTCTTAATATGCATAGAATAACAAGAACAACTTATCTGACCTTCTTCTTCTTCTTCCTTCTTCCACTTCCTTCCTTCTTCAACTTCCGAATGATTTGTAATGATTTTTGCTTGTACCACGACAATTTGTTCCAGTGGACTAGCTGGGCTTAAAGAAATTTTGTTACATCTCGTTAACGGATATATTACAAATGAAACAATGAGACTATTTCAATAATGTATGAACGTTGTGATTACGACTAATCTATACATATAAAATGCTTTCTGCTGAAAGATTGACTGACGGATCAACGCACAGGCTAAACCGCTGATCGTAGAGACCTGAAACTTGGAGGGTGTGTTCTTTGTATGACGTAGGCAACCGATAAGAAAGGATTTTCCGAAATTCTACCCGAAATTCTAAGGGGGTGAAAAACGGGGACAAAATTTGTATGGGAAAACGTGATTCTTTGATCTAATCTATTTCAAATTTTGCATAAACTTTCTTTAACAGAATTAATGGAAGACGTGTTTCGTATTTTATTGAAACTCATCGTCTAATGGTGTTAAAAAGGGCTAGAAAGTTATTTGCATCGAAGTTGATGTCAATACTCGCTAGTGTTTTTGACATTTATTTTGACACATATTTGAATACTAGAAACGATGTTGAAGAAGTTTGGTGCAATGCAATATTCTTTAAAATTTGAATGTCAATTATAAAATAATACCTATTTATCAGACAAAAATTCGAAATTTCAATTTTATATGTTCTTGGATTATTTGAATGAAAAGCTTACCTTATACCTTGATTTTCCTTAGAAAATTCCTTGGAAATCTCTTAGATTACATACTTAGCGATTATTTGCGATTGCTGTATAATTTGTTTGGAAGTATTTTTACTATTTCATTAGAATATTTTGAGTGTAGTTAATTTAATTTCTTTTTCATTTCTTTTTACAATAATTGAATAAGATTATTTAATGATTTCTTATATTTACGCGAACACTACACATTGAAATAATACTAGTTTTTACGGAATTTATCGCGTGTATTTAACTTTTTAATTACCCGACGTTTCGAACGCTTTACAGCACTCATGGTCACGGGCAGGACTGAGATGTTCAACGTCCATATGTCATAGTTAACCGCGGTTACCATAGATTAAAATTTAACTTTTGTTCCGATCTATGCAGTATGAACTTATAGTATCTTGAAGTCTTGCAGTTGTATGCTTGGGTTGGGATTTAATTTTATTTATTATAGGATCCCAAGCAGATGGTAGCACCCAGCCATCTTCTCTATTGAAATTAGGATGTTTTTTGATTTCAATAGCCTCGCGAATCATCCTTGGAAGGAATCGGTGTTCTTTAGCGAGGATCTGCGGTCTATCAAATCTGATGTAGTGACGGGGGCGATCCTGTACGTGTTCACAGACTGCAGACTTCCCGGAGCGTCGATTCTTCACATCAGCTATATGTTCTTTAACGCGGGCTTTTATTGATCTTTTAGTTTGTCCTGTGTAGGAGAGACCACATTCACAATCAAGCTTGTACACTCCTGCAACTTGCAGAGGGACATTACACTTGACCGATGGTAAAAACTGACTAATCTTCTTCAGCGGCTTGAAGTATGTTTTGATGGAAGCGCGCTTCAAGATGTAGCCAATCTTGTCAGTGACTCCTCTAACATATGGCAGTACAGCAGGTACACTCTCGACTGTGGCCGGCTTCACTCGTTCACTGTGACGTAGGCGCGGGACTCGAAGCTTGTTGTCATGCAAAACTTGCTTGACATGGTGGAGCTCTGCAGCCAGGTGTTTACTGTCACAGATCCCTCGTGCTCTCTGAAACAAAGATTTACCCACAGTAGCTAACTGTGAAGGATGGTGGTGAGAATCACCGTTTAAATATCTATCTGTATGGGTCTTTTTTCTATACACAGTATGGCTCAAGGTGTTATCAGGATTCCGAATTACTAACACATCTAGAAAAGCTAAGGAATTGTTTGCCTCTAACTCCATTGTGAACTGAATTTTAGAATTTATAGAGTTACGATGGTCTAAAAATGCAGTTACCTTATCTAAAGGTAGAATTGTGAAAGTGTCGTCTACGTACCGCTAGTAGAACCTTGGATTTATGGGAGAACTAAGCAGGGCTTTCTCCTCAAAGTCTTCCATGAATATGTCGGCGACAATGGGAGATACAGGTGAGCCCATCGCCACACCATCTACTTGCTTGTAGAACTCCTCCTTCCACAATAGGTAGCCAGATGTAAGGTAGTGTCTGAGTAATACTGCATATTCTACGGGCATGTTGTTTTCTTCCAGCCTTCTAGTTACAATTGAGATGCAGTCTTCAACAGGTAAGCATGTAAACAATGACTGCACATCAAAACTGACCATAGTTTCATTGTCTGCCAGATGTAGGTCTTTAATCTCGCTGACAAAATGGTAGGAATCCTTTATGTGTGCTCTTGTATGTCCCCTGAGTGGTGAGAGTATTTTCGCTAAGTGTTGAGCCAATCTGTACGTTGTGTGTACGTACGTTAAACGGTGATTCTCACCACCATCCTTCACAGTTAGCTACTGTGGGTAAATCTTTGTTTCAGAGAGCACGAGGGATCTGTGACAGTAAACACCTGGCTGCAGAGCTCCACCATGTCAAGCAAGTTTTGCATGACAACAAGCTTCGAGTCCCGCGCCTACGTCACAGTGAACGAGTGAAGCCGGCCACAGTCGAGAGTGTACCTGCTGTACTGCCATATGTTAGAGGAGTCACTGACAAGATTGGCTACATCTTGAAGCGCGCTTCCATCAAAACATACTTCAAGCCGCTGAAGAAGATTGGTCAGTTTTTACCATCGTTCAAGTGTAATGTCCCTCTGCAAGATGCAGGAGTGTACAAGCTTGATTGTGAATGTGGTCTCTCCTACATAGGACAAACTAAAAGATCAATAAAAGCCCGCGTTAAAGAACATATAGCTGATGTGAAGAATCGACGCTCCGGGAAGTCTGCAGTCTGTGAACACGTACAGGATCGCCCCCGTCACTACATCAGATTTGATAGACCGCAGATCCTCGCTAAAGAACACCGATTCCTTCCAAGGATGATTCGCGAGGCTATTGAAATCAAAAAACATCCTAATTTCAATAGAGAAGATGGCTGGGTGCTACCATCTGCTTGGGATCCTATAATAAATAAAATTAAATCCCAACCCAAGCATACAACTGCAAGACTTCAAGATACCATAAGTTCATACTGCATAGATCGGAACAAAAATTAAATCTATGGTAACCGCGGTTAACTATGACATATGGACGTTGAACATCTCAGTCCTGCCCGTGACCATGAGTACTGTAAAGCGTTCGAAACGTCGGGTAATTAAAAAGTTAAATACACGCGATAAATTCCGTAAAAACTAGTATTATTTCAAGATTCTTTAAGTTTTTTGGACAACCCGAGTGGCGACTGTTTAACGGTTCGCGCTCTATTGGATTCGGGTTCACAAGCTGTGTATGGGCTCTAAATATCTAACGTTTATTTGAAGATAAAATATTTAAGTAACTTATTATATTCAACGTTATATGATAAAAGATTGTTAGTTGAGCTTACTACCTAGCGAGCGTCGCGAAGCCTTGATGCATTGGACCCGTATGGTCCAAGCGGAGCATTTTGATCCCGTGATTGAAACCTTGAAGCAGGGCTCCGTTGTCAAGGGCGCTCTGGCCCGCCTGAACCTCTTCCTGGACGACGTTGGGGTGCTGCGCGTTGGCGGACGTTTGAAAAATTCTCAACTGCCGTACGGGGCTCGACACCTGTTACTGCTCCCTAGGGACGGCGCCTTTGTTCGGTTGCTGGTAACTCACCATCATCATCAGAATGCCCACGCTGGGTGTAACGCTCTTTCGGCTATTTTGCAGCGGGAGTTTTGGATTTTGGCTGGCAGGCGCACCATTCGGAGCGTCATTTTTAAGTGCATGCCTTGTTACAAATTGAAGGCCACCATATCGCAGCCGATGATGGGTGACTTACCACCCGACCGCGTCAGGGCCATCCGACCATTCGCTGGAGTCGGAACCGACTTTGCTGGCCCCTTTCTCGTCAAGTCCTCCAACCTTCGTAACGCGCGTTCACATAAGGCCTATCTGTGCGTTTTCGTGTGCCTCGCCACTATGGCCGTTCACTTAGAACTTGTAAGGGCCCTCAGCACTGAAGCCTTTGTGGTCACGCTGGGCCGCTTCGTATCGCGTCGCGGTTTGCCGGACCTGATCCGGTCTGATTGCGGAACGAATTATAAGGGCACGGATAGATATTTGAAAGAGGTACTGTGATGTCCAAGAAGGGCATCCAGTGGAAATTCGACCCTCCGGCTTGCCGACACTGGGGCGGTATTTTTGAGGCGGTGGTTAAGGTTGCAAAAAGCATCTCCGTCGCGTTATTGGCGAAACTATTTTGAAATTTGAGGAGCTTGCCACTGTATTCTGTAAAATTGTGGCGGTACTCAACTCTCGGCCTCTCTGTCCCCTCTCGTCTGATCCGAATGATTTGGAGGTTCTAACCCCGGGCCACTTCTTGATTGGCCAGCCGCTTAACGCCGTGCCCGAGTACACCTTCAGGGAAACAAACTCTTCGCGTTTGAGCAGATTTGACCTGCTGTAACAAATGATTCAGAGTTTTTGGCACCGATGGTCTCTGGAGTACCTACATCTTTTGCAGCAGCGCGTTAAGTAGTCTGACAAGACGGATCCTCCTCGGGTTGGAGACCTCGTGTTAGTTAAAGAACCCAACGCTTTGCCTTTGTATTAGCGCCGTGGGCGCATTGTTAAGTTGTCGTATGGACCGGATGAGGTGCCTAGGGTGGCCGAGGTTTTGGTTGGAGATTCGGTCTTGCAACGTGCCGTCGCGACCCTATCCCGTTTGCCAATTTACTCGCGGGCATAAGTCCTTTTGCCCGGGACGGGGAATTGTTTACGCCAAATCGTGGCAAGGCGCGATCTCGGGCCGGGAACCGGTTTGACAGGTTGAGCCGAGCGGGCGTTGACCGTGCCCAGTTAGTCTAGTAGAATCTTTGTGCACGACGGCCGTGCCGGTGGAGGTCACGAAATTAGTCTAGAATATTCGATTGTACGCGACGGCCGTGTCGATTAGAGGTCGCGAGTTACATAAGAATTGTTACGTCGCATTACGACGGCCTCCTTTGTGTTGTCTTATTTCGTTAATATACGTGACAACGAAGCTTTCTTTGTGTTAGAGTTATTAATGTAACTTCGATTGCCATTAATTTGCGTCGACGAGTGGCTTGTGTAGTGAATATTGTACGAAGGAATTTTGCTTTGTCGTGTGGAACGCTAAACTTTGTGATCTGTGTGGAGATCGCGTTCTCTTCGATTATATTTGTGCTAAGTGACGTTAGACTTGAGTTCCAATAGCGGTGAGCGCCTTGTGGAGCGGGAAACGCATGTGGTTCTGCTGTAAGATTACCTCGGTGACGTCAGGTTACATTACACACTTTCCTACACCACTCACACATACCATTTACTTACCCCTGGCGGTGCCTTGTGGTCGACACTACCTCCGGAGCTCGGTAAGTTTGCTTATACAGCCGTTATAAATTAATTATCCAAGGCCATTAGGGCCCTCCCCTCAGTTGCTCCTCGAGTTGGGTTACTATGGGCCCTAGCCCAGTCGACATTTTTCGGGGTAACTGAGGGCCGTAACACTAAGTTTCGGCTCAAGGTTCATACCTGTGTGAGTCTCAATGACAGTAGGTACTTTTTATGCCCAAGTATTGAATAAGTTAGCTGTATTAAATACCTAGGCGTTATGGTCTATAAAAGACTCTCCTGGCATAGTCAACTTGTATCGATTATTAACAGGATTCCTAAGCTTATTATAATTAAAAAAAATCTATGGTATGTTATGTCCAGTACATTATTAAACAAAATTTACGTTGCCCCTGCACAGTTCGTACTCACATACCGTATTCCTGTGTTGGGTGGTGCAACTAAAACTAAATTTATATTATCGTATTATTGGCGCCAAACTTCCCACGGCTAGACGCGCTACTCGGACAAAGTAGCGCCATCCCAGCCTGGAGAGAAAGAATTGAGGACCGTATCGCAAAGCCATACTGTCTGAATGATTGGCGATTCACCGCTGTGTGATTTCCCAGAAGCTTACTTCCTTGCACAACTTGTGAGTGATATCGGTTACCACCAGAGATTTTTCCGGACCGATAATGTTCAGGGGCCTTTAAGAAAAGAGCATACTCTTATTAAAAGGCTGGCAACACACCTGCAATTCCCCTGGTGTTGTAGTTGTTCATGGGCGGCGGTAATCACTTACGATCGGACAAGTCGCATGATCGTTTGCCCTCTCTTTTATAAAATTAGGCTGTTAGTTCACATGTCACTTCAATTCAGAACCAAGCACCTGCTATGCATGGTGATAACGAAAAGTCGGAAAAGATCGTTCCACATTTCATCCCGTTAGTGTCGCATAAGGCGACAGAGGGAAGTTAAATAGGAGATGTGCAGTAGCATCTTCTTGATAACAGCTGAATAAAAAAACTACATTTGCCAACTCGCTTGCCAACTGATGTTTTTATTTATAGTGTAGCGTATTTGCTATGGCAAATATCACTCTTATTAGGTTATCTATGGGAGAGGTCTATGTTCAGCATTGGACTTCGATAGGCTGCTATGTTAATAATTTAAGTATTTAAAAAAAATGTCAAGATGTACAGAGTAAATATATAATCCAAATATTACGTAGTAAAAAGAAAAGAACCGAAAATAGAGATAAAAGCCATATCATTAGAGGTTCACGGTTCAGTGATATTAACGATCTAGGTTGAATAATGGTGTAGAAATAAATGTTATAAATAGATCGCTTAACCGGATGTTGAAGAGCTTTGTAAGGGCCAAAATATGTACTTTATTTTTTTTACACCAAATTATTTAAGGGATTCTCAAACACCGCCTCCACACGGTGTCAGGAACTTATCAACCAATTTCATCCAGTGGTTGTCTTAAGAGGTAACTCGAAATTGCCAGTAAAATATTATGCTTTTGATATATTGTAGTAAACTAAACCATCTCTTTTCGCCAGGAGTGAAATACTAAAAACGGCTGCAAAGTTCGACAGTTGCTAATTTTGCTTTGTTATTACTGTTTGTGATTACATATGGATACCTATTCCAACTATGTGGCTATACATTCTAAACAATAGTCTAAAATATAACTCTACACTCGTTTTATACCAAAGTCGTGATCTTACGATAACTGACGTCTGTAGAAAATAAATAGATCGTGTCCTGCCCTGTCCTGGCCATAGAGTTGCGAATTGTATTTACGGTTCTTTAGATTTAATGAGAGTGTTTTTATTGTCGCTCGATTGTACATTAGTACAATCGAGTTAGTTTTATCAAATCACATTTACTCGTAATAATAAGATTACTTGAAATGATGGTACGATCACTTATCAAATCTTTTAATGATTCTTCAAAATTCTCCCGCAAACTTTTAACTGCTGAAGTTAAATTCCAGGTCGGTGTAGTGTTAAACCTGCAGAAAGAGTCAACATACCATACGTTGGCATTGGAAGGTTTGTCACCACCACGCTTCCCGTGAGTATCATAAGAGAGACTATGGGAAAAGCCAGAACGAAGTAATGGGCTCCGACCGATATCAATATATACCTGTTTTAAAATACTGCGATACTGATACTACGAAGCTACTGCCAAACGTAGCGATAAGCAAAAATTCTCACTATAGTAATAGAGGCTACAGCTTCTAAAAGGTTTTTTTGTTTATGTGTTTGATATTAACTGGATTTTTTAAATGTATGTATTGGCTGAATTAAGCCGAAAAGCAATGAATTTAACGACATAAAATAGACTTAGGTTGTGTATAGGAATAACACAGAAATAATCAAATCGCGAGATGGTTTTTTAAATTACAACTATAAAATTATAAAAATGCGGCTGTCAACGCCCGGCAAGTATAGCAATATTCCCCTTATGAGGCAATATGTAGGAGGGCCTATATTCATTAGTGGTGTTGGAATTAAACATTGGACTATCAGTCTGTTATAAATGAAAAAAGTTTCATCCTGGCGTATTTTTTTTTGTTAAAGTGCAAAATTCAAACGGTTTTGAAATATTTATTAATTGTTATTTACATTTAAATGCACGCGGCGTACCCAGCTCTTAGAATGGAAAAACTCTGGTGATAAAATTATGGTGCGAAATCAAAAATTGCACAGAGTCTTTGCCACGGGCCTCTAACGGTATGGTTACGCCACTGGTTCGCGTCTATGTGTCAGCATTCACTTATCATTAGGTGCCCATTTATTTCTATAAAATTTACGTGTTTTTCCATGCACGCTGGACTTCTTGCCCAGCTGCATGCTCATCATTCTTAAAGTTTATGATTTTAATGATTTTTGACAAATATGTTCATAAGTATGGCAATTCACAATGCTGTGTTGGTCGCTACTTTAACGTATGGTAGTGAAAGTTCGGTGTGGCAGAAGAAGCACGAGAGTAAAATGATCGCAGTAGATGAGCGGTCGTTAAGAAGTATGTTAGGTCTGTATCTGAATGACAGGGTGAGAAATTGTGTGATAAGAGAAGAGTGTGGTTTGCAAGATTATGTTGTGACCTGGATTAAGAAAGGAATGCTTCGGTGGTTTGGTCATGTGGAAAGAATGAACGAGGAAAGAGTGACAAAGAAAATTTATGTTGCAGAAGTGAATGGCAGAGTCGGAAAGGGACGTCCTAGGCGAAAATTTATCGACCAAATTGGCGATTTATTGAAAACGGGCCAAATTAGGAATACTACTACCGACGAGCATGTATGCGTAGGTATATGGATGTGAATGAGGCGAGAGAGGTGTGTCAGGATCGTGCCAAATGGAAGTATGAAGTCTCTGCCTACTCCTCTGGGTGACAGGCGTGAGTGTTTATGTATGTATTATGTATGTATGTTCATAAATATTAATTACTACTAGTTACTCGTATATAACAAAACGTGTTATTTTGATAGTCTTAAGATTAAGTTGTGGCTTTTGAAAATTTTGAGAGGGTTATTGATAGTTTAACCTGAGCTGACCAATAAACCACGTTTTGTAATTATATCGTAAATGTATATACTAAAAGCATAAAATAATAAGCACGCCAATCAACATCGACGTCTACATTATTGATATTAAATACGTCAATTACACTGAGCTGATTAATTTTAATTTACCGTCCAGTAGGTCACGCCAAGATGAAATGGGTATTGGGCTTTGTAATCGAGCACCACTTATATTTTATTGCGAATTCGTAAAGGATTGATCTTTATTAAACCTTGGAATTTTATAAACTGCTCTGGGTGAACACTGCTAAGCCTGATCAAGCTTGCAGATACGCTTACTTTAGTGGTCAACTATGGCAGATTTTTTTTCTTCGTTTCCTGATGCTGCCTCGTATAGAGGCAGAACCCGTGTCGTATTATCGTGAGTGGTGTTGTGTTTGTTAATGTAGAATTTAGAATGGTGGTGAGGTCAGCGGTGTTGATTTAGTGATATGATATTATATGGCAATGATATATAATATATATTATATACAAAAAGAAGCAGATATGTTGTTAGCGCGCGCTTAATGAAAACTCGAAAACGTCTTAATTGGGACGTTTTGTCTTTAGTCCGCGTCATGCAGGGCGACGAAAAAAACGCTCTATAGAATATTTTAAAAATATGAAAAATACCATCCTGTACATTTAAATGGTGTACCAATTATGATTCTGGAGTTAACAAAACACAAGAACAGTTTTTACAGTGGTAGAGTCACGCGGCAGCTTTGGGTTTTGGAATACCAGAGTGAAGTGGAAGCTTTGCTTCTACGTTTCGCTTGTCTAGCGCTCGCTCCGTAACATGATAGCGGAAGTTAAAAATAAAAGACTACCCCAGGAGGGTGCCAGCACCCCTTATAATGGAGAACCCTCACTGAGCATCCACGCCCAAGCTACTCTACTCTTCCTGAGCGTGGTTGCTAAAGCTGTCTCGCGTATTCTATGTGGAGGGAGGGGATGCCGCTCACTACTAACACTGCACTGAGCAAACAGAGCGATAAAACCATGGTGACCCCTGCCACGCTAGCCGTGGCGAAGTAGGCCTTGCTCTTTTTGACGGAGACGTAAGTGGTCTCTCTGGCTGATACTTCGTACCTTTCTTACCCGGGGTGCAAATTAGAATACTTCTTTGTACCCCGGGATGGAGTTTGCGTATACGTCAGAGAGCATACCTGTCCTCGACGCCTCGGCAGTCTTGAAGGTATGGACCTGTCCATCCTATGGCAGCTCGTAGAAAGCGACAACCATCCACGCATCTACGGGTGCCTCTGTAGGTCTCATAGCGGTAATGCCGAAACAGACCGACACATCGACTACGTCCAAATGTCTACTGATTCCTTGCTACAACAGATCTTATCCCCAGAGATGGCAATATTAACTTCCACCACGCCGAATAGTTTGGTTTACGTTGAAACGATCATGCGGGGAGGGAAATATGACTTTGCCTTGGCATATGTTCATTCATATGGGATGGCATCTTCCTTGTTGACACTTCTGCTGACCTCTTATCCGGTCGGATATCAGATTTTCGTCGACACCGCTCTTGACTCTTCAGATCATTGTCTGATCCAGAGTGTGGTGCCACTCACGCTCCCTTTACGCTGGCTTTCTGCATGCTACCGCTGTGTTTGACATTACAGGTCGGCGGATTGGGGCGGTCTTTCTTCGCATCCTACCCATGAAGATGGGTTTGCTTCTCGCCGGATGATACCAGCGCTGTTTTTGACTCCTCATTGATATGGTGCTACGGGGAATGGAACTATTTATTACAGCATCTGTGGTACCCATCGTAGGCAGATCTCAAACTTGGTTCGATCGCCCCTGTGAGACTGCATTACGCAGTAAGCAGGAGTGTTATCAGGCCTGGGCTGATGCTTTGGAGCTCGGGATGTAAATACCAGCTAGTTTAAAAAAGGTGTATAGCTTCGCCTCTAGATCCTTCAAAAGAGTTATTGACAAGTTAATGTCAAATCGCATTGGCAGAGTTGGCGATAAATTAGTTCACCTTCCTTCGGGAACCCGTGCGTTCCAAGGCTGTTCAATGGAATTTCTGTAAGTGATCACAACCATCTCTGCACAGAGAGTACGACTCACTGGCCCACGCCGCAAAATAGGAAGTCGATCTTTTAAGCTCTCTATTTGCGTCCAACTGGACTGTCGATGACGGGTGAAACACACCGCCGTACATACACGCAGTATGAGTGCTCTATGACTTACGTACGATTTAGACAGTGTCCAGTACGTAAAGCACTTCCCTACCTTGACATCCACAAGTCGAGTGGGCCTGACGGAATCCCCCCAATTGTGCTGAGGACGTGTGCTCCAGAGTTAGCAACGGTTCTAACACGTTTCCGGTACTCCTACTCCCGAGGCGTAGTCCTGAATTCGTGGAAGACAGCTTTCATACACTCGATCCCCAAAAAAGGTAACTGCTCTGATCTCTCCAACGGACGTCTAGTTTCGTGGTCACATGGAAGAGAAATCCAAATTGGCCTTAAAAAAGCTTGGCGTGCTCAGCAAAGCGGAACAGTATTTCATGCCGGCACACTGCCTGCAACCTTAGAACGATAAAGACGGTTGCACTGCGGACATAGATTATGTCAAACATGCGGTGATTGATGGTCTGAGTAACGTTTGTTTACACTTAAGTGCAACTGACAAACACTAGCTGTCCTCTTTTTTCTCACTTTTAATCACGCCGGCCTTTTTACATCATGCGGTATTATAACAAAAACACAATTATTAAAATTTTTGTGTCTGTCTATCTGCCTGTCTGTTTACGCCGGCTAATTTCCGAAATGGCTAGACCGATTTTGACAGGACTTCCACTGGCACTTCACTTCAACTGGCAATGATATGAGTAATTTTATTTAGGCTAGTTTTATTTTAGAAATAGGATTAGGGTACTGCGCAAAAAAATTTAAACAATGTACAGCTAGTCTTTAATATAATGAATGTCCAAAAAAAGTAACGCCCAATTTTAAAGCATTAATAAATAGGGTGTCCTTTGGATAAGGGATTATCAGCACAATATTTACTGTTCATATTTTTTGGAAGTTGTGCTTTACAACTTAAAAAAATATGAATATATGCAGTCCATCTTATTACAAAAGATATGTCATACTAAGTTACAAGTTCGAGCTAGGGTCTGATTTAATAAAGAAATACCGTGGAGGAACTAAAATGTAAATTATACGATTTGACATTTCACAAAGACTGTGGTGCCACGGCTAAGCGACTTTTATCATAAGAAGGACAATTCATAAGCAGTTTAACCCGAGTCTAATTAGGCCGAATCTTGTTGTTCTTGTACGTGCATTGCCTGAGCCCTGGGCTATCACGGTTTATGATTAGGAAATCGTAAAATAATACAGTAAGTTAAAATATTGGATTATTGGCCCCAAATAATTATACAATAATCGAATATTTATTATCTATTTAAAATTTTTATATTTCACTTATAATAACCACTTTTATGTAAGTAATAAAAATATAAAATATTTATTGGTTTAGACTGTTTCACCTTAACAATAATAAGCCTTAACGATTTCTTATATTGTGTGAATAATAATGCTGTAGAAGAAAAAAAAACTTCATAGCAAACAAAACAAAGTATTTAATGTAAATAAAATTAAGGCTTTAAGCAAAGTTCTCGGACATCTAACTCCTCTTAGAACTCTATGTAGAATTACTCCGTGACCAAAAATGTGCAAGAGCAAAAGATTCTATAAATAAAACTGAAAAGATCTATAAATGAGTACACCATACTTACCGGTTTTGAAGTCGGTTTTGTTCCTGGAATACCGTAACTTTCCGTATATAACTATTAAAAATAACAGCTTTAATAAAGCATTGCGTGCTTGCGTGTGTTAAAAACAAGTTGCATGTGACTATAATTTTTATTAAAAAAGTTCCAACTTGTAGATGTTCCCACATTTTTCATATTTATGCGACATTCAAAACACGGTCTTATATAAAACGAATACTTTCAGTCAGTTACCGTGTTCACTACGCCACGTGGTAATCGAAGAATTTTCATGCATTCACTCGTTACCAACGATGTCATTGCCTTGTCCCGGTTTCCCTTTTATATTTTATAACACCCCTCGTCCAATCTTATCGCCATTTTCCAAGCCAACGAGTTCTTAATGTTTTGCATGACCACAATTAACCTTTGATAATAATGGTACATATCTATAATATCTTGTAGTTTGTCTAGTTTAACAATAGTTAAATAATATTGTAAATTCATTTATTTCATTATTAAATAAACAATACAAATTTTTTTCTTTGACGTCGCTTTTTACCGCACAATGGAAAACATGAAATATCGGTTTATTTACGCGTACGAGTTCTACCGTGGCACCAGTGCTGCAGAAACAGCTCGATGGATTAATGATGTGTACGGCGCTGGTGTTGCAAAAGAAAGCACGGTACGTTTTTGGTTTCAACGTTTTCGTTCTGGAAATTTCGACCTTCAGAACCAACCCCGTGAACGGCCGAAGACCAAAGTGTAAAATGAAGAATTAAAGGCTATTGTGGAAGGGGATCCATCATAAATCACTTCAGAGATAGCTGCAGGCTTCGGGGTAAGTGATAAAACTGTATTAATCCACTTGAAGCAAATCGGGAAAGTAAAAAAAACTTGAACCATGGGTACATCATGAATTGAGTGAATCGAACTTGCAAACACGCGTCGACTGCTGTATTACTTTGCCCAACCGACACAAAAATGTAGGGATATTATATGCAAATCATTACTTGTGATGCAAAGTAAATACTGTACGATAATCGGAAGCACTCGTCGCAATGGCTGAACCCTGCAGACCCAGCCAAATCCTGCCCTAAACGAATATTCATTCAGAAAAAGTTACTTGTGAGTGTTTGGTGGACTAGTGGCGGTTTCGTTCACTACAGCTTTCTAAAATCTGGCCAAACGATTATGGCAGATATCTATTGTCAGCAACTGCAACCATGAAGGAAAAACTAGCTGCTGAATAACCGAGATTGGTCAATCGCTCTAGGCCACTGCTGCTTCATGACAACGCAAGGCCACACACTGCACAAAAAACAACCACTAAGTTAGATGAGCTACTATTGGAAATTCTGCGACGTCCACCATACTTCCGGGACCTTGCTCCAACAGATTACCATTTTTCCGGAATTTGGAGAAATTCCTACAAGAAAAAAAATTCAACTCCGATGCGGCAGTCCAAACCGCGTTTAAAGAGTTTATTGATTCTCGCCCCCGTGGCTTATTTAGTAAAGGGATCAATTAACTACCTATCACATGGCAAAAGTGCATAGATAACAACGGTGCATACTTTAATTAAATATAGTTTACAAAAAAAAATGACTTTATATTCCCTCCCGTACAAAACGCCAATTTCATATGTAAGGACCTATTATAAACAGTTTCAATCAATTAATCAAAAATCGGATAAAATAAAACATACCTACTCCTAGACTTTTATATAATTTTTACTGAGTATAGTATAATTCCGACTTCGTTCGACAACATGTCTTTGTACTAAAACTACCTTTTTTTATAATAATCGACTCCATGGAGAAAGAAGGACTCTTTATGGTGAACTATTTCTCTAGAAGCGGCCCCACATAAAGTCGTCGGTTCGACAAAAAATGAGATTGACTTCTTTATCGACTTTTCTTTATTGACGACTAGACCGCAACTGTTCAGTGATGTCTCAGTAATCGCAAGGGTGAAAACTGGCAGCGAGCACTGAATGGTGAGAGACACACTGAACCTAAACGTGAAATTGGAGAGGTTGCGTCTAATGAAGTCAAAGCTCCGTCCCCCTCGTGTTCTAATCCAAAATCTGAAATCTTTCAGCTCGAGTTACAAAACCGTTTTGAGTGCCTAGAAGATTGCAATGCAGTGGATGATATGAATGACAAGCACGTGGAAACTGTCCATGCAGTCGGAGCTAAGTTTTGCAAGACCCGCCGCAGAGGAACACAAAAACTCTCCGATCACACTCTTAATCTCATGGATGTTAGACGGGAGATGAAGCTGCAGTCGTCAGCAGATTTGACTGCATACAGGCAACTGAACATACAGATCTCCAAACGCATGCGGCGGGAATCACGCAATTTAATATTGCTTATTTTAAAGAAGCAATCGAGCGGAACCAGGGTTCCAAAGTCTGCCAGAGATCTGTCTGCCAAAAAGAGCCAACTGTCAAATCTGAAGACAGTGTGGCAGCATCCTTTCCTGGTACACCTGAGATTTTGAATAAGATTGAGAGGTTCTATGGGCAGCTGTATTCATCATCGTTGGAGCCACGTTAGTGTGAGTAACGAGTCAAGAGCAAATCTTATCCGACACTATTCCGGTGACATCCCGGACGTCAGTCTTGTCAGACGTCTCCAGCACCTTAAAAACGGCAAGGTCCTAGGTGAGGATGGAATTACAGCGTAGCTTCTGAAAGCGGGACGAACACCGGTACTTAAAGTCCTTCAGATACTCTTCAATTCCGTCCTCCATGGTGGCCTACTCCGGAGACGTGTCTACTCCGCAATCGTCTCTCACGCAGACTCGACGACTTCCAGCCTCCCGAACAAGCCGGTTTCCGAAAAGGCTTCAGTACCTATGGTATATTTCAGTACCTATGCTAGTCTATGACCACAGACATACCCTGCGGCAGATTGTACAGAAGACCGACGAGTACAATCTGCCACTTTTCCTGGCGTATGTTGACTGTGAAAAAGCCGTTGATTCCATCGAAACTCGGGCAGTGCTACAGTCCCTTCAGCGGTGCCAAGTTTACTGTCGGTATGTCGAAGTATTTGTACAGGAGGGCTGCAGAGAGTTGTAAGACAAAGTGCCGTCATTTCCCCGAAACTTTTCATTACTGCATTGGAAGACGTTTTCAAGCTAGTGGACTGGAAAGAATACGATATTAACATCTATGGTGAGTACATAACTCACCTTCGATTTGCCGACGAAATATTCCTTGTGGCAGAATTTCTGGAAGACCTAAGCACTATGCTCAATGACCTCAATAGTGTCTCTCAACGGATAGGTCTTAAGATGAATATGGACAAAACAAAGATCATGTTTAATGTCAGTGTCACACCTATGGTACCGGTAGTTGTTGGGAGCACTAAGCTCGAAGTTGTTTGTTGTGGCATTCTTTGGGGGAGGCCTATGTTGATGAAATATATATATATATATATATAGATATATATATATATATATATATATACTGACTGACTCATCACTATATCTGAATATTGAGCAATGTAGACGCTTACTAATAACGGATTTTACGGAAAAATAATTAAGCAATCAATGAATACATTCCTTTTGTTTTTTTTATAGGTTAAGGTGACAAACGAGCACACAGTCCACCTGATGGTAAGTGGTTGCTACGGCCCATAGACATCTACATCGAACTTCGATTACAAATCAAAATGCAAATGCGTTATCACCCGTGAGGACTAAGCTGGAATTTCCAGTAAAAGTCCGTGATCGATATTCGATTGTAGGACACTATTTATTTAAAACCTCGTGGCATCGTCGCCTTGTTTTTGAATCTATCTATTTTATATCTTCATTTACCCGCCTCGCGGTTGCAAGGACGAGTTATGTCAGACCTGACGACTAAAACCCCATGGTGCTCTACCTTCGTCGAATATCGGCGAGGTCACGTAAATGCTTTAGCATATGCTATCATAGAGCGCCGACCACCCCATGGTGGTCACCCACTCCTAGGTAGAAAAATAAATCCTCCTTTTCTTCGTCCTCAGCCAAGAAAACAGACATTGCATCCTAGCCTATCGCAGATATTGTCGCAGAGGTGTTAAATAAAATATTTGGCTATTCTGTTATTTGCAGTATTTGGATTATACCAAAAGAATACACCTATCTATCTTCTATATCTCTATATAAAAATCAATTGCTACACGTGCTACAACTATAACATAGATGCGGTATGGCTCTACCAATTATACAATTGTTAAATTTTAAAGGCCAGACGCACGTCAAAGATTTTTTATATTTTTACTACAGTTGAGATATATATTGGGTAAGTATATAAAAATAAATTCCTCGTGAAAGCGCTTGTTATGACTCATGGCTGATCATGGGATCAGCATTAGACTGACGTTTGAAAAGAAAGAAAAGAAAAAAGAAATACTTAGAAGGAAAAGATAATATAATATTTTCTGTACGAGCTCTTACAAAAGAAAACTTAATTAACTATTGCCTTGATTCTATATAGCTGCGAATCTTAATTCAAACAGGACGAGGAAGGTTGCCTGTAGCTGTTTACGTGGGAACCTTTGGTTCTTGTACAATTTGCTTAGTAGTACTGCTGACAACATGAAGACTTACATATACGTTTATATACATATAAATATATAATATACTAGCTTTCCGCCCCGGCTTCACACGGGTGATTTCTGGATCTCGAAAACAGCGCCACCTACCAGGTCCAATTGTGAATCTAAACCATCCAGGGGTCCACCACTCAAAAACAAAAAATCGTCGGAATTGGTCGAGGCAGTTTCGAGTTTTAGCTTGACTAACGCACAGCAATTGATTTTTATATAGAGATATAGAAGATAGATAGGTGTATTCTTTTGGTATAATCCAAATACTGCAAATAACAGAATAGCCAAATATTTTATTTAACACCTCTGCGACAATATCTGCGATAGGCTAGGATGCAATGTCTGTTTTCTTGCCTGAGGACGAAGAAAAGGAGGATTTATTTTTCTACCTAGGAGTGGGTGACCACCATGGGGTGGTCGGCGCTCTATGATAGCATATGTAATAAAGCATATGCTAAAGCATTTTCGTGACCTCGCCGATATTCGACGAAGGTAGAGCACCATGCGGTTTTAGTCGGTGTAGGTCTGACATAACTCGTCCTTGCCACCGCGAGGCGGGTAAATGTAGATATAAAATAGATAGATTCAAAAACAAGGCGACGATGCCACGGGGTTTTAAATAAATAGTGTCCTACAATCGAATATCGATCACGGCGGCCGATTTGCGTAGAGCCACTCTGCAGCTATATTACGGTTGTAGAACGAATGTGACAGAACACCAGCGTAAAAAAGCAGCTTAATACTGCTGTGTTTTGTATCGTGAGTGATCTGGAGATCCTTTTTTTTCTGGAAACGAGGCATTCCATCTTAGTTCTCATGGGTGACAATTCACTTGCGTTTTGATTCTTAATAGAGGTGGACTGTGTGCTCGTTTATCCCCCTTATTCTATAAAAAAAATATAGTGCACGAGGGCACATACACTGATGCACTCTCACAGTGCTATCAGCTTTACGTGCTTACCAACCTCCTGTGTCCGAACTTCCTGAATTCGAAAGCACGTTCCGACTTCCTATATGCGAGGTGCGACTGACATTTTCTTCACAGAAAAACCCTATTTGACTATTGTTAGCTCGGCCAGGGATGAACCCGAGACTCCATAATCATCAGTTGCTTACGACACCTAGACCAAAGAGGCAGTCAAATAGTTTTAACAAATAGGTATTCTACAGACAGTTAGTCTAATACAAATTTATTGCATTGTATCCATAAATAAAAATAAGCACATTAATCATTCTGTGAAAATTGAAAAAGGTTTTCTATTTTTCATTTTCTTGTACATTTACGTTATCTGGGAGAAATCGCCTCAAGAGCGGTATGACCGCCTATTGTACCATCTTTATATATTTATTTATTTGTGTAGGTATATATTATATACTTTTAATATTTATTTGTGTACAATTTAATTGGTAAGCCATGGTAGAGCCATGCTGCAGTTCTATTAGTAGTATAGTTGTAGCACGAGTGGTTCAGATCGAACGGGGAGGGACCACGCTCTCACAGAATACCAGCGTGAAATGGTAGCTTAAAGCTAAATAGTGTCCTACAATCGAATATCGATCACGGCGGCCGATTTGCGTAGAGCCACTCTGCAGCTATATTACGGTTGTAGAACGAATGTGACAGAACACCAGCGTAAAAAAGCAGCTTAATACTGCTGTGTTTTGTATCGTGAGTGATCTGGAGACCCTTTTTACTGGAAACGAGGCACTCCACCATA
The DNA here is from genome assembly GCA_907164705.1 of Parnassius apollo. Lineage (NCBI taxonomy): Eukaryota > Metazoa > Arthropoda > Insecta > Lepidoptera > Papilionidae > Parnassius > Parnassius apollo. The sequence continues at coordinate 1,313,734 of CAJQZP010000935.1, forward strand.
GTCCTCACGGGTGATAACGCATTTGCATTTTAATTTGTAATCGAGGATAGATGTAGATGTCTATGGGCCGCAGCAACCACTTACCATCAGGTGGACTGTGTGCTCGTTTGTCACCTTAACCTATAAAAAAACAAAAGGAATGTATTCATTGATTGCCTAATTATTTTTCCATTTAAATACGACTCTTTCATATTTAATTGGAAATATTTGTTTATGGGTAGATTTGTTAGAACCACCACGCTTGGCAGACGTTTTTGAAATCACATTACCAAATGTCTCGCATCTTTGCTTTGTATCGCTGGTCTGTGATATGTAACATCTGGTATGCACTAGATGTGCGTCCACCACCTCATGCATGATCGCTGCTACAGCATATTCAGTATTTAAGCTATTTAGAAAACAATGTACCTATACACCACTAAATTGTGATTATCAGAATAAATTAAGGTCTAATACGGTATTACCGTTTACCCTTAACATTATTTTAAATCCAAAATTTAATTAAATAATTTAATTTGAACAGATTTTTATAATTTTTTAATATTTATATGTTTTACTCATAAACGCCATTTTAAATCTATCAAAGGATTAGCCCGATTTCAGGCTATATTCGAAATCGTAAATATCATCGCATGATAATTTTCAGGACGCAGATCCATTACACAATGAAACATCATACATATTTCAATCTTATATCTGAACTTACATTGTGGCTAATAAATAATCTGAATCTGAATCAATTCAGCTCGTAAAATGTTAGGGGAATTTGAAAGTGGAAAATATGTATTTTGTTTGTAAAATAATTGCATTTTCAAAACATAATAATTATAACTGGCGAGTGTCTTATATAAAAGTGCCTTAATTTTTGTCTGGTAATACAAAAATAGTGATGTATGCTGCCAATAAATAAGTGCATATAATAACATGCAAAGCAAAAAATTCGCTGAAATATTTAAACAACACTGATGGCGGAAAGGACAACAGAATGATCGGAATTCTCTTGAAATGGAGTCCTTATTTTTTATGCCTTCGTTCTTTTCTTGCGGCGTTCAAGATCTTATTTGAAGATTTAAGTTTACGATCACAGCGGTTCGATTTAATCCTATGAAAGAGAGGAATCTTTTTACGCGATTAAGCTAGATTTTTTTCCAAGTTTGCGTATATACATACTTATACTTTAGCAAATGAATGAATGTTTTAATGTGTACTGTGATTTTACACACATATTTCTAATAACAACTAAAAAATAAAAACTGCAATTGCTTGCTTGCCAAGCGTGCCAACTATAGCAAATATCCACCCTAACAGGTAGACGGTGACGGTGACGGTGATTTTACGTATTTTTTTTTCATTTAAAGTATATAATATCTGTATACAATATATGATTAATTGACAATCTTCTTAACGAAACTACGCAGCGTATAATGGATACATGATATTTACAAAGTCAAGCAATGCATGGATAGGCATGCATAACTTGAAAAAGCTTTATGTCTAATACTGGAACTTGCTAACACACTTGCTATTGAACGTGTTATTATATATTATAGTAACTGCATCTAGTTGAGAGAAATACTATGAATTTCGGGAAAGTTGTTTTCAGAACATAACCTTCACACAATAGTCCATTCCTCATAGCTAAATAGAACTTGCATTAACATTTTTTACCAAAAATTTATGTATAAATGAAAGAATAATTCATTTGAAGTATATTTAAATATTTTTACTTACAAGTCCATTTTCCTATAATTATTCATAAAAAATGTAAAATTGTTGAATGAAAAAAACGTCATTAAATCCGTTGAGGCTATGAGGCAATCGCAATCATGCTATACTTTTGTATTTTCTATATTCGTATCACCATGTGTCATAAATACGGATTATATATTATGTTTTGTTATCACTCCTAACAAAATATAATATATAATCTGTACTATGCAATGACATTTTTTTAGTTTTATCATTTCACCACGCGGTTGCGTTACTAAAGCGATATAATGACGTCGCTGGCGTTTGAATTTACATTTTAGAAAAACGATTTTTAATTGTAAAATTACATGAAAAATATTTTTTTTTTAAATTGATCTTTTCTAAAATTGATCCTCTTCTTGATTCTTAAATATTTTTAGTAACCTCAAAAAATAAATAAACATGCAACTTCTGTATTAATTTCCATTTTACTTTACTAAGATTGTCATTTTACTTTAACTAGTGGTTTATTTTAGCAGTAATGTTATTTATTTTTTATAGTATATGTACCTATTTTTAAATCTTGGTAAATGATACATCTATCGTTTTGTAATGTATTAATAAAATTAAAAAATATGTTTTTGTTCACAGATTACGCTATCTTCTACGACAGTTAAACAGAGGTGAAATACCAGCTGAAACGCTGCAAAAGAATCTTCAATATGCCGCTAAAGTCCTCGAAGCCGTCTACATAGATGAGACCAAGTATGTCCATTTCAATGTATTTTTTGTTTGAAGTTGTAATATCAGTTACGAGTAAAAGGAATTAATATAGTTAGTCTATTTCACAATGAAGTTTTGACTTTGGTTGTTGTTAGCCGTGTACATACACATTGTGTTACTGTGCGTAGGCCTCGGGAGCATACAATCGCGAACTGAACGAATCGCAGTTACACAAACCTTAATTAAATATAAATATTAACCTTCGTAAAATAGAATAACTATACCATTGATACCGTAGCTACTCAACTACGCAGTTAGCAGTAATACCCAAACCTAATAGCTGTTAAAATATTTTATTTAAAATTAATCTGAATTATTTAAAAAAATCTGCTGCTATAACCATAACGCTGATATAGAAAACGGTCATAGTATCGTGATTCATTTCTCAATCGATATAATCATATTTGTCGCAAACAAAGATATATTTTTCTATTTCCTTTGTGCAGTGTGATACATGAGAAATATAATTTGTTCCATTTTTCAATCCTCCACAGTTTTCTTATTACATTTCAATGAAATCAATTTTGTAAGATAGTGTTATAGCATTAGTCTTACGAATTAATTCGATAGATCGAACAGTATAATGGACCGATATGTGTTCAGATGGAAACGAGTATAATGTGCCTTTATTGTTACGGGTATGATTTTCTAAGGTATAATTGGTCCATCATGTTAGTAATGAAATAAGAATTTGTTTGATCATCTTTGTGTTTCAGATTCCTAGCCGTCTTGTTAAAATACGTCGGATATTACAATTTCATCTATTTGATTAAAATGCTTTCTAAGGCTCATAAAATTTATTTTCTTAGAGTACTTATATTACATGCTTGTATAGTTTTCCATCAATTTTATTTTGTTCTTTTTAGATTGTTTCAATGTTGGAGTATTTCATTATAATAAAAAAATGGTAAAAAATTGAAGTACAGTTTTAAATTAGTTGGAAAGCTCATGTGACATTAATATTGTAGATCAAAATAGATCAGAATTTGTTTAGTAGTACTCTAATCTTATTAGGACATGTTTCATTTATTGTGTTCTTGAACATTATTTTAAGAAAACAATTTATTTATTTTTGCTCTAAGCTTTGTTCCAATGCTATGATTAATCTGAAAATATCATACTTGACTTTCTCTGGCTTAGTATGGGAGTGATACTGCGATACATCAGTGTAGTATTATCTTTTTACGATTTGTTTACAAAACGCCAATATTTCTGTGTTATTGTAACATTAAATATGTATTTTTATTTACACTAAGGATATTAATTAGCTAAGATTCACGTGAAAATGAAAACGTTTGAGGGGAACCTCCCTCCCTCACTTGATTCCGTGTAGGTCATTTATCATAACATCGCTACCCCCAACACCGAAACACTAGAAAAGCCACATTAACGTCGATAATATGGCACGTGTTTTATAAAGTTTTTTTTCAATGATAATGAAATCTGCATTCTAATTCAATAAGTAAAGTTTAAGAGTACACAGCCAGAGGTGGACCGGCAACTTTATAGAAGTTCAAAATGTCTGAGTACATACTTTATTTTCTACTGCTGAACATAGGCCTCCCCTGCCTCATAGATGACTGCGTTTGACAGGTGGTTTGGCAACCGCAACTTTTTATTAATTTCAGAAAGACGCCACTGCCGATTTCCTGTTTCGGTTTCACTCTGTCGCCTTTTACGACACCCACCCGTTGTTCAAAAAAAGTACGTAGGCGACCGACCTTCGCTCGGCGTTATGAAAAAAAAAATTCGGAGATTACACCTAGGAAAACTATTAAAGTAAAATATTATCTAAGTACAAATTTTCATCCAAATCGTGAGAACCGTTTCCAGTTAGGTACTTAAAAATTTACATATTAGAAATACTATATAGTTTCTCATAGTTAAAAACTATGCATAACGCCATAAAAATCTATAATAATTAATTTTTGCCCAGTTGTGTGACTGTGTGGGATTGAATATTAAATAACAAAAAGTTAAACCTAAAAACAATGGTAGTGGTAGGCCTACGTTCTAGCTAATGGGTTATTGAGAAGATAATCTCATGAAAACACAGAAAACAATTTGTTTCTGAAATGGGTCCTGTCTTCGATCGTTTTTTCAGTCCCGTCAACACTTTTATTGTAAATTTCCAATAGGAATCCTTCCAGCCGTTTTCGAGAACGTAATGACAAACAAATTAACAAATATTTATAAACTTTGCTTGGTATGATGATAGCATAGTATAAAAAGCTGTATGTGTTTTCATTTAAATCAAATTAGTTTTTTGGACATGACATGAGAATATATCTGTTTTTTCTCCTCATTCGCAGAGAACAGCAAAATACTTAATACTATATTTTATTGAGCACAGTAAAAATGAATAAGACGAGGTGAATTAGGAGCTGTGAAGTTATTTACTAGTCTAAGGTCAAAGCCTCAGTAGAGCGTTAGACTGGGCGTGTAGCGTGGCCTACACCTCGAGCGGCCGCCACTCAGGACCCTGCAATACAAGAACGTGTGCTTGCCATGACGCCACGCTGCACGCACTGTCAGACGCTCTAGTAAGGCCTTAACTTTAGGTTAAGACCTCTGACTAAGCATTAGGTGTTCTCTTACAATATACTAGTAAAACTAAGATAAACCCTCAGTAACTCCTTACTCGTCAAAAAATACCGTGACAGACATACAAAATACTACAGTATAATTTAGCCCTCTCCCATTGACCGCCTTATATGAGACACATTTGCTGTGGTAACCACACCTGGCCACTGCCAACTCACCTGTGGTACCAGCAGTTATTTTTTTTTTTAGTTGTTATTAGAAAAACGCTGTTGTCCACTTGGTTTTTCGCCCTGCGTTGCCTCTTACGACACTTACGGGACGTTATGAGTTAGTAGATATTCTTATACTGTTAACAAATGCTACAAATAGTTCAAGATGTAAAGAAATTAAAATGAATGCGACATTTCATATTGACGTGAACGAACAAACTTAATCCTTTAATCCTATTAACCTCTTAACGATAACGATGTGGGTGTTAATTTTTATTCTACCTAGTAAATCTCAAACGTTATTTATTAGTTTGAGCCATGAAACCTGATTTATATGTAGCACTTAAAACTTTACAGACAATCAACACATGATTCTATTTGCCATGGGATACTTGTACTCGTGCTGTATTTCCGCGGTAATTGCATTGCTGGAATGAACAAAACAATCCTTATTTTATTTCGTAATAAACCAACTCGTTTTTAAAACACATTCGATACTGTAATAAATGTTATCGTGCCAGAGAAGTTGTTTGCGAAATACACCAGTATTTTTTTTTTTCAAAAAAAAATTAAGGAAATAATTCAGTAACTGAAGTAGAACGTTTATTTAAAACAAAAAAAAAAACTGAAGATATACTCCGCTTCGCGTTTGAAGTGTGCTTTTCAATACCATTTTTTATAACTTCCCGCTATGAAATTATCAAAAAAGTTATTGTTTTCACTTCGATTTTCGAAAATCGAGTTTTGATCATTTCTCGATGTTTCAAGGTCCTAGGAAGCTATTCTGGCCATATTGGCGATTATGTATGTGCGCGTGTGTGTATGTGTGTGCGTGTGCGTGTGCGAGTGGGTGTGCGTGTGCGAGTGCGTGTGCGTGTGCGAGTGCGTGTGCGTGTGCGAGTGCGTGTGCGTGTGCGTGTGCGTGCGCGTGTGCGTGTGAGCGTGCGTATGCGTGTGCGTGTGCGTGTGCGTGTGCGTGTGCGTGTGCGTGTGTGTATGTGTGTGTGTGTGTGTGTGGAAGTTAACTCCTGAGTCCCGCACCACCTTGGTTTCTAATAAAACTTGATTAAAATTGAAAACTAACAACCACTGGTAGATGACATGATACTACATAAAAACGGTTGTAGTGATCTAGCGGAAAGGCTGTATAATAAAACTAATAACAATTGTTTTGTACTGTGTCTATTTCGCTGCATTCAATGCTTCTCAATCGTGATTCACCCATGCACGCACTGACGTACGCATTCACGCACGTACGTACACACGCTTGCAAAAGCAAGCGCACACGTACATCGGCACTTGAGTTTTTATACAGGGTTATTTTGCAATTTTTATTTTGCGACTACCGGCCAAATTTCCTGAGAAGGTTCAAAATAGGTAATATAGGCAAATGGTAAAGAAATATTAATTAAAAACATTCTCAAACATTTTGAGAACAACAATTTTTTGAGAATTTTTCGTTTGAGAAAAAAGTTTTTATCTTTTAAATTCAAAATGCGTGTGCATTATTTTAACTGATTTTACTGCGCACACACATTAGTGAGGGTCGATCGGTAGGCAAAAACGTTTTTGCCCATAAATCACATTCAATTTGGGAAAATTTCAAATAAAAGTAGAAAAGCCTTATTTACTAGTATTTACAAAAACTGCGATAATGGTATATCATTATTTATATATTTGTGCTTAAGTTTAAAATTTGGCTACTCTTTAAAAATAATCTTGTTTATAGAAGTAGCAAAATTCGATTCTTAACAGTATAATAACAGCCTATCAAGCGTTCCCTTTATGTTTGGGGTTGAATATACCTTTGGGCAGATAGGACCATATGCCATCATGTTGACTTCAGTCTTCAAATCTTTTATAACTGTTAATATAAAAAAATATTGTAACATTACATTAGGTTTTATTTCTTAGTTTTGAAAATAAAACCCTTACATAACCATTATCTAATTTTTATTTCAGTTTTACATCAGAAATAAATGTTAAAGGTCTCAAATGCAACTCATCATTATATTATAACGTATTATCCCGCAACAATGAACGGAATTAATTGGTTAATTAATTCACTATAATGTACGAAACTCAATTATCGTTGTGTAGATGTATTATGTTGGACAAATCGCTGACTCACTGTGGGAAATATAACACAACAGTATTGATTTTGTAATACGTCACGCTACCAGGAAACAAGTCTCTCTAATGTATGCAACTACGTGCCACAGCATAAAACCACAGTATAATTTTAAAAATTCAATAAGTCATTAATTACAGCCTATCGAAAGTCTACATACATTGGGTCATAGGGGTGGGGATTGTTAGGGATATATATTTGCCATAGTTGCCATGCTTAGGGTTTGTGATTGCAGTTGTTTGTTATTTTAAATTGGAATACGTTGCTGACCACCTTCTATTTTAATTTACCTTTGTCACCTTACAACACCCTCTGAATGACAGGGGTTAGTTGATTCGCTCGCCGCCACTACACGGCTTTAGAGCATATAATATTATTATAGGTAAATGTGATAGGGAACTTTTTGACAACGTATTAATTCATAATATGAATTTATTGTGATTCCAAAAAAGTTTTTTCTATTATCTTCTGATAGCTTGTGTTGAGGATGCAAAAACGATGTGTAAGATTAATGTGTAGTCTGAAAATCACAGATAATTCTTTTCCTTATTTTAAATCTTTAAAAATCCTAACATTGCCATCATTGTATATTCTGGAATCAGCAATTTTTGTAAAAAAAAGTATCCATTTCTTTTTTTAAATTATCTACAATTAGAAAGAATCCAATACGCACCCACTACGTAAATAAGTTATGTTACATAAAATGTGAAAGCACTAATGAAAAAAAGCTTTTTTGGTATTTCCCCACGAATTTATAATAAACTACCTGATCCAATAAAAAACATGACCTTATTTAATTAAAAAAAGTGCTAAATTAATTATTAATAGACAAATATTATTATAAAATTGACGAGTTCTTGAAAGATAATTTTGACTCATTACATTAAAATTTAAATTATATTGACTAATTATATTATTTTTGTTACTGTCATCTATTTAATTTTATCAATTTAGAATCCTAATTAGTATTCCAATTTCATTGATTTTTATTCTATTTTATTTTATGGCATGATTCTCATAAAAACACATAATTATATTTGTATGTCTTTAAGACAAAACATAGCGTACTCATAATTGTAACCTCGCAAGACCTTAAATGTTTAAATTTTGTTTAGTTTAATTCTGATTCTCATTCTAAATAATATGCTACTAAAAACTAACATATATATATAATTTTTAGTTTATTTAAAATATTGCACTACAAATCGTTAAAAACAATTGTTACGGGCAAAATTTGAAATTTATTTCTAGTGCTTTTGGCTGAAAAAGTTTTCTGAAGTCTTATAATTCAAAATAAAAATATATTTAACACGTCATTATAATAGTTCTTAACATCTACAACCACACCCTTACCTTGGCTGCACTAAAAGTATCGGGAATGGAATATTTCCACTGTTCCTGTCATATTAAAATCTTTTTAATTGAAAACTCCTTGGTTTTAAAAATCGAATACCATTTATTTACGAGTATTTAAAAAAAGATTCTCGGTCTTGTCACAAGGTTTTGTCAAACTTGTTTAGTCTTTGAGAAAATGGAATTGACTCGAGAAAATTCAAGAGCGATGATTTATTATGACTTTCGAAGTGGTTTAACACAAAAACAGTGTGTTGACCGGATGATTTCTGTGTTTGGTGATGAAGCCCCATCCAAAACCACAATTTATCGCTGGTTTGCTGAATTTCAACGTGGACGTGTCAAGCTCATTGATGATTCCCGTCAAGGTCGTCCAAAAACTGCAGTTACCCAAGAAAACGTTGATGCTGTGCGTAAGCTGATTGAGGAATATCGACATGTGACATACCGCGAAATTCAGGCAACTTTAGACATTAGCATGAGTCAAATACAAATAATCTTGCATGAACAATTAGGTGTAAAAAAGTTGTTTTCCCGATGAATACCGCATTCGCTCTGTGAAGAGCAAAAAGCGGCTCGCGTTACTTGGTGCGTCAGAACTCTCGAAAGATTCCACGCAGGATCCTCAAATGCTGTATACAACATCGTATCAGGTGACGAATCCGGGATATACGCGTACGAACCCGAAACAAAAAACCAGTCACGAGTTTGGGTGTTCGAAAATGAGTTAAAGCCAACAAAAATTGTTCGTTCACGGAGTGTTGCAAAAAAAAATGGTGGCCACGTTTGTCTCCAAAACCGGCCATGTTACGACTATTCCTCTTTAGGGACAAAGAACGGTTAATGCAGAATGGTACGCTAGCATTTGTTTGCCACAGGTCGTTTCTAAACTCCGTAAAGAGAACTGCAACCGCCGCATCATCCTCCATCACGACAATGCGAGTTCTCACACCGCTCACAGAACAAAAGAGTTTTTAGAGCAAGAAAATATAGAATTATTAGACCATCCGCCGTACAGCCCCGACTTAAGCCCTAATTATTTCTATATTTTCCCTAAAATAAAGAATAAATTGCGTGGACAGAGATTTTCATTTATGTTCATTTATCAGCCGTATTCGAACAAAAACTACCCTGCCCTAAAATTTAATATAAAATAGTTGCATAATGATTTCTAACATTTATGCGAACCCTACACATTTAAATAAACCTAATTTTTACGGATTTTATCGCGTATATTAACTTATTTTATATTCCAGACGTTTCGATCACTTTACAGCACCTATGGTCACGGGGGTATCGACTATTGAGGTGATCGACGTCTCAATGTCAACCACGGCTACCTCCAGATTAGAATTGTTAATTTTTGTTCCGAATAAATTAGTTTTATTTAAACGATTGCCTTTTGATTCCTAATCATGGATAAATGTTGACGACTAGGGGCGACAACATTCATTTACCATCAGGTGGACTGTGTTCATTTGTGACCCGTATTATATCAAAAAGTGAACTATAGTCAACCAAATCTAAGAAATATCTTTTGACGTTTTACATTAATCATTCCGCAATAACTTTGTACAAGCGTACTCACACGATTTGAAATAACCTTTTAAGTAAATCCGAAGAATTATGAAGTTATCGATATTAGCATACCATCGACGTTAGCATATTTTATTACAACGTGTATAGTTTTTTTTATCGTTAATTTAAATTCTAATCTTTCAAACAAACCAAAATATTAAAAAAATAACCAGTAATGATTTCTTATATTTACGCGAACACTATACATTGATTAAAACTACTTTTACGGATTTTATCGCGTTTTATTAATATTAATTTTAATACCCTACGTTTCGGGTGCTTTCCAGCACCCATGGTCACGGGGGACTGAGGTGACTGACGTCCCGATGTCAAAGTTAACCCGGAGTACCTTCAGCTTTTTAATTACTTTCTTTGGTCCGATCTACGCAATGACAATAATTAAAAAGCTGAAGGTACTCCGGGTTAACTTTGACATCGGGACGTCAGTCACCTCAGTCCCCCGTGACCATGGGTGCTGGAAAGCACCCGAAACGTCGGGTATTAAAATTAATATAAATAAAACGCGATAAAATCCGTAAAAGTAGTTTTAATCAAAATAACCAGTATCAACTTTTTTTCTTGACGTCGTTTCAATGATATGTCGCTATGTGACTTACCGTAGTGTTTGGAGGATGATTAAAATTCATTGTTATGCGAATAATCGACAAAAATATTCAAATAATCGGTAAAAAATTCAAATAATCAAATCATTAATTTTTTAATGTATTTTTTGTTTAGTTATTTTTTATTTTTTAAAATTCTATAAATTACATGAATCATGAATAAGACAAGTTTATTTTTTTTTACTTTGTCAACGTAAATTTGTGTAGGCAAAATACTCATATACATGGCCACGCTGAAAAAACCACTACGTAGTTTCAATCACCCCCCATTTCGGGAACTTACTATGCGTAATTTTGTGATTTAGTGTTTGTTTTCTCATTTTTTAATTCTGTTTTAACTTTTTGAACTGTTTCTTCTATATTCGTTGAAGCATGTACCCATGTCACAAAGGGTTATTGGGCAAAAGTGGTTAAAAAAAAAAACGGAAATATTGAGTATGGATGACTTTGTAAAAGACATTAATTTTGACTGCATTATTGAAAATCAAATAATAATTGGTCTAAACAAGACAGCTCAACTAGTTGTACTGAAAGTGATTGAATAAATTTATTTTTAATCTAGTTTCAATTTTAAATTTTTATAACTGTGCCTCTAGAAATAAACAGTAACCACAAATACGAAGAAACTGATAAATCTTGTGTTTTTAATTTATTCTGGTATTATTGAAACCAAACTGTAAATGATTATCAACTCTACATGATAGATATCGATTTTTTTAAGAATCGAATATTGTACGTTCCCAATTTTTGGTTGGCATGCTTGGTGCAATATGTCTGACACCTGTCAAAATGTATTTCTTAGATTTGGTTGACTATAATTATTACCATGCCCTGTACAAAATTTAGTCTACATTAGTTATCTTAAGGAAAATTCAAAGTCTATTTTGTATTTTTAATATGGGTGACATACGAGCACACAGTTTACCAGACGGTAAGTGGATACTGTGGCCCGTAGACATCTACATTTATCCTCGATTAAGAAAATAAAACAAAACGCAGATAGATGCTTTGTCACCCCTGAGGATTAAGATGAAATGCCTCGTTTCCAGTAAAAAAGGGTCTCCGGATCTCTACACTCACTACTCACTACTCAGCAGTATTAATCTGTAATTTTACGCTGGTATTCTGTGAGAGCGTGGTCCTTGCCCGGTTGACCCGACCCATTCGTGGTATAACCATAATATAGCCGCAGCGTGGCTCTATCACGTATAAAGTATAAACGTATTTGTATTTTTTAACCTGTATAACGAAGATAAATGGTTAAAGGTGTTTATGCCTACACCACAATTTATATCTCGGTCTAAGCGGCGAGCATGCGCCGCCCTTCACTTGATAAATAGCAATCGTGTGAGATTTGTAGCTTGTTATCTAAATCTTCTTTAACACGAAACATTAGGAATTTAACAGTGTAAACATAAATTTCGTTTTTAACGTTTATGGATTGAGTAAACCCTAGATTATGTTTCTGAAGCTTTACTATTCTTATCTGTTTACTTTGCAATGCTTTCTTTTACCTGATAGCCACGCTGTAACTCATCATCATCATTACAACACAAGTCTACTGCTGAACCATAGCCTTTCCATGGGAATGCCACCAAAACACAGTCTCGAGAGCCTATCATCCATCGACTACCTGCATGTATCGGTTTTTCGTGATACTCGTATGTTCGTTCCATTGCTTCAACAACTGAATGATCTGTTGAACAACGTCAGTAACACCGGTTCTACTGTGAATATCCGCATTATGAAATCTATTACATATAAAAATGCCGAACAGCCCATTCAATAACTCGAGGAACGACCATTTTCTTCTTCATATGGTCAGCTTTTGCATTTGCATTATGCTGCTTTTTTCGTTCTCGAGTTTAAGCTCTTGACTAGCAGCCTCTTAACGCTAAGCGAATTTCCCTACTAAAAAAAACTTTGGTGTGACAAAACCTGGTAACAGATGCAGTAAGTCAATAAATGCAGGTGGCTCAGGACCGTGTTTTTTGGTACTTTTGGAAAGCCTATGTTTAGCGGTGGTCTTGTGATGGCTGTAGTCATTATCATTATCATCAAAGTGCATTTATATAGTTAACCATTAAGTATTTAACCATTATGTTTTAAAACCCAATCACTCCAACTGTTTCTCATAGAGACCATTCTGAGAGCTATAACTTGTAAGTATCTTCTTACGAAAAGAATGAGATGGCATAGTAAATTTCCTTACACAGTTATATATTTTCGTCTTCTGAAATACTCAACAAGATGAATTAAAATCTCCGGACCTATATTTAATTTAATTTTTTTGGTTTTCTCATTTAAAACATTGATATAACACACGAAATGAATAGATAAATACTTCACGTACAAAGCATATACTTTAAAATTTGTTAACATCTATAAGGTATCACATGATTTTCGACGAAGCTGTGAGCTGAATGTTATTACCGTTATTTTAAATTTTAGATTATCCTAATAAAGCGTTTGTTAAAAATAAAAATCATTTCTATTCCAAAAAAGACGGGATGAAAAATGTGAATGTCGAAACGAAAAACTGCGAAATATATTTATGGAACATCTTTATTGATCGTTCACGAACAGCGGCTATAAGTGCAAAGATGTAAGAAAGAAAAGCTAGGTGATATGATTCCTTTTTGCCTGGGAGTCCGTCTAGGTAGATATCCTTTTACCAATTTCTGTTGTTAAACAGCAGCGCTTGCATTACTATGTTCAGGTCTGAAGGGTATAGAGATCCGGTATAAATACATGCTGCATTTTATCTTAAACCTCACGTGTGAAGACGCCTCTGCAACCTTTGCATGAAGTTGGATTCAGGTGCTCATGATCTACAGTAGCCACTTACCATCAGGTCGACTGTGAATTTATTTATCTATTTATTTTATTCTTTATTGCACCAAAGATTTTGTACAAAAGGCGAGCTTAATGCTATATGGCATTCTCTACCAGCTAACCTTTGGTAACAGAGAGTGAGTTATGGGCAATAAAGTTGTCATGATCACATTCAATTCAAAAATGTACATGTTACACATACATAATATATATATATATATATATATATATCCATAAATTTATATACAAATAACTATAAACATATAAAGTAAGTGGACTTAAATTTGTTGGTTACGGATATATTCGTATAGTTTTCTTTTAAAAACGTTTTTAGCAGGTATTATTCGCAGGTCAACAGGCAATTTGTTCCAGAGGGAGGTAGTTAATGTGAAAGAATTTGACAAAAACCCAGAATGGTGGAGAGGAGTAGACAGTAATAAATTGTGTGACGATCGGAGATTGAGAGAATGAGTGTCACTACGGAATTGGTATCTTTCTTTTAGGTAAAGGGGTGAGGAATAATCATTAAGAACTGAAAACAGAGTGGACAGCATTCGAAAATCTCTGCGCTGGCGTATACACATTGGAGCGAAATTCTGATACGTGATCGTATTTGCGCAGGCCAAAGATGAATCGTATGCAGTTGTTAAGTAACCTGTCCTACCTACTTTGCAGCTCCTGAGAGATATTAGAAAGACATACATCGGCATAGTCAAATAATGGAAGAATTAGAGATTGGATGAGTAGAAGCTTAGTTGAAGGAGGCAGAAAGAACTTAAGACGATAGATGGAACGAAGTATGCCTTTTTTTTTTGTACATGGGGAAATGCCTACGCATACCCGCCTCGCGGGGGCAAGGACGGGTTATGTCGGACTCGCACCGACTAAAACCCCATGGTGTTCCACCTTTGTCGCTATTGGCAGGGCCACGGGAACGCTTTCGCACACATCCGCAGCCCCACCAGCGCCTGCCGCCCCATGGCAGCACCTCCTCGGGAGCGGAATATTCCACCCCGTTCTCCTTCACAGGTAAGGCGCACCAGAACATATGGCGCGCCTTCCTTCTCGGCCTCTAATTACATCTGCGCAACGGACGCCCCCGCGTCCAATGCAAGAAGGCCATGGGGCCAGGAAAAACAAGCACTTAGAAGTACTAGCCTTCCCGACCCCAGCGGCGGATCTGGTCTATGGCTCCGCCGCCAACCAAGATTCGGCTGCGGAGGGTAGGGAGAGCGGCGCCTCGCAATACCGACAATCCTCTCCCCCCGCAGCCCCACCACCACCGCATCAACGGTGCGGCCCCGTTTGAGTCGCGGAGGATAGGGCGAGTGGCGCATCGCCATACCAACACTCCTCTTCCTCCGCGACTCCACCTCGGCTGCAGCGGTAGGTGGGGAGGACCCACCTCTCACCGCAGTCCACCAACACACATCCGAAGTGGGCTCCCCAAGCCCACTCGGAGTGGCCACCTCGGGCCGGCCCTCCACCTTGGACCAGCCATATGGGTTCCTCTTTGTTTCGCCGTGGGTGACCAAGCCACGGCTTCTAAGCCCCCCCCGCCACGACAAGGCGGGAACCCGTTCGGGGGGGAAACGAAGTATGCCTGTGACTGTGAATTCGTTTGTTACCTTACTTTTTTTAAAGTAGGTGTACAATAGCAGAAATAAAATAGTCTCCGCTTGTATAGTCACATAGACGGTGTTTGGGTGTGCGACAGCCAAAAGTTGATTCACAATTACAACCTATCAAAGTCTACTGCTGAACTTAGTTCTCCCCCATAGATTGCACTTGTGTTGATTGACTTCTGGTCGTGATGCTTCTGTTCTGTTTTTAATATTTGTTTGCTCGTATATTAGATTTCTCAGAATCCAATATTATTATTTACTATGACAAGTATATCGTTTCCGACTAAAACGTAAACCCTCTTTTAACAAGTACTTGTTTTGGCTCATAAATGTATATAAGTACATAGCGACCGATATGTAGATAGTACAGAATAATACAATCTAGATTTCTGTAGCAAATGCATTATCCTTTTTCTAAAGATTGTGATGTCTGGGCTGACAGTGATGTGTGATGAATGAGGTAAAAATACGTCCTCGATAGTTTTTAGGTTTTAGTCACATGTTAATATGAAATGAATTTGTCAGAAAAGTTGAAGTGCTAGACTAGAGTGGTATGAGCGTAAAAGCTATAAGAATATGCGAGGACCATGTAACAAGAAGAACGTTGGCTATGGATACAAAAGTAGAGGCAGGCCTAAGACCTAATAAAGAGTGGACTGTATTAGGGATGATATACGTAAGAAAAGAGTGAGTGAAGAAACGACGTCACACAGAGAACAGAAGGGCTTGCGATGGCAATACTCTAAATACTTTAGGATAAGAGCAAAAAGTAGATGAAGTCAGATATATTAATATGAAACACGTTATACAGTTTTTTTACACTGGTGAAAGTACTGGCTTATGTATCTCTGCGTGCCGTGTGTATCGAGTGGCTACCGTTTAACCGACATCTATTATAAATAAAAGATGGTTTTGTTGTGGAAGTTAGAAATGTCATCTTATGGAAACCACTAAATCCAGTTCTTTTTTTAAGTCTACCCACAGGTCGTCTCAACACAGCGACCCCAAACCACCAAATTTTTTAACTAAAATATCTTGACAGGTAGTAAAGGCTTGGCAATCCTTTTAAAAATGACACTATTTTGATGTGTGCTATTACGCAAATCCTTGGAACTCGATATAATTTTTTCACGTGTTCAAATGTGATCTTATATTTTTTTTACATACATTAGTTAAATTATAACCTATAATATTTCATGTAGATACGTATTGTATATATACTTGTAATAACGCATCGAGACTACAATTTTTAGAGTACTTTTAATATGTAGATATACGCTCGGAACGCGGTCTATTTGCATGAGAATACGAGTACATTTTTGCATGTAGCCATCTGCATTTTTATGAACTTCCATTGTAAAATTATTCAATTTTTAATACATATTTCCTCGAAAATGAAAACTAAAATAACAACAGCAATATCGCTTCCAGTAAAAAAGTATTTTTTCATTTTACTTTTAAATACTGCAATGTATTAACAATTATTCAATCGGACTGTGACCCTACTCTACAGATAGGTACTTTACACTCTATTTTAATTCCATAAATAGATTTCGATTAATTTTCACTTGATAATAAAAAAATCTCTATTTATTTATTTTATTTTAAGAAAACAGCGCAATCGATTTTAGAACTTAATTAGAGGTATTCATTATGCAATAGGGCGAATAAAATTGATTTGTATACAATATCAGTATTTTTTGTAAAAAGGTTTATAATAAGTATGTAGTAGTGTCGTAAGAAAATCATCAGTCCATTTCTTCTTGTGTGTGTTGTGAGCCTACTGTAGGAAATGTCCGAGAAATTACGGTATAACTAACTTATTTGACGGCTCCATGGCGCTGTCGCTTAGCAATGAGTGGCTGCGCTGGGGGCCGCGGGTCCGAATCCCCCAACGGAACAAGTATTTGTATGGCCTACAAATAATTGTTCTGGGTCTGGATATTTGTCCTTGTGCGATTTATTTTTGTAAACTGCCTTCACGATACAGGAGAAAATCCAAGTGTGGGGGGTAACGTTTTTTTTTTTTTCAAATAATAAAAATTATGGCAGAAGCGTCTAGATTGCGTGACGTCTGGTACTACGATCGTCAATCCAGCTGATAAGCTTGAAGATCAAGGAAATCCTTCCTCATTATGGGAGAGGTTCCTGTCCAATTTTATGCACTAATTAAGAGGAATGTTAATACATAGGTAAACATAGCTGTGGCGGCGCTGTCGTCGCGCCGCAAGCGAAACACACCGAAGCCTAAATCACGCTATCAGCATTCCGAATTATAAACAGTATATATAGAACATCTCCGAACTAACACATGGAGTGCTGGCCGCTCCCCGGGCAGAACATCTTCCACCCATTCGCTCGCGAGCAGATATCGTCTGCAGTCTTCATATCCTGCATACCATCTAGCTTCACAAGGTTCATCGCAGCACTGGAATAATAACGCTTCCTGTTCCTTCAAGCTACTCTCTGCGCTATATAGTGTTCGGCACGGCTCTGAGCCTCACTGCTCGCCTCTGCTTCACGGCACTTTCGCAGATTACTTGCCTTCTTCTTGACTCACCGCAGACTATTAGGCAATCTCCTGGCACTTGCACTTTCGTCGACAACGTGACTGCATTATCGGACCTCCGGTCTGAGCAGGGGGGTGATGTGGCGGCGCTGTCGTCGCGCCGCAAGCGAAACACACCGAAGCCTAAATCACGTTATCAGCATTCCGAATTATAAACAGTATATATAGAACATCTCCGAACTAACACATGGAGTGCTGGCCGCTCCCCGGGCAGAACATCTTGCCCGGCGGGAGATCTCCCATTTTCCTTCCACGGCCACAATGGCTATTTCTCATGTTTACCGATAATTGTTGACAACGATATAAAACAACAAAACTAAAATAATGGACACCACCCACATGATCTATAAGCTGAAATGCCAGATATATTCTTTCTAATAGTAATTAAAACGGTAAAAATTTCTACTACAGAAAGAGACCCATATCCTGCATTTCTACAGGGCTGAGGTGATGGCAAGCTGATGAAAAACATATCATGATCATCACCACCAATTCATAACTTTATTCTATTTACGTAAAAGCTTATCTCCTTTGCTAATAAATTATATTAAGTATTCGTACGTTGATATAGAAAGCACTACGAATAATTAGATACCGCATATTAATCAATTTAGCTAATGAATCAAGTCCTACGTTGTGATATCGCTTTGTTATCATACGACTGAACATTATTAACTCAAAACCAGAAGGCCGATATAAATGTCTACTACATAGTAATCTATACATCTATGCATATAAATAAAATTATGGTATATGTAGCCATTGATGATCTATGGAACTGAGACGTGGTCCTTCACTGCTAGCCGTATGATGAAGCTCAAATATCGCTCAGCGAGCTATGGAAAGGACTATACTCGGCGTTTCTCTGCGTGATAAACTTAGAAATGAGGATATCCGCAGTAGAAACACAGTAACCGATATAGCCTAACGGATTAGTAAGCTGAAGTGGCAATGGGCCGGCCTATAGCTCGAAGAACCGACAACCGTTGGGGAAAAAAGGTTCTCGAGTGGCAGCCTCGTACTGGTAGGCGAAGTGTAGGGAGACCTCTACCGCCACTACCATGGAGTGACGACCTGGTAAGACATGCTGGAATTCCATGAATGCAGGTGACTCAGGACCGTTCTTTGTGGCATACCTTGGGGGCGGCCTATGTTCAGCAGTGGACTTGTGAAGGGCTGTAATGATGATGATGATGATCTGTTTGTAACATTGAAATAACTTACTTTTATTAAGCTCAAGGGGCTATTGGCGGGCTATTAAGATATAAATAACCATTTTTTTTAATTTTGTCAATCTGTCCGGGTTAATCTTCTGAATAGCAGAACCGATGGTGATGAAACTTTACGAACAGGTAGAGAGCAATGTCAGCTAGGATCTACGTCATATTTTATCCTAATAACTTGAAGATAACAAAAAAAGTTGGTGTTTGATTATCCGAAATCTAAATAACGCTACATGAATAGTGATCGATACTTCAACATCCTATAAAGGTGAAGCCGGGGCGGGTTGCTAATGTAAAAATGTAATCATCGATGCGTCTGTCAGTGATCGTGTAACTTCCAAACGATTTGACCGTTATAGGACATATTTCCTCAATATATTTGTTATATCGAAACAAAAGTTTATAGCTATATATTTTACACAGCGACGCATTCAAGATATTCAACAATATTATATGTATCGACTGACTCATATTCACGATGTGTCGGAGTGAAACTCATCGCGTGCCGGAAAGAGCCGAAAACATTCTGCCAGGATAGATTGTATTTCACATAATGATTTTTCCTCAAACATCTCAAAAAATAAATAGTTAAATCTTTTTATATTTACGTTGTATTTGAGGCAAATTATTGTCATAACACAAGCAAAAAATAAAACTGAATTTATTTTTTTTTATTTTAAAAACGTTACCCCTACACTAAGATTTTCTCTTGTATCGTAGGGGCAGTTTACAAACATAAATTGCACAAGGAAAAACATCCAGACCCGGAACAACTATTTGTAGGCCATACAAATACTTGTTCCGTGCGGGATTCGAACCCGCGACCCCCAGCGCAGTCACTCATTGCTAAGCCACTGCGCCACGGAGTTGTCAAATTTGATTAACATTATCTCAAGCTTTTAATATTGTGATGTCTTTTTTGTAAAATATTGAGTATTTAGAGTTTATTCTCAGATTCAATTTACAAGAACTCTCAAGAAATTTATTGTGTTATCAGACATTTTCTTTACATATAGGGAGTTAACTACATACCACTGCTCAGGCACGAGCCTCCTTTCTGATAAAGTTATGGAGAAATTTTTTACCACCGCTTTTTTTCAATACTTGTTTGTGAACTTTATATGATCTCGAATTATTTCATTCCTCTGATATCAGATTTCAAATTTGGGTAAAAATAAAATTAAAAATGAAATTAATATGCCGTGCCGCCGGGGATTGTTCTTGGTTTGCTGGCGCAATGTGAAATTTATGGCGAGCGCTTATGCCCTAAGCTAGCACAGCTATTCATTCACTTTTAATCCGGTACTCTGACGTATAAGCCATCGTAATGGGCATGTATGAAGTAAAAAGCATATTGCTGCGATCGTGATACCATCAGATACGAATTAATATGTAAATATTTAATAATATGTAGGTATGTAAAAAGATATTAACTTGTATATAATGCCTGCACGTATTTTTTATAGCATAAGGTTGACAAACGAGCACACAGTTCACCTGGTGGTAAGTGGATACTGTGGCTCATAGACATCTACATCCATCCTCTACAGAGAATCAAAATGCAGATACGCTATCACCCATTAAGAATAAGACACTCCCCATATGAAACACAGAAGCATTAAGTTGCTATTTCACGCTGATATTTTGTGAGAGAGTTCCCCGGTCGAGCCGACTAGTTCGTGCTACAACCATAAAATTTCTGCGGCATGACTCTACTACGTTTATAGATTTATATATATTTAGTACTGTATTTATTGAAGTGAGGTATTTTTATTCATGCTTAGTGTTTTTAAACAAAAGAAAATCTTTATGAAAATATCACCGATGTTACTTTGATAGGAGTTCTATAATAATAAATATTGTACGAGCCTATTGTGTTTCGATACCAAAATCT
The DNA here is from genome assembly GCA_907164705.1 of Parnassius apollo. NCBI lineage: Eukaryota > Metazoa > Arthropoda > Insecta > Lepidoptera > Papilionidae > Parnassius > Parnassius apollo. The sequence continues at coordinate 1,334,790 of CAJQZP010000935.1, forward strand.
TAAATCCTGGTATAAAAAAATGTAAAGTAACAGACTGTAAACGTCCCATTGCTGGTACATAATCACTTAACCGCACTGTGAAAGTTTTATCACATAAAGGCCGTTATTAGCAATCACACCGAATAATTATTATCCATTACCTACTAACAATAATTAATTAATAACAGTTACAAGCATTATACTAGTAGGTAATGGATGATTATCCGATTGTTTGGAAAATTTGAAAGTTGAAGAATGCGGGTTAAGAAGTGTGGTGAGTGACGGTTAACTCCTGAATTAATTTCAAAAAAGAAAATGCCTTTTGTACGCCGATGATCAAGTCATATTTGCATCGTCGGCAGCCGAGTTGCAAATGATGGTTACATTATTGAACATGTCATTAAAAGAAAGGGAAATGAAAGTGAATGCATGTAAGACAAAAGTTATGGTTTTGATAGAGAAGAAAATAAAACGATATGTGAAATAAGAATAGAAGGAGAGTTAGTCGAGCAAGTAAATGAGTTTGTATATTTGGAATGTGTATTCAGCAGGGAAATTATCCTTAGCAGGGATGGGAGATATGATAAGGATATAGAACGATGAGTGAACACGGGAAATAAAGTAAATGCAGCTCTACACTCTATTGTGGGAAGTCAGAATATGTCAAAAAACGCACATACGGCAATTCACAATGCTGTGTTAGTTCCTACTTTAATGTATGGTATTGTAAGTTATGTGTGGCAGAAGAAGCTCGAGAATAGACTGAACGCAGTATAAATGTGGTAGTTGAGGAGTATGTTAGGGCTGAATCTGAGTGACAGAGTGAGAAATTGTGTGATAAAAGAAGAGTGAGGTTTGCAAGATGATGTTGTGACCAGGATTAAGAAAGGAATGCTTCGGTGGTTTGGTCATGTAGAAAAAATGAATGAGAAAAGAGTGACGTAAACGAAAGAATGAATGAGGAAAGAGTGACGTAGAAGAATAAGTGACCTGAAAGATTCAAAAAGTATCTGTGACTAAACAATATTATTAATCCTCATACTTTCAATTGTTTTGAGATTCTAACTTTAAACATATGTGAATATTGAACAGTTCCATATTCAAAATTGCTGGTTAATATGTTAACAATAGAACTTAAAGGGCATGCCAAGTAATTCCAATCGCCAAATTTCACCATCGTACATCGTGACAAAACTCACGTTATCATCCACATCATCTGGGTGTTTGGCGGTCCAATTGTTTACCATCGGCGATTTTTCCGAACCGATACGACTTAGTGACCTTTAAGAAATGAGCTTTTGATGAAATCTCCTTTTTTAAATGCTGGAAACGCACCTGCAATTTCTCTGGTGTTGCAGTAGATCTTGGGTAACTTTCGACACTTACCATTATTTGAGCCGTATGCTCGTTTTCTCCCTCTTCTATAATTGTTTTTTATAATTACTATAAAAGTACTGACTTTATATACCGGCTTATAATCAATAATAACATGTAATTTATTTACGTAGGTACTCAGCCAGCACTACTGAAACTGTTGATTATAATTTAAGATCTAACCACATGTAGTAAAGTAAAACGTGTTTAAACCAGCACTTCTACGATAAATATTTCGGAAACGTGTTAAGTGTTTTGGGCATCGCTACGGATTCTTTCCTGCTAAAAAACACACTTAGAAATTAGAGAAGCCTCGTGCACAGCATATATAAATCTGGATGATAATGAAATTGTATTTAATTCACTTCGATTGTTACCAAGCCTAATTTCCTAACTAAGCTAAACTTAACCAAAGAAAATAAATAATTCATGACTGAATAATTAACCCTTGAAACTAATTTTTATTGCGTTTATCCTCTTAAGTACTTAATGAGTTAACTTTCTTTAACTGTAATGATATATATTTTTATAACTACTTTTTCATTGGCTGCCAAACAAAATACGTCATGCGTGATGCATTTATTACTTTCACCCCATTACTACGATTTTATACCTGTGCTATCACTACTAGAATAGAATTTTAGAATTTGATTGACATATACATAAACCTAGTGCCTAGAAGATTGCAATGTAGTGGACGATATGAATGACAAGCTCGTGGAAACTGTCCATGCGGTCGGAGCTAAGTTCTGCAAGACCCGCAGCAGAAGAACACAAAAACTCTCCGATCACACTCTTCATCTCATGGCTGTTAGACGGGAGATGAGGCTGCAATCGTCAACAGATTTGACAGCATACAGGCAACTGAACAGACAGATCTCCAAATGCATGCGGCGAGACTTAAGCAACTTTAATACTGCTCGTATTAAAGAAGCGATCGAGCGGAACCAGGGCTCCAAAGTCTTTGCCAGAGATCTGTCTGCACGAAAGAGCCAACTGTCAAAGCTGAGACTGAGTGTGGCAGCATCGTTTCCGGGACACCTGAGATTTTGAGTGAGATTGAGAGGTTCTATGGGCAGCTGTACACATCATCGTTGGAGCCACACACAAGTGTGAGTAACGATCCAAGAGCAAGTCTTACCCGACACTATTCCGATGATATCCCGGACGTCAGTCTGAGCGAGATTAGAATGGCTCTCCAGCACCTTAAAAACGGCAGGGCCCCAGGCGAGGATGAAATTAATGCGGAGCTTCTGAAAGCGAGTGGAACACCGGTACTTGAAGTCCTTCAGAAGCTCTTCAATTCCGTCCTCCATGGTGGCACTACTCCGGAGGCGTGGAGTAGAAGTGCGGTGGTCTTGTTCTTTAAGAAAGGCGACAACGCTCTCTTGAGGAACTACAGACCGATTTCCCTTCTGAGCCGCGTCTACGTGCTGTTTTCGAGAGTCATTACGAATCGTCTCGCACGCAGACTCGACGACTTCCAGCCTCCCGAACAAGCCGGTTTCCGAAAAGGCTTCAGTACCATAGACCACATACATACCCTGCGGCAGATTGTACAGAATACCGAAGAGTACAATCTGCCACTTTGCCTGGCGTATGTGGACTATGAGAAAGCCTTTGATTCCGTCGAAATTTGGGCGGTGCTACAGTCCCTTCAGCGGTGCCAAGTTGACTGTCGGTATGTCGAAGTGCTGAAGTGTTTGTACAGTAGGGCTACGATGGCTATCCGAGTACAGAACCAGAGTTCGAAACCTATCCAACTGCAGAGAGGTGTAAGGCAGGGTGACGTTATATCCCCGAAACTCTTCACCGCTGCGTTGGAAGACGTTTTCAAGCTACTGGACTGGAAAGGATACGGTATTAACATCAATGGCGAGTACATCACTCACCTTCGATTTGCCGACGATATAGTCCTTATGGCAGAATCGCTGGAGGACCTTAGCACTATGCTCAATGACCTCAATGGTGTCTCCCAACGGATAGGTCTTGAGATGAACATGGACAAAACAAAGATCATGTTAAATGTCCATGTCACACCTATGCCGGTGGTTGTTGGGAGCACTATGCTCAAAGTTGTTGACGAGTACGTTTACCTGGGACAAATAGTCCGACTAGGTAAGTCCAACTTCGACCGAGAGGTCAATCGACGGATTCAACTCGGCTGGGCAGCGTTCGGGAAATTACAACACATCTTCTCGTCAGGTATACCTCAAAATCTGAAAACTAAATTGTACAACCAGTGCGTGTTGCCAGTGATGACTTACGGAACTGAGACGCGGTCCTTCACTGCTGGCCGTATGAGGACGCTCAAGTTCGCTCAGGGAGCTATGGAGAGGGCTATGCTCGGAGTTTCTCTGCGTGATAGACTCAGAAATGAGGATATCCGCAGTAAAACCAAAGTGACCGACATAGCCCAACGGATTAGTAAGCTGAAGTGGCAATGGGCCGACCATATAGCTCGAAGAACCGATAACCGATGGGAAAGAAAGGTTCTCGAGTAGCATCCTCGTACCGGTAGGCGTAGTGTAGGGCGACCCCCCACTAGATGGAGTGACGACCTGGTAAGACATGCAGGAAGTCGGTGGATGCAGGTGGCTCAGGACCGTGCTTTGTGGCATTACTTGGGGGAGGCCTATGTTCAGCAGTGGACTTGTGAAGGGATGTAATGATGATGATGATGATGATACATAAACACTCACGCCTGTCACCTAGAGAGATAGGCAGAGACTACGGACTTCCATTTGACAAAATCCTGGCACACCTCTCTCGCCTTTTTTACATCCATATATCTACGCATACACGCTCGTCGGTTAAGAGTACTCCTAATGTAGCCCATTTTTAGAATATCGCCAATTTGGTCGATAAACTTTCATCTAGGGCATCCTTTCCTGACTCTGCCTTTATCTGCAATATAAATTTGCCTTGTCACTCTTTCCTCGTTTATTCTTTCTACATGACCAAACCACCGAAGCATTCCTTTCTTAATCCTGGTCACAACATCATCTTGTGCACTACATTTTTCTCTTATCACATAATTTCTCACCCTGTCATTCAGATTCAGCCCTATCATACTCATTAAATACCGCATTTCAACAGCATTTATTCTACTTTCGTGCTTCTATTGCCACACCCAACTTTCTCTACCATACATTAAAGTAGGGATTAATACAGCATTATTATTAATGATACCTACCTCTTGTGACACATTCTGACTCTTCATAATAGAGTGTAGAGCCCCATTCACTCTATTTTTTGCTTTGGTTGATTACATTAACATACATATGACAATGTACATACGTTAATATACATATGATTAGCTCTGGTAGCTCAGAGGCTAAGCGACCGCTGTAAACAGTTCGCAAGCAACGTGGGTTCGATCCCTGCCGGCACCAATGAAATTGTTAATTACAATTTTTAGTGCTTGCTGATTTATCACATGCTTGGCGGAGAAACCGGCTGAGTGTGACTAATTTCTCGAAAAAATGTTTTTGAGAACCTGTGAATTCGTTTTTTTCCTACATTTTCTTGCCTTAAAACGATAAAAATGAGAGGAGGCATGTGCCCAAGAGTGGGAGGTATATAGGCTGTAACTTCTAACTTCATTTTTTTCTCTTCGTATGTATTGTCATTCCAATATACTAAAGATTTCTCTTGTATCGTACTAAAGATTTCTCTTGTAATCGTTTTTAGCTAGCACAGCTTGGACGTGAATGATCAATAGAATAGTACAATTAAGCGCTTAGCCACTGCGAGTCGGCTCGTAAATAACTTCGCAGTATAGATGAAATGCCTCGTTTACAGTAAAAAGCATCTCCGATTCTCAACACTCACCAGACGAAACATAGCAGGATTAAGCTGCTATTTCACGCTAATACTCTGTGAGAGCGTGATCATTCCCTGGCGAGCTGGTCCAATCGTGCTACAACCATATAATAACAGCAGGGAGGTACTACTATGCATAAAATGTGTGTAGAATTACCGTTAAATAAAATCGCTGGGTATGGTTTCAAAGACTCAATAGTTCCATAAAAAGCGCACCCAAGTCCAAATACTGAAAAACGTTGGGAACAACGCGGTGAAAAGTCTTATTTTAATTAAAGTTATGTGACAAACGAACTTAAAGTTCATCGTCAAGGTGGTAAGTGGCCGCTGCAGCCCATGGACAAATACAACCAATTTCATTTGACACTAGAAATAGGTAGGTAGTTGGTACCTATCCAAACTAACTCCTGGGCTGAGAGGGGATCCTATTGCGTAGTGCTAGGACTAGGTTATATATATATATATATATATATATATATATCATCTTCATTACAGCCCTTCACAAGTCCACTGCTGAACATAGGCCTCCCCCAAGGTATGCCACAAAGCACGGTCCTGAGCCACCTGCATCCATCGACTTCCTGCATGTCTCACCGGGTCGTCACTCCATCTAGTGGGGGGTCGCCCTATATATATATTCCACTGACTGGCTGACTGACTCATCACGATATCTCTAAAACTACTAAAACTATACACCCGATTGACTTGAAATTTAGTATAGTTACCCATTTCACAATGTAGACGCTACTAACATAATCCTATCAAAAAATCTCGATGTTTTACATCTAGATTCAGCAATAAAATATTATCGTGCGCCCAGCGAAGTGAGCAGGTATCAGCTAGTTTATGGTTCACAGTCGGACAAGAAGGGCATAATTTATATTTATATGAAAATGAGATTCTATCGCAATCGTCTTAAATATTACATACATAATAACTTTATATATTTTATAGTAAATATTATAATAACTTATAAGATTAATCTTTACTAAACCATTTCAGTGTCATAATTATTTTATAACGCCCAATGTAAGGTTCTAAACTTAATTAAACCCGTTAATTGACTCAAAGCTCTGGTTTTGGTTGTGATCAAAATTTTCCTTTTAAAATAACACCGCCTTTAATTAAATTTAACCTTTGTCCTGGAAATGTTTACTATGATTTTATTAAATTTTAAAAAGCTTCACAACAAATTACTTACATTTTCTGGAATGTTGAAATTTTCCGCGCTTATAAAAACTCCTGGCTGTCAAAGAATGTTTAATTGATATTTAAAAACTTCTCTTTTATTAGAGTAAAGGTCATTGCTGGTCATTGGCATCTCTTGATGTGGAGATTTGCTTTGTTTGCCATACTTGGCAGACGGTTGTCGATAGCCGTACCAGACGTACCTTTGACGCTGCTATCTGCGCTACTGCTGTACCCATAGCATAAACAGGTTGGTTGTATTGCCATCTATCGTAAACTGTAAAAGATTTTTCAGAGTGAGAATATCCCAGAGATTGCGATACCCAGCGGATGAAACGGGGTACTGCATTCGCTTACACCGCCACCGCACGGCTGCAAATATAGTTAACTAGTTGATTAAAATACTCGTTAAAAGCTGTAGCGGCTCGCGAACAGTGCAAATTTGAAATTTCTTTTTTTAAGCTCTGAAATTTATAATGGTAGAAATTTACCATACTAAGGATATCACCATGATACTATCGGAGTATTCTATGATCTAAGGGGTTTCATTATGCGGATAACATAACATTTTGATTAATAGGCTTAATTAATATTCAGATATTTGCGATGTTAGTCTTGATTGTTTTCAACATATCGCTCAAAGTGAGAGCAGTAATCAACGGTATCATAAAAGTGGGTGTCTCTATTAGGATGTATACTTGATCCTCTCCCTTCTTGGTATATTATATATTATCTTCGTGATATTCCTTGTACAAAAATGTAGTAAAACCTTGATTTTAAATGAAGAAAAAAATATTTACAGCTTCACGGCCTGATTTACCTCAGAATCTTATGTGAAAATCTCTGTTAATTATCTCTGTTAATAATGTGTTAATAATATCTGTTAGTTATTTTATTATTTTCCTTAATGTTAGTTATTATATTTTTTATTTACTTTTACATAATTATTTAGATTTCGAAAGTTCGAACGTATTAGTTTATATATTGATAAACTAGCTTAAAAATTAAGTTCTACAATTTTCGCTATTCGAAAGATTAGAAAGGTGAATGAGAAAATAACGGCAAAATTAATCTTCATTACTCACTTCTACAGTATCATGTCTTATGTTGTATAACTGTGGGAAACTGCATCTGGGTTGAAAATAATATTCATTTTACAAAAGCGAACGATTGCTACGCGACTCGCAAGACGCTTTGCATGTAGTTCTTGTTTACTAACTTAGTCTTCTTCCGTCGCTTGTTATTTTTGAGGAAATCATCTTTATATGGCAAAATATAAATTTTATTAATTCAAAAAGAGACTCTTCCGTTGAACGGGTTGAGGTGATACGGTAGAAGTTCCTAAATTTTGATTGGTAAAACCGAGTGCATTTCAATGCATAAAATTTTACAATAAAACCACTAACTAAAAATACTTAATACGTAGGAGAGTCATGCTGCAGCTATATTATGGTTGTAGCACGAATGGGTCGGCTCGACCGGGGAAGGACCACGCTCTCAGAGAATACCAGCGTAAAATAGCAGCTTAATGCTGCTGTGCTTCGTATGGTTAGTGCAGAGAACCGGAGACCCTTTTTACTGGAAACGAGGCGTTTCATGTTAGTTCTCATGGGTGACAACGCATCTGCATTTTAATTCGTAATAGAGGAGAGATGTAGATGTCTATGGACCACAGCATCCACTTACCATCAGGTGGACTGTGTGCTCGTTTGTCAGCCTATCCTATTAAAAAAAAACAATCAGACATAAAATGTTTAAATGTTGTTAAGGAAATTTTGTTAAAACTAGCCAACTACAAAATAATAGATCACGGAAAAAGTTTTCTCGTATTTTGTTTGTATAAAATTGAAGAAAAATCTCTTTTGTTGTACTGTTTGTATTTGGCTGGTTTTAATATCAATACATATTATATGCTTGCCAGGCAGACGTTGTTCTGCCCTTTTCGACGACCCTTTGTCATGTCCTATTAAAAATTCTTAAATTCGCAAAAAAAATTGTGGGTCACACATGGGCAAAAAAACTATCCTGTCTCTCAAGTTGGACCAAACTGCACACGGTGTGCAAATTCGATTAAAATTAAAATCGGTTGAGTAGTTTAGGAGTTTATCGCGGACAAACAACGTGACACGTAATTTATATATATTAAGATTAATGAAAAAGAAAAATAAAAAGTTAAGAACACTTTCCCAATCAATCGAAGAAATTCGATACATTCTGAATTTGATTACAAAAAAGGGAAATGCGACTCAAGCCTCGAAGAAACTTGTGACGTTTATGGATCTAATGCAGTGTCAGTAAAAGTAGCACAAAGTTGGTTCACGCTCTCTCAGCCCGCGAATTTCGATGTCAAATATGCAGCTCGCTCTAGTCGCCCTCATACGGATAAAGTCGATGCCATTTTTGAAAAAATGAAGCAAGATTGGCATATATGGTAGTTACGACATATCCGAGGAATTGAAGATTGACCACAAAACAGTTTTGGCCCATTTGAAAAGGTCTGGCTATAGAAAAAAGCTGAGTATTTAGGTACCACACGAGCTCTCTGAAAGAAACTTAATGAATCGTGTACTCATTTGCGATTTTATTTTGAAACGTAATGAAACCGAACCGGTTTTGAAATTGTGGATCACTGGTGATGAAAAGTGGATCACCTACGACAAGATCGTGCGAAATAGATCATGGTTAAAGGGTAGTCAAGCTCCACAAACTGTAGCGAAACCCGGATTAACACGCAATAAGGTGATGATTGGATTGAAAGGGCATCGTTTATTATAAGCTTTTACCGCCGGACAAAACCATAGATTTGGATCTCTACTGCCAACAACTAATGAGACTCTAGCAAGAAATTGAAAAAAAAATGGCCACAATTGATCAACAGAAAAGGAGTGGTCTTTCATCGTGATAACGGCAGACCACACACATGTTTGGCCACTCTGCAAAAATTGAAAGAGCTTGGGAAGTGTTAAGGCATCCACCATATAGTCCTGACCTGGCTTCCTCAGATTTTTACTAGTTTTGGTTTTTCACGAATCTTTGCGTAGTGTTAGGTTAACATCAAGAAAGGGCTGTCAAAGCTACTTGTCGCATTTTTTTGATGAAAAATCCCATGATTTCTACAGCAACTGGATTATGTCACCTACAAGATGGCAACCAGTTATTCAAACAAAATGGCACATATACTCGTATATTGTAAATTTGTACATAAAATACGTAGAAACTTTTTCCCCCACCTTTTAGATCAATATATTAAGGACAATGGGAAGGAAATATATAAAAAACAAAAATATATGTGGAAATTACTCTTACTCTGCACTTGCAAGTCCCCTGGGTACTTTTTTTGCGCAGTAGAACCACGCTGTAGCTATATTATGATTGTAGCACGTATGGCTCAGCCCAACCGTGTCAGGACCACGCTCTCACAGAATACCAGCATAAAATAGTAGAATAATGCTGCTGTGTTTTGTATGGTGAGTATAGAGAAACAGAGACCATTCCTATTGGAAACGACGCATTCTTTGGTTCTCAGAGCAGAAAAAACGTCTGCATTTTGATTCTTAATTCATGATTAATATAGATGTATATAGATTACAGCATTTACTTACCATCTGGTAGATTGTGTGCCCGTTTGTCACCCTTATTATATCAGAGAAAAATATGCTTGATATTGTACATATTATAACTTGTTAAAAAATTGTAACATGCCATTTAAAAGAAAACCTAGCAAAAACTCGTGCAGGTTGTTCACTCGACGAGTCTTAATTGAGTAAAATAATTTTGATTTTGACTTTTAATTCTGTTAACAAAAACATTACACAGCCACAAGAAAAACTTCATCACAATGCCTGCGGTCTCTTAGAATACAAACGCATTATTTTATTGCCAGGTATTTCTGTTTCCCTTGTCACGACGAATAGAAGGGATGTTTTAACGATGTTGACAATTTAGTACAATCCCAAAGACTTCACGTAATCTATTTTATATATAAAACTTAAAAGTTGAAGTAGTTTTATGATAAATTCCCTGTCTAAAAATATTTCTCAAATTATAATTAAAGAACGAACAAAATGTATGTTGCTCATAAAATAATGTATAAGCACACCTGCGCATATTGCACGTTACTAGTTCAGGAATCAGACAAATCGATACTTCGATATTTTCAAATATGAATAGGGTTTTATTACGTGTAATTTTAATGTGTAATAAATATTAAAACTTAAAAGTACTCTCTATAAAGTGATTCATTATGTGTCTTGTATTATGCACATGAAAAGCGACGCTTTTAGTGTAATCTTAAAGTTATAATCGACAATTCCCTTGTTTGAGTAGAGTGGAGTAGTATTTAATGCTAACAATTAAAAAGGGTCTACCCATATAAATTGGGACAGGGCTCCTAAAATGTTGTCATTTAACCTCATTAATTGAACAGGATCCTTTGTTTCCGCCTCTATTAAAACATTTCATTTCATATTAATTTACTTTACTGGAGATAATTTTTTAACCTTAATTCTGTTTACGTTATTTGCCTTATATGCAACTAGCAATCTCTCAAATAATCAAGAAGAAATAAAATGTAATTAACATCATCAACTTTACTACACATAAGATTTATGGCACCAAGACAAACATTTATTCAATGTGTAGTGTTCGCGTAAATTTAAGAAATCATTACGCTAGTTATTTTTAAGAAAGAGTGGGCAAACGTACATATGTACAAGGCGTACATACCCATGGTAATAAACTAATCACGTCGTCCATAAATTGTGAGTAAAGAAGCTAGTGTAAGTGACATTATTAGTTATATAAAAGATAAAACAGATGAAAGTGTATTCTTGAAAAAAATTAATATGCAAAAATCAAAACAGTACAATTCCTATAAGTTGTATGTTTCAAAGTGTAAATTAGATTTATTTTTAAAGGATAATTTTTGGTCAAGTGGAATTACATTTAGACGTTTTGTGAACCTTGTCCATAAGACAGAGTCGGTAGTTAAAGCTAGTCAACGCATTTCATAATGAGTATAAGTATGTCTGAAAAATTAACCTTGGCTAGTTTTAATTGCTTTTTTGTCACGCGGTCTATAGATGACATACGGAACATTTGTGGAATGTCAGATGTAGTCGCGCTTCAGGAGACATGTCTGCTCCCCCATGACGTTCCACTATTAGGTGATATCTCCAGTGACTTTGAATACATAGGTAAGTCGGCTGTGGATACGTCTGTTGGATTATTAAAGGGAAGACCATACGGGGGAGTTGCCATTCTATGGCGGAAGGGCATTTTTGACAGGGTACTGTGTTAGATTGCAGTAGTGCCCGCTTGATAGGTATAAGCTACTATAGGGGAGCGCACTGTTGTCTTTTTCTCAGTGTATATGCCTACTGACTCGTTAGACAACCTACCTATCTTTACAGATGTGTTAGGTGAATTAAGCGCTATTGTTGATAGCGAAAATGTTGAGAGTATATTTCTACTGGGTGATTTTAATGCGCACCCACATGAATTGTCTTATAATGAATTAATTGGTTTTTATTCTGATCAGAGTTGGATGTGCGCTGACATAGAAAAACTTGGCTTGCAGTCTAACGTGTACACCTATGTTAGCGCGGCGCACGGGTGCAGGCGATGGCTGGACCACTGTGTTGTCTCAAACTCGGCCTGGAAAACCGTTGTCGAAGTGGAGATTATAGAAGACGTCTTTGTGTCTGATCATTTACCTTTAATAGTTAAATGTGACTTAAGGATTGTTAGGCCTAAATGGATAGCACGTGACTTGCATCCTAGCTCAGTAATATGGGGGGAAAGAGATCAGAAACAAATATGTAATTATCAAGAACTCTGTCACAATAGAATACGCGAGATTGATTTCCCATCGGAGTTTACAGAGTGCAGTCGCGGGCTATGCAATTTGGATGAACACAAGCGGGTGTTAGACCGGATGTATGACAGCATTGTACGTGCCTTGAGTGATGCGGCTAGCAAAACTAAGAAAAAACCTTGTAACAAGCCAAGTAAAAACAGACACCTCTGTGGCTGAAACAAACATGTTCAAGAGGCGCATCGGATGGCCAGGCTTAACTTCAGGATATGGTTGTCGTATAATAGGCCATCATCTGGAAGGATCTACTCGTATGATCAAATGAACGAGTCCCGCAAAATGTTCAAAAGTCGGTTAAAATGGTGTCAACGAAACCAGAAACAATTAAAAATGGACATGCTAGCACAACATAGGGTGGACAAAAACTTTAAACAGTTTCGGAAGGCTACCAAGAAATGTGTTGTTAGGCCTGGCCTCCCGGTGAGTGTTGATGGGAATAGCGAGTCAGTGCATATTGCGAATATTTGTGCTCAACATTTCAAAGTGCGTTCCCCACTGGGGCCCTTAGTATCTGTGAATAGTACTAAGGCCGGATGTCAGCGGGACGGGCCACTGATGCGCGTTACTGCAAAGCAGATTAGAGAGGCGTTAAAAAGAATGACCGGTGGCAAGTCCCCCGGTCATGACGGTATTAGTGTGGAACATCTGAGGCACGCCGAGCCTCATCTGCCGAGAGTGCTGGCTCTGTTCTTCTCAATGTGCATAAATCACTCTTATTTACCACGTGACCTCATAAAGACCATCGTAGTGCCCATTGTTAAGGACAGGACCGGTGACATCTCGAGCAGGGGGGACTTACCGCCCTATATCACTTGCAACAGCAATTGCTAAGGTATTGGACAGTGTGTTTGACTCGGAATTAGATAAGTATGCAAACATACACAACGCGCAGTTCGGGTTGCGACCTGGACTTTCTACTGAAAGCGCAATCCTTAGCCTAAAGCACACTGTCCAATACTACACAGATCGCAAGACGCCGGTATACGCCTGTTTCCTTGACCTCTCCAAGGCCTTCGACCTTGTGTACTATGAGATACTTTGGAGAAAGTTGGCGGAGGGGGGCGTGCCGGCCGATTTGCTGGAAGTGTTTAGGTTTTGGTATTTCAACCAAACTAACTATGTAAAGTGGGCTGATTCTCTGTCGGAAGGATACGTGTTGGAGTGCGGGGTGAGACAGGGGGGGTTGACGTCTCCCAAGCTCTTCAACATGTATGTAAATGACCTCATCGTGGAGTTGAGCGGCATACGCGTCGGATGTCGTATAGTTGGCCTTAACATTAATAATATAAGTTACGCTGACGATATGGTGCTGCTCAGCCCAACGGTGGGAGGCCTAAGTGAAATGTTAAAGGTATGTGAGATGTATGCTACTGAGCATGGGCTCACATACAATGTCAATAAAACAGAGTACATGGTCTTTGAGGCCGCTGGTAAATGTCACAATATTGCAGTTAATGTTACCCTTAATGGTATGAACGTGAAACGAGTCACTAAATTTAAATATCTGGGGCATATTATTACTGGTGACCTCAAGGATGATGCTGACATCGAAAGGGAGCGCAGGGCTCTAGCGGTTAGAGGTAATATGTTGGCTCGCAGGTTTTCCCGTTGTACAAAACAAGTTAAGATTACGCTTTTTAAAGCATACTGCCAGAGCGTGTACACGGGGAGCCTGTGGGTCAAATACACCAAAAGATCGCTTGAAGCCCTGCGCATCCAAATATAATAATATATTCAGGATGCTGTTGGGACTGCCTCGTTTTTGTAGTGCAGGGATGTTTGCGGCATACCAAACAGACGGTTATAATGCCATCTTACGCAAAAAAAACCGCATCCCTTATTAGCAGGGTACGAGCCAGTCACAACAGCATTCTGAGGACCGTAGCGGACAGATATACTTCGCCGCTGTGGAAATGTCTTGTACAGAGACTGATAACTGGGCCCTATCCACCCCCATGATGATCTGTCTCGGCACAGTGTATTTATTTTATTTCCCTAGATTTTAAGCAAACCATTGTTTTTTTACTAACCCTTGTTATTATAATTGTTGTTATTATTATTGTGTTTCTAACCCACATATGGATTTTAATTATCTGAAATAAAGAATTTATTATTATTATTATATAAACAACTGTAATGCAATGGAATCACAGTTGCGTTGCTTTCTTAGAAAAATTAATAGTTAATAAAATAATAGACCTATTAATGAATAGTGGAATGATTTAATTTTGTCGTAAAAGCAGCCGGGGGAAACAAATCAGGAGATGGGCAGCCGCGCCTTCCTAATAACAATTAAAAATAATAAAACTGCGAAAAAACCCGCCTCCCAAACGTTTGTGTCATAGGGATATTCACTATAGTTGCCATGTTTGGCAGGATGGCAGGCACCACGATTTTTTATACTTTTAATTTTTTAGCTGGCTGTTGCTGCCCATCTCCTGATTTAATTCACTCTCGGCATCTTTACACGGCAATCATGTTTTTTTATAGAATAAAAACGATGTGATGTGACAAACGAGCACACAGTCCACCTAATGGTAAGTGGATGCTGTAGCCCATAGACATCTACATTTATCCTCGATTAAGAATCAAAACGCAGATGCGTTTTCCCCCCTTAGGACTGAGATGAAATGCCTCATTTTCAGTAAAAAAGGGTCTCCAGATCTTACACTCACCATATGAAACACAGCAGTATTAAGCTGCAATTTTGCGCTGATATTCTGTGAGAGCGTAGTCCTTCCCCGGTCGAGCCTCGTGCTACAACCGTAATATAGTTGCAGGGTGGCTCTACAACGTATAAATGTACACTGACTGAGTCACGTTTTGTCTTAAAATGTTTGCCAAAGTTGTTTAATTGAAATTGAATTGAAATTTTCGGTGTCTCGAGCAGTCTTGTAATAATATATATTACTAAATACAGATACACTTTAACTTACCCCGGGCTCGGCCGCCGTGAGTGAGCCGAAGTGTACTTCGATGAATGCTAAATGAAAATACTGATTATGACTAAATGAAAAACTTTTTGAAAACTAAATAAAGTTGATGAGAAAAAATTATTAACGAGTCGGTAAAAAGACTCCTGAATACAAATACCTAAAAATTTAAGTAATATTAACGTTGATTTCTGATAGTTTTAAAATAATTCTGTTGAAAGTTTTTTCAATTAAAAATAATTAATAAAAATTAAATCTCAATAATAATAACATAGTAAAATTAAAAAATATATTTTCTATTGTTGATTGAGAATTTTTTCCTACATTTTTTCACGATCATATGAGCATTATGAGTCGTGCAGTTTTGGATTTTCCAAACTTTTTTTTATAGACGTTTGACATAAAATTATCGGAAAATTAGAAGTAATAGTAATAAGGCTATTTGTGAAAATTAGTATGTATTTAAAATACTTTAAAAAATTGACGTATAACATAAGCGCTTACGGCATGCACATTTGGATTTACCAAAAGTTTATTTTTAACTTTAAAAGGAATTATGATAATAAAAGTATTATATTGTACTACATCTTTTTCTTTTATGAATCAATAATGATGAACCTATTTATTAATAGTAGATAGGTAGATAATACTAGTAGATAATATTGTTTTGTAAATACTCCAACATTGGAATAAACATATTTTTTTATAAATCAGCTCATTTTTTTAAATCATAGCAACGAAACCTGTCATTTTGCTTGACTTAAGGCAAAATGGAAAAAAATAGGTTGTGTACGCAGCGAGTGCACCGCGTCGCTAGCTATAATCTCTAACGCAGGGATAGGAGAGGTGCAGAGCAGCCACGTGTGCAGCCCACGACTCTCCACACGCGACGCCTCCGCACACCATGCTGGGCGAGATGCTCAGTTGAAAAACCGAACGAAGCAAAGTTAATACCGTTACACCGCCGCCAATGGCCAAGTAGTCGCGCCTCCCTTCTGTCCACTCTGTGCAATTAGGTCATTCTGTTCTGTTGAAGCTTCAGTATTGATCTGTTTCCGTTTCCTAACATTCTATTAGATTAGATGATCTGTCCTTTACTTTCTTATATGCAAATTTGGATATCTCAACCTTTATTTTCTAAGGTTATGTTTTATAGTTGTTTTGATTTTTTTTTTATATTAATTTGGAAATATTTTGGTACAAATAATTTCTAAGCAGGTAATGTGTGTTCAGAAATGATGGTTCCTTCTTCTAACGACACCTTTATGAGAACAAGTTTCGCTAAAAGTTAAAATTTAAAAAAGTGATTAATATGCCTTTCATCAACGAGACGCTTAATTTTCTCGTTAATTTTACCATTTTTTTTTACAAATATTGAGGTCACTGGTTATCTAACGGGGTACATACCCGAATAAAATACTTTAAAAGAGTATCACCTAACTTGTTCTCACTTGGATAAATCTGTTTCGTAGAATAGTTGATTTCTTTGTACGTTTAGATTAGTCTCAACCCTTCAATGACGTTTTGAACTCCTTGTGAAAGTCTTCCCCTATTATTTTCGATTCATTGTTGGAGGCATGTGGTTTCTACATATTTGTAAGGCTGGGTGACCCTTTTACAACTGTATATACCAATGTCTTGGCTTTCATCTCATACATGATTTTCAATTATTTATTTTTACTATTATACAGAATTACTTTAAGTTGCACTATCTTTATCACCTGTTATTACCAAAAGATGCTTTTTTAATCATACCATCATTTATCTTTTATTTTATTTTTATCTTAATATTTAAAAGAACACATTTCTGTATCATATACTAATGTTATTTGTATGAATCGGTTGCCTTGATCATAGTCTTGGTCATGTTTCTTTAATATTCTATTGATATTTTAGATTAAATATTAACATACATTTATTTTACGACTAACTTGATAGGCAACCGATTTTAAATGTTGCTCGTAATGTATCCTACCGTATTCCTTGGCTGTGACAATGACGGCGTGTTTGATTTTAGACCGGCCGTGGCGCGCCAGCAGTCAGCGCCGACCCTGGTGTTTAGGTGTGTCGATGTTACCAAATATTTTAATCCCTATTGCCACTTGAATCACAACATAAGCCTTCACATAGACATGAAGCAACTAGAAACTGGACAAGTTCTATTAGCTCAAATACTATTCGTACACCTTTCTATAAAAGAAAAACTTTTTATAAATAAATAAAACTTTGTGTTAAATGTAATTTAGTAAGGATATTTCCGTAATTATCTTAAAATTTTCTCTTTAATAACAAATAATTAATTTGCATAGTAGAATACTTCAAAACTACCCACGCGATTATTTCCAACGAGTAATTCTGTTCCAGATTCTAGTTTGAAAGTCAAAGCACCAGCATCAGAGAACGGGAGCCTTTTGTTTGCATTTAATTTACTTCATAAATATTCGCGGTCTTGTTTAGATTTCTTCACAGCCACATCACGATTTTTCCTATCTTGTTTTCTTCAAGTGGCAATAAAAATTAACAATGAGCACCCTTAATGAGCCCCGCTTATTCTGTCGTGTGTATTATATTATATTGCATTAGTGGTTGCTTTCCATTGTGAGCCTGTTTTTTATTTTCTTACGATTAGTAAGTACTTTTTAGTAAATATCTGTGATTAATATGTTGTAATTTATGTCAGTTATTTTTAGCTCGACCGTATCAGAATTAACGTAATATTTCTATTTTTCATTTCATATCTTTTAGAGCGGTGTATTTTAATATACTCTAATGGCCTACAATTAACTTCTTCATGTAAATTTAATTAAAAGGTGATTTAAACAATGTACACTTAAGCTAATGTAAGTTAAAAGAATTTCGCTCTATAATGTACAATGGTAAAACTCAGATTTTTTTTAAAGAATAGTACAAACCAAGTTAACTACTTTAATGTACTTTAATTTTATTAAACCTTTTTTGAAAATATAATCAAATATATTATTTAAGAATGCAGATGTTAAAAATATTTAATTTATAAAAATAATTCTTTATTATTTACATTAACAACTTCGTGTCAAGGTGTTCTGTAACCACATTATGTCTATGTTGAACCATGAGTTCTTCTTAGGATGACATTAGAAAATGATAAAACAATTAATACTGAAGTATCGTAATTAATTCATTTAAAATTACGTCAACTATATAAAACGTTCAAAGTATTTATTTTAAGTTATAATTATTATTCATACAACTTATCAATTGCATGTAATAGCAAATTTGTAATAAAATGGAAAACAGCGTGAATGATAAAATTTGCTCTAGAGCAGGTTGCATGTAAGTATTGTAGATGAAATGAATATAATTAGGCACCTTTACCATTCCTTATCATTGTCCGTTTAATATATCATGCACGTGGTATTTCCCTACATCTTCTTTTTTCTAACAACTTATTTTTCTTTAAATAAACTTAATCCCTAAAATAAACTTCTGAAATAAAAAATATTTAAGAAAGAACTATGTAAAAGACTTAAAAATATTTTTTAAACTTCTTTAAAAGCTTTGATAGTCAATTGTCATGCAAAGTTTCACCTAGACATAATTAGAGATAGGCCGAATATGGATTTCACCGAATACGAATATTCGGCTGAACATTATTCGGCAGGATCACCTCGGTATCTAACCACTTTATGTCGAAACTTGTTATTGTAAAGTGCGTGGGATTAGCGCCGGACCCTGCCCTCGCTCCTCCGCTACACCTGACATTTTATTACATCATCTATTACTAAGCAAATTGCCGGCACATGCTTGTTTTGACTATTTCCGTGAGAAAAAAACTATTTGGTTGTGTTATTCTTAGTAAAAAATGATAATTATGTCTATATATATATATATATATATATATATATATATATATATATATATATATATATATATGATAAAAATGAGTGGCAGGAGATCAACTATTTGGACTTATTTTAGAGAAAGTGACGACCAAAGTAAAGTGAAATATACTAAGGTAATATAATGTTTCTTTGTTTAATTCCAAAAAGAAAAAAAATTCTAGCTTTCTATTTGCTATAATTGGAAATAAATCTACAGCGCCTCAAAAACATAATGCTATACAAGTAGATTTAAATCATAAATATATGTACTTTCAACAGTAAAATTATGAAAGGCATGGCATTACTCAATTATTCTTTCAAGTTCGTACGTTTTAAATACCACTTTAACGAGTGTTCGGTGATTTAGCCGGATATTCGGTAAAGCTACCGAATATGCCGAGTACCGAATATATAAAACGAATATTCGACCTATCTCTAGACATAATCAAGATTATTAATTCTAATAAAAAAGTTACAACTATCTGTAGATGAGACTTTGCTTTAAACAATATCTACACTAGTTATATACATTAACTTTATAAATTTAGAGAAATTACTTCGCATATATAGTTTAATGATATTCTGATAAGAAATATTTGTTATATTTTTGGTAACTTTATTTTATATAGCTAAAGATAGAAGAGTAAAAATAAGTATGTACACATTTAGATGTAGAATTTTATCTTAATTTCGATTAATAGGCCTATAGTTTATCTATAAGTTAGTCTTGAAATATGGAATTACCTGCTTTAATATGGACAAAATTTAATCGTATTTTAATTTAATTGTGCAGTTCTTCTACGTAAGTGTTTGTGTCAAATTTTATGTTATAAACTTATACACTGAATCGACTGGTTTCAGAAATAAATCATAAATACAAATATCTTTACGTTGTATTTAAATAATTCAGTCTTATTTCATACTTTGTAAATAAATATTATAAAAAACATGCTGTAATTTATTACATTATTGATTGAATTTATAAAAGCCTTAAGTTTAATGTATGGTTTATAGCAACATTGATATAATAGATTCTTCTTAATTTGAAGTAAAAAGGTTGGAAGTCCTAGAAATATCATTTGGGGATTATTAACAAAGGCTTCCATGTTAAGCTTTGCAGCCTAACATGTAATATGTGTATGGGCGAACTGAAATCACGTGATAAAGAGGCAAGGGATTTTTCCCATTCAAGTCGCATTATACTGACTTAATTCAGCTAGCATTTAGAAAACGTCAAAACTTATTTTAATCGGTCGTGAAACTGCTTATGTCGTCGGGCTTTTGCGTTGAAAGTTAAAATGCGCTTCTAATATTTTCTATGGGTATACGCAGGCGGCTGGCGGATGAAGATGACGAGCTCTCTGAGGTTCAACCTGACGCTGTACCACCCGAAGTACGAGAATGGCTGGCGTCGACCTTCACGAGGCAGCTGGCGACGTCGAAAAGAAAGTCCGACGAAAAGCCGAAGTTCAGATCAGTTGCACACGCCATTAGAGCGGGAATATTCGTGGACAGAATCTACAGGCGGGTCACAAGTACAGCTTTAATGCAGTTTCCGCAAGATGTCGTTAGAGTCTTAAAGGTCAGTATAAAATCGGGCATATTTCAAAGCGACAACATTTTGAGCATTGTGATAAATTTTCTACATGTATGCTGTATGTACACTGTAAAGAAATCGATGTCAACTAGAAAATGAAAATGAAACGCTGTAATTTCTATAGCCCATTTCTCCCATATTAGTACCATGCATGAGATTTTCTGCAATTAACTGTTATTCGTGGTACAAGATGGGATTCTGATAAGCTTCTACCAAACAGTGTCATTTTAGCAGTATCTAAATATAATATTTTTTACCCTCGTGGACTAAAGAGGCCACGATTCATGTTGAAATATAGTATTTCCTATATTCAGTTTCGAATATCGAGAACCGGAATGAGATTTTCTGTTGTCCCATAATTGAAAGCTTTCACCCAACATAAAGGATTTGCTTATATGGAGTGTAAGGTGTCTTTAGATTCATTTTAAACACCAAAGTGTCGTGGGTAAATTCTATGAGTTGTACCGTTACCGTTACAGCAAAGTTACTGTAAAAGTCCACTGCTGAACGTAGGCCTCCCCCATATATTGCCTCATAGGGGGATATTTGTCATAGTTGCCACGCTTGACAAGGCAACCGTAGTATTTTAATATTATAAAAGTTTTATATATATATATATATATATATATATATATATATATATATATATATATATATGTATATATATATGTATATATATATATATATATATATATATATATATATATATATATATGTAGTTGTTATAAGGAAGACGCTGCTAAGCATCTCCTGATTTGTTACCCTCTGTCGCCCTCTATATTCTTACACCGCCTCTACACGGTATGATGTTATAATAATTACCTACTATATACCTACTATTAAGTACGATAGTTTTCTTAAATAGCTGCCTACTAATGTAGCATTTTTATAATAACTTTTACGAATCTTGTATTTCATAAAGTTAAAACTTTTAGCTAATTAACTCGCGATTTCGGAATTTAGCTACGATTCGTTTTTACGTGTTAGAGCCACGCTGTTATATTATACACGTACGTAGTTATATTATACAACTATTACGCACGAATGGGTCGGCTCGGCCGGGGCAGGACCACGCTCTCACAGAATACCAGCATAAAATAGCAGCGTAATGTTGCTGTGTTTCGTATGGTGAGTATAGAGAACCGGAGACCCGTTTTACTGGAATCGGGGTATTCCTTCTTACTCCTCAGGGGTGACAACGCACTTGCATTTTGATTCTTAATTAAAGTAATTGTAGATGATGACTATGGGCCACAACATCCACTTACCACCAGGTGGACTGTGTGCTCGTTTGTCACCCAAAGCTATAAAAAAAGGATTTTAGAAGCCTACTGGTGAACATAAACTTCCCCTAATCAATACAACAGAATAGGTCACACCTGCATCTATCAACTTTCTGCATGTCTTACCAAGTCGTCACTAAATTCGCCAATAAAAAAGGATAATTTTATATGTTTTCTGGATTCTGGAAGGATAATTTTATATGTTTTATATGTTGTCTGTGTTTCGTATGGTGAGTGTAGAGAACCGGAGACGGAGGCATTCCATCTTAGTTCTCACGGGTGACAACTCATTTGCATTAGGATTCTTAATTAAGGATAAATGTGGATATCTATCGGCCATAGCATCCCCTTACCATCATGTGGATTGTGTGCTCGTTTGTCACCCAAAGGTAAAAAATAGCAGGTATATTATACGAAGAGCATAAATAAAAACGGTACAACAAACCGTCATAAGTTGCTTACACAATTTTATTCTAGTGTCTTTCAAGCATTGTATACTTAATATACATCATTAAGATTATATTCTACTCGTAAGTTCTAAGAGCTAAAATAGTACAAATGATATTGCTTTATGAATCTAATAAATATTTCGGTAAAGGCGGCCTTGCGACTTTGTTATCTAACAATAAAGTACCAAACTAGTAAACCGAAGCATTAATTGTATTCACTGTAGGATTTACATCCAAACCAAAATGTTGTCCCCCGGTACCTGAGCTGTGCCCGGAATGTACAATTACGGCTTCAGAAACCACGTACAGGATTTAGTCGAGCGCACTCCAATTAGTGCCAAATCAATTTAAATAAAGGTCTTATATTTTACATTATCATTACAGGATATTTTTTGATTTTTTTCACGTGGTAGAGCCAAGCTGCAGCTATATTATAGTTGTAGCATGAATGGGTCGGCTCAACCGGGGCAGGACCACGCTCTCACAGAATACCAGCGTAAAATAGCAGCGTAATGCTGCTGTGTTTCGTATGGTGAGTGTAGAGAACCCGAGACCCATTTAACTGGAATCGAGGCATTCCTTCTTACTCCTCAGGGGTGACAACGCACTTGCATTTTGATTCTTAATTAAAGTAATTATAGATGACTATGGGCCAAAACATCCACTTACCACCAGGTGGACTGTGTGCTCGTTTGTCACCCAAAGCTATAAAAAAAGGATTTTAGAAGTCTACTGCTGAACATAAACTTCCCCTGAGCAAATACAACAGAATAGGTCACACCTGCATCTATCAACTTTCTGCATGTCTTACCAAGTCGTCACTAAATTTAGTGGGGGGACGCCAATAAAAAAGGATAATTTTATATGTTATACTTATCTGCCCACGATAGCACCACCCTCTTACCTATTTATTTTTTAATAGAGTAACGATGACAAGCAAGCACACAGTCCACCTGATGGTAAGTGGATGCTGTGGCCCGTAGACATCTACATCTATCCTCTATAAAGAATGAAAATGCAGATACGTTATCACCTGTGAGGGCTAAGATGGAATGTCACGTTTCCATTAAAAGTCTTCTGTTTTCTATAACTCACTATACGAAACACTGGAGTTACGCTGATATTTTGTGAGAGCCGTTCCCGGTCGAGCCTATAGATATTTACATCACTCGGAAATGTCTAAATCCAGATGCGTTGACACCCCTGAGGTATGAGATGGAATGCTTCATTTTTAGTGACAATAATATCTGGTTGTCTACACTCACTTTAATACTACACTACAACTCCAGCTGTATTATTGTATTATAGTATATATTATATACTATAATACAACTGGATATAGTATATATTATAAACTATTATAGTCTGGAGCATAGGTACAGTCTTCAGGTCCAATAAGGTCAATACGACAAACAATAACAAATTACATTAAAATTTATAAATTTAATATAACTTTTTGGTAGAACGCGTTAAACTGGTCTAATTACATGACGGTCAGACCAAAGCTATGCTAATTGGAAAAAGTTTAAATTTCTACCGTTAGAAACTTACATCGCTCATTGTACGGAAACGTGATGGCTATCGTATAAAACTGGTAAAGAAATGCAAGTGCATACTTAATGTGCATTAGAATAACTCGCACTGATGCATCCCTGACCTTTATAGTGATCTCGGATTCATTACCATTTCATATTTATTTCATTCAGTATCTACTAATTGTAAATTAGCTAAAAAAACCATAACAACACGCATTGATGAGTGCATAGTATGAGTTATGATGATCCTAGTGGTTTCGATCGATTCTTAATCTACAAATTTTACATAATAACGTCTGGAAGAGGGCTGTACACTGTAAAGAATAAAATTCCATTACTTACATTCATACATAAATAAAAGTTTAGTTAAGTTAATATAAAACAATATGGTAGCCTGTTTAAGCCAGTGTGGTGGATAATACAAAACAGTTGACGGGACGGTGTTGGTTGTTTTAAAGCTTTGAGTAAGATTACTTACAACTTCCGGCCCCAAGCCGCTTACCGCTGTCGACATTGACGCGTCGGTACTGACAACAAATAAAAAAACGACCCCACGCATTTGCTCTATTGAAATTTTAAATTGGCCTATGAAAATCAATAATTTTTAAAAAATCGGGAAATTATTGTTTTCACTTCAATTTTCGAAAATCGTGTATCTCGACGTTTCGAGGTCCTAGAAAGCTAATCTGACTATTTTGGCGATGATGTTCGTATGCGTGTGTGTGTGTGTGTTTGTGTTTGTGTGTGTGTGTGTGTGTGTGTGTGTGTATGTGCGTGCGTGCGTGCGTGCGTGCGTGCGTGCGTGCGTGTGTGTGTGTGTGTGTGTGTGTGTGTGTGTGTGTGTGTGTGTGTGTGTGTGTGTGTGTGTGTGTGTGTATGTATGTATGTATGTATGTATGTATGTATGTATGTATGTAAACATCTCATGACTGTAATGAAATGTCCTATCGAAAAGCGGTTTGTGGTATCTGAAAGAGCCTCACTGAACTTAGATTTCTGAATTTAGAACGAATCGGCTCGGTAGATTTTGAGAAAACTCAAATATTCGAGTTTTCTTATTTTTCCGAAAAATACTTTTTGGAATTACTTCGACACCCTCGCTTTGATTAATTCTATCGAATCAGCTCTTCTAGTCAAAAAACGACGTTGATTGCTACAAACCGCATCGAAATCGGTTTATTCGTTCGAGAGATATCGTTGTCGAAAGATCTCGACAAAGCATTTATTTTTTTCAAAATAACTTGAAAATTTTGATACGTTTCTATAGGGATTCTTTAAAATTTCATAAAAATTCTATCTTGAACCACTTTCTCTCTCTTGAAGTTGCAGGGATGGCCTGTAGGGTCGAACGCATTTTTTTTAATACCTATTATTATTTATAACATGATTGCTGTTTATTTGGTGGTTTTCCAGTCTATCCGATAATGACGGAAGATGTAATCACGAAAAAACGCACATTTTGCATATTCGACAAACATTCCCTACTTTTTACTCTTAATTAGTACGGCGCGAGATGACGTACATCTGAGCGAAGCCTCAAGTTAGCTTTGGCGGGTTGTACATCGCCGGCTTCGTTGCGGCGGCATTTTTCAATGAAATAGGATGAAATATACTGGATTTCATAAAGATTTCTTATATTTACGCGAACACTGAATAAAACTAGGTACTTGTACGGATTTTATCTCTTTTAATTTTCCTTATTTATTGAATAAAACTATTATTTACGGATTTTATCGCGTTTAATTACTTTAATTTATTTTTATTATTATCCCGACGTTTCCTTATTTATTCATATAATCCATAGCCATTGTGATGGGAGGTGAATTAAAAGCTGAAGGTACTCCTAATTGACTTTATTTTTAAGTATTAAGTTTGGTCCGATCTACACGGAATGCACTTACCGTGTCTTGTAGTCTTGCAGTAGTATGCTTGGGTTTGGATTTTATGTTATACTTATGTTTCAAAATCCCAAGCAGGTGGTAGCTATCCAATCGCCTTTTCTGTTTAAAATTAGGATATTTTTTTTAAATATCGACAGCTTTAAAATTCATACCTGGTAGGAATCGATGTTCTGTCGCGAGGATTTGTGGTCTATCAAATCTGATTCAATAGCGGATATGATCTAGGATATGATCACACACTGCACATTTCTTACAGCGTTGGTGTTTTACTTATAAGTTCATTTATTCAGTTTTTATTGATCTAATTGTTTGTCCTATATAAAGGAGACCACACTCACAATCAAGCTTGTACACACCTGCATCTTTTTAGAATTATATAACACTTGACAGTTAATCATGACTAATCTTCTTCGACGGCTTGTTAAATGTCCTAATGGAAGCTCGTCTTAAAGGTTCATAAACTCCTCAAAATCCTCCGAGACCCAGGGGTGCTTCAAATCCCTGAAACGTCAAGAGATAAAAAATAAATAAAATTAAATGTGAAAAATCTGTTAAGTAGTTGTATAAAAAGAAGTATATCTAATTAATTCAGGTTTAGACGAGTTTCACTCTTTTAGAAGAACAAAGTTATACTTCGAGAATTATAAAATATTCCACTTTTTGAAAGTTCCTTTGTGCTTTAACTTTTAACAAAATGTTACAGTGTTTTCACTTCAACCATTTTAATTATTCATATGGCGCCTAAGGTAACAATGTCGCACTTCAAATTAGTTAACTAAAATAATGAACTCAGCGAAGAACATTAATCTTCCCCACAGATAACGATTAATTAACAATTTTAAGCATCGAAACTCACAAGACTTAGTTTGAGAGACATAATTCAACCTAAAATATACGTATGTTTTAGATGAGCGTGGGTTTATAAAGCGAAATAAAATTATACTTATCGGCGCGTTTATAAAATACCGGTTAGATCGAGAGTGAGCAAGAAGTTGCATCACTTTACCGAAATGTCATATCTATGGTGGCGTGGTATATCGGGAAGGTAATGTGGTAGTTTGTGCAGTTTAAAGTTCACTGTGGGCACCGTGCGCAAGTGATTTCGCTGAAGTCATTCTACGAGTGAAATCATTCTATGAGTGCTAAGATAGTGTCGTGGTAGTTCTTTTGGTACAGGCATTGAGGATGGTATCGCTGAGAGGCTATTCTATGTTACCCTCTGAGGTAGGTGGTGGTGCTGTTGGTTTTCATACTTTCGTAAATACATCATGTAATTATGTCCTTTCACGTTACTCCAGTGTATAATTGTGACGTGAACATATTACGGTCGAACTGTTATTTATTAGTATGTTCGACCATGTAGTATGGTCGAACTGTAATTGCTCTATAATGAATATAGAGTGCGTTACTCTGTTTTATTACTGATATTGATAATGATTAACTGCGTAAGCAAGAGAGCAAGTTTAACATCCACTCCCACACTTATACTATTTTTACCAACTAACCTTATCCTGACGTATTGTCTATATTAGAATTGGCCTTATCCTGTTGTATTTCCTATATAATATTAAAATTATACAAGGAGAGGTAAAAACGAGTAAATTGACAATTTACTTTTTGTTTGGGTTAGAGTGTGGTGAGGGCTTTTTTTATACTATATTTTAATACAATCACATGATTTTCATTAAACTTTAGTAGATTTTTTTTAAAACAGGAGAAACAATTTGAAAAACACCCACTCACTGCGGAAAAAATGAGGAAAACAGAAAATTGGAAAATGTCTGTTTTTAAAATGATTATCTTGACATTTTAAATTGTGTGTTGCCGCAATTTTGAACCTTTGAAAAAGAACAATGAAGAAGTTTTGGGTCAGATTCTTACTGGAGACACATCTTGGATTCATTAGTAAAGCCAAATACTAAATAGTCCTCGATGCAGTTGCAAAACCCATACCCTCAAGAAGTTCCCTAATAAGCTGGAAAAGTCATAGCCTAAGTTTTTAGATTAAAAAGTAAACATTTGGATTGATTATAAAAGATAAAGGCGTTTAGGTGCATAATGGAATGCTTGAGACGCTGTGAAAAGAAAGGCACGGAAATTGTACAAAAGCTTGCTACTTTTGCCCGACAACGCGTCCGTACACAAAGCGCATATTGCTATGGCTGCTGTGCAGAAAACATTGCTATGGCTGCTGTGCAGAAAAAATTGCTATGGCTGCTGTGCAGAAAACATTGCTATGGCTGTTGTGCAGAAAACATTGCTATGGCTGTTGTGCAGAAAACATTGCTATGGCTGGTGTGCAGAAAACATTGCTATGGCTGTTGTGCAGAAAACATTGCTATGGCTGTTGTGCAGAAAACATTGCTATGGCTGCTGTGCAAAAAACATTGCTATGGCTGTTGTGCAGAAAACATTGCTATGGCTGTTGTGCTGAAAACATTGCTATGGCTGCTGTGCAGAAAACATTGCTATGGCTGTTGTGCAGAAAACATTGCTATGGCTGTTGTGCAGAAAACATTGCTATGGCTGCTGTGCAGAAAACATTGCTATGGCTGTTGTGCAGAAAACATTGCTATGACTGTTGTGCAGGAAACATTGCTATGGCTGCTGTGCAGAAAACATTTATGGCTGCTGTGCAGAAAAAATTGCTATGGCTGCTGTGCAAAGAATGAGATTTTAAATAACGAAACCCTCACTCTACAGCGCAAATTTTGTCTTGCTTTAGCCGTGCTTTATTATTTATATCCGAAATTGCAAAAAGAGAATAGATTTCTGCCTATTTAGTTAACTAACCGATCTGTATAATGTATAAACATCCACGGAGAATATTTCTACAGTGATCCAGGTCGTGATTCCTTTATCTTCGTGATTACGACATGGCCGCACTCAATAACTAGAAAGTCCTAATTTGCGAGTCTATTCCAGCGACGCTGTAAAAATTTGAGTTCGTATGATATATATGATGTTCCCTCGTAAAAGATTCATATTTTTAACAATTGCATATGTCTTTGTTTTAAGGTTCCGCTGACATTCAAAGAATCCTTGTAATTTCTCAATTCTGTACATGCGAATTCTGTACAAATCACACAGCGTATATTTAAAAATTTTGACCAAATTGGGTACAAAACAAAGGTAAATTGTTGAAGCGAAGGCCTTAATGTAAAATGAGCAAATATTACATTTTATTCACTACAGCCCATCATAAGACCATATAGAACATAAAATACATCTAAAGAAATGCATTCAAATGCAGTATAAATTCTGTTTTATCTTAAATAAATATAAATAAATAAATAATAAATTTATTCACAAGAAATATGGTACAAAGATGTTCTTATAAAATAATAATGTATCACATATTTCACCAATTTTGGTATATGAAAACTTATTTACTAATCAACTTATTGTGACAATATACAAAATTTAAGTAAAATTAAACGTGCATCACTTTACAATTTTAATATTAATCCTTTAAAACACAATCAAATAAGAAACAGCGTTTAACAGTCAATAGAAACGTTCTTTTATTTTTAGCAGTTCGTTTACCGAATAGTAGTAGTCGTCTTCACAAGTTTCATAATGTTTCCTCATTCCGCTCTCAGCTTAACTGCTTCCTGTTATCAGCGATTATCAGCTTTCTATTATCAGCGAAGACACGTTAGGACACTTAACGCAGTGGTTTCTATTTTGTTCGTTAACTGACTTAAATTATCTGAAATATAAATTTCAATTCCTGCGTGACACTCATGATAGACAGCTTCGTTTACCGATGACTCCTGCTCTCTTCATTCCTGTTCACAGTTTGAATTTTGTATCTTCATTCTTTGCTGTCCAAGCCGCTCGCTTATGAAATAACCTGCCTAAAAAGTTAAGACAACCGACCAGCAAACAAACATTTGAGACGAATGCTCGGGCTCCTTTTCTAAAACTTCGTAAACTGCTAAGCTCCGTCATCATTACCGTTATCTCTATCTTCGTTCTTCGTTTAATCAGTATGTAATGTATCTTATATTCAATTGTCTTTTATTTTATAAATGTATATGTATAATATGCATGTGTGTGTAATTACTTTTATAATATATTTTTATGTTCTCTGTAACCGCCTTCGTAATGGTATCGGATTATCACTGCCCTAAGGTTGACTGGCAGATAATACTTGTCTGCCATTTGATCTTATATTGTTTTGTAAGATGAACCTTAAATATTAAATAAATAAATAAAATCACTGTCCTTATATATCCGTGTAAATGAATAAAAATTTTAACAAGATGGGATGTTAATTTAGAAAGAGGGTTAACTTTTCTTTTCTTTTAATTACAACTTTATCAAAATGAAACCTTTGTACATGCGATCATAATTAATTATGCGTATAGATAAATTGCTCTGCTAATTATTAATTATATCTTCAGGCATATTATGAGTTAATTATGAAAATAGTATAAAATTTCCTTTCTCTAAAATCTTTAGAAGTTATGACACAGTTAAGTTTTGCTTATACGCTAATTAACTACCCTTGATTCCTCTATTTAGTAACTTTTAATATACATTGATCAGCAACTGAGCCCTTTTCTACACAAGCAGTATTGTCAAGTCAAAACCAGTGTTTGAGAAATGTATAAAAATAAATTCGAAAACTATCTTTTTTCATGTAGTTCGGGGATGAACTTCCTTTTTTCGGCTGTGTTGTGAGTTATTTCAGACTGAACGCTTACTGTGGTTATTAGTGGTTCTTATCACGTAGACTAGCCAACGACACAACACCAAGTTCCACAACTCCGTGGCTCTTCGTCAACCGGAATCAGACCACTGCTGGATATATGATGGATACTGGCCTTGTTAGGATAGGCGAATTGTCGCAGCAATAGCCGTCTTTTAAATTTACTAGACACTACACTTGGAATAGAATTGAATATTATATATTTTCCAAAAAACGGGCACCTAAGCAAGGGACCCATTTTATTGTTACTATTAGATTGTTGGATAACTTTAGGTAGTCTTATAAAGGCTTTTTCAATAAGGGCGGGTAGATGTTGAAATGAAACTAGATTAGTAATTACCGCGCTAAAGCGTTGCCACTGCACATATTGCCACATCCATATGCCTAGCTAACGTCAGTTCAGTGTTCAATGTGACGCCGAGTTGAGGCGGACGATCCGCGACAAAAATTGGGTAAATACGTAGTGAAAGAATGCGATTTAAAGTCACAAAAACATAATAAATCACTTTCCACACATGTTTTAGTTCATGTTTTCATATAAACGTATAATTATCGAATATTGCGATTTAGGTTAAATGTTGCCACTTTTCCGCCTTTGTGGTGTGATTATACCACATTAACGGGAGACTATATAATTAATGGAGTAAGTTATTTTGTTACATGTCATTTTAAATATTTTGGAAATTATAATAAAAACTAAGTTTTAACTTTGATACAAAATAATTAATTATTTTGAATCAAAGTTATCGGTATCGGTCGATTGTGGTTTATTTCCATAGATCTGCTGAAAATGTCTAGTTGGGTCAAATTGCGTGACTTTGGTGGCTAATTGACATCCACCATGACATGACACCACATGGGAATTGTCAATCGTGGAGTCCGCTGTGTGCACGTAGCGCCGTTCTTCTGGAACCATATGTCATCTAGGTCCATATGGTTCAATTTGGGCTATAAAAAATTGGTTATCATTGTTCTGTAGCACTCGCCTTTGACAGTTACCGCCTTACCAGTGTCGTTTTCGAAAAAGTAGGGAACAGGACCAGGGTTACGCCGCCGGCCCAAAATCCACACCAAACGGTAACTTTTTGAGGATGCATTATCACCTGGTGAACCTCGCGTGGGTTGGTGTCATCCCATATACGGCAATTCTGCTTGTTAACACAGCCATTCATCCAAAAATACGCCTCATCGCTAAAGATGATTTTTCGGCCAAAATTGGGGTGTTCTTCCAAACGATTCGAATCCCAGTCAGTGAACAAACAGCGTTGTCTATGGTCACGAACTTTAAGCTACTGGGTCAGTTGGATCTTGTACGGGTGTAAACCTAAGTCCTGACGCAAAATTAGCCAAGCTGCAGTCTGCGAAGTGCTGAGTTCTTACGCACGGCGAAAAATCGACTGCCTCGTGTACTGCTGTAAACTTTCATCAACCGCGACGATGTTCTCGGCTAATCTTGCGTTCCTTAAACGTACTGGTGTTGGCTAATTGTTTACCGAACCGATCGTTTTAAATTTGGCCACCAAACGTTGAAGAGTCGACTGTGAAGGGCCACCATGTCTGTTGTAAAAAGGCGAAATGCGCGCTACGATTGCACCAATGAAGACTCATTTTGATAATAAAATTTTATAATTTTTTTATAGGATAAGGGTGACAAACGAGCACACAGTCCACCTGATGGTAAGTGGATGCTCTGGCCCATGGATATCTACATTTTACCTTGATTAAGAATCAAAATGCAGATGCGTTGTCACCCTTGAGGACTAAGATGGAATGCCTCGATTCCAGTAAAACGGGTCTCCGGTACTCTACACTCACCATACAAATAACAACGGCATTAAGCTGCTATTTTACGCTAGTATTCTGTGAGAGCGTGGTCCTTCGAGCCGACCCATTCATGCTACAACCATAATATAGCTCCAGCGTGGCTCTACCACGTATAATTTGAACGTGCTGTTCAATCGTGTAACTTGCCATGGTATAATGATGATTTGGCATAAGTAACTGAATAATAAATCAAAGATTTGATAGATATCACCAAAACAAAATGGCCGCCACGGGCCGCCAAATTCTACCCGCACTAATTGACAAACCCTTTTCTTACTCCATTTTTTTTGTAAATTAATTGTCAAGAAACGTTTTTCATCAGTTTTACTGTAACATTTTGATAAATTAATAAGAATTATTGCTAAAGTTCAAAGCGCTAGTTTTAGTATACCTGCTCGCTTTTTGTTTGTTTTATTTTTAATAATATAAAAGCAGATAGAAGTTTAAAGTGGAGTGGACCCCCCCTTGCTGTAATCACCGCTTTCAGTCGTCCGAGCATGCTAGTGAGTATATCTCTCTCTCTGACTATATATCTATCTGACTCATTATCATTAATTATTATAATTACGTTTTCTACTGACGAAAACTCCCAAATTAAAAGACTAATGAGATCTGTAATATAAATACAATATACCTTTGTGATATATCTTTTTTCTTGCAATAAATGCCGCAAAACACAACCTCATTATAATTTAACATACTAAATCAGCTTACCTCGGGCCAAACACATATGAAAGAGGGCTAAACATTTATAATACTCGCTGGTAAAATTATAATTACAAGTTACAGCTTTAATACGTCACAGTTAATAAGGCACAAAGCCTCCCTAATCTCTAAGAGGTTATCGAACAATAATAAGTCCATGCTCTAGTGTGTGTTGCTGCACTTCACCTGTCTTCGTTTTTATCGCTCAGATATAACCTGCATGTCCTCGCAATGTTTTTCTTCACCACCGAGTATGTGATATTTTAAATTGCTGTCAACAGTTGCATTTGTGTTTATGAGTGTGGTAATAATAAAACCCATAAATACTATTACATATTAAATTATTAAGACTTGCAAGTCTTAGGTCCTTTACTAATTACTAGACAGAAATAGAAAGATTTTTATTCAATAATAATAATAATAATAATGTCCTCCAGACCGAATTTCGGCCACAGCAGCCTGCCTCAACGGAGGCTAGCCATTGGCGCAGGGCAGGATTATAGTGCCCAAATGTAAATGCACAAGCACAGGTGCACTCTCTATTCCCTCGCTCTCATAATCCGATGGGACGGTAAACCGACAGACCGGAGAGTGTTCAGACGCAAGACCAACGGCTTTACGTGCTTTCCGAGGCACGGTGAGACACCGCCAACTTCCTAACTCGGGGCCACTACTGAGAATTTTTTCAACATGCACGTATAATATTTGATTTAATTTGCACGTTAATTAATATTAAAAATATTAATAATAGCAATATATAGTAGAGGGATAAGTCGCTCGCGTCCGTAGGCTTCGACCACCTAATCCTAGGCCCACCCTACACGTTTCCCCTGGGTGGTGCTAAAAGAACGACAAAGCCGAAAGAACAGACTCGGCTACTCGCCGTGTGGTAGCGGCGTAAAATATACCACCCCCTTGTTTTTGCACCATGAGGCAAAGAGGAAAAGAGATGGCCCCGAGGTCCCGACGCCCCTTTAATGGGGCAGGGGTGCGAAGAATCTTCGGGATGAAAACCGGCGATGAGGTTTGCCACCCGTCCCGTTCTGTCTCCCGGGGGGGGGGGGCGAAAAGAGGATTGCGGAGGCCCGTCTAGCTACGCTGAATGTATGTGGAGCAATGAATGATAAGATGGATGAAGTATGCGATATGATGTATGATAGAGGAATAGATGTGTTATGTGTAAATGAGACGAAGCGGAAGGGAAAGGATGTCACTAAACATGGCATATATACCGCGTACTGGTCCGGTGTAGAAGAGACCGAGCGAGCATGCCAGGGAGTCGGTATCATCCTTTCAGAAAGAATGGGTCAATGTTTGAAAGAGAAAATTTGAAAGAGAAAATTTGTAAGCCCGAGACTGCTATTGATACGAATAAAAGTGGGCCTAAAGAAGTTGTTTGTTCTAGGGGTCTACGCCCTAGACATGTCTAAGCCCACTTATATCCGAGAGCAGTTTTGGGAGATGGTAAGGATGGTGTTAATTAAATGTAAGGAAAATGAAAATTTTGTTATGTTAGGAGATTTTAATGGAAGGGTTGGGGTGAGGAGGCTTGGCTATGAAAGGATACTGGGAACGTTTGGTGATGAAATTATTAATGAGAATGGTGAAAGCCTCCTCACCGTATGTGTGGAAAGGAATCTTTTTGTGACGAACACTTTCTTTCGTCATAAGAAGATGCACATGCATACTTGGAAAGAGATGATGATAGAAGCATGATAGATTTCATAACTATGGATGAAAGAATGAGGAGCGCAGTGGTGGATACAAGGGTTTACCGGGGGTCCAACGTAGGAAGGGACCACTACCTGGTCTTATGCCGAATTAGGGGTTTATTCAGGCGTTGGCGGCATGGGACATATGAGTCTACCACTGCGTTACAGCGTATAACAATTGAGAGGTTACAAGATGAAGATGTGAAAGACAAGTACAAATGTAGACTGAGAGAAAATATAAGTGATTTGGATGAGTTGTGTGTGAATGAGTTAGACTTGGAGAATGTGTGGCATAATGTTAAGAAAGGTTTAGTGGATGCAGCTACCGAAGTATGTGGTGTTAGTAAGAGAACGAATGAAAGGAAAGACAATACGTTATAGTGGGATGACGAGGTACGTATGGAAGTTAAAGCAAAGAAGAGATCATGACTAGGTTTACTAGCTACCAAAACTGGTAATTCTGGCGGTAAGAATGATGATATTGAAAGAATAAAGGCAGAGTTTAAACGTCTAAATAAGATAGTAAAAAAATTAGTTGAAAGGAAAAAGCAAGAAATAACGGATAAGAATGATAGAAGAATATCGGATAACTTCCAGGCAAGTATTAAAATGTTCTCGAAACTCGTAAGAAATACCAGAGGACATTCAAAACAGCCTAGATTGAATGCGATACGAAACGAGAATGGCTGTATTCTGAATGATAAATTGTTGAGTCTAAAGAGATGGAAGGAATATTTTAAAAGCGTATTTATGAGTGAGGAGACGTGTGAACTAAATGAAATAGAAATTCCGAAAGAATATGAGAGATAGGGAGATAAGTATAGATGAAATAATGAAAGCAATGAAAAGCATGAGGTAGGTAAGGCAGCCGGATATGATAGAGTTTCACTCGAAATGCTAAGGGCTGGAGAGGACGTGGTGGCAGGCCTGCTGTACACCTTGTTTAATTTATGTTGGGAACTAAAGCGGGTACCGGGAGACTGGCGCAAAGCCGTGATAGTCCCAATATATAAGGGAAAAGGGTCACAGCAGGACTTTAAAAACTACCGTGGTATCAGCCTTCTTAGCATTGTGGGAAAACTGTATGCTAAGGTACTAATTGAAAGAGTTATGAAAGAAACTGATGAAAAAATTTGGGATGAGCAAGCGGGATGTAGAAAGGGAATGGGGTGTACAGATCAAGTCTTTTCCATACGCATGATCGCGGAGAAGTTTTTGGCGAAAAACTAAAAAGTTTTTTGTGCGTTCATGGACTTGGAAAAGGCTTATGACAGAGTGGACAGAGATGTGTTATGGCAAACGCTGAACGCATTTAGGTTGAGCGCTGGTTTAATATAGGCATTAAAGTCTCTGTATAGGGACTCGAGTGCTTGTGTTAGAATCAACGGGGTCTACTCGGACTGGTTTGGCATCCATAAAGGTGTCAGATAGGGCTGTGGAGCTACATCTATTTATGGACAGTTGTTTGGAAAATTTGAAATTTGAAGAATGCGGGTTAAGAATGGGTAAGTTAACCATCAAATGCCTTTTGTACGCCGATGATCAAGTCATACTTGCGTCGTCGGCGGCCGAGTTGCAAATGATGGTTACATTAATGAACAGAGTCATTAAAAGAAAGGGGATTGAAAGTGAACGCAAATAAGACGAAAGTGGTGGTTTTTAAAGAGAAGAAAGCAAAACGGTATGTGAAATAAGAATAGGAGGAGAGTTAATTGAGCAAGTGGATGAGTTCGTATATTTGGGATGTGTATTCAGCAGGGATGGGAGATATGATAAGGATATTGAACGACGAGTGAATGCAGGAAATAAAGTAAATGGGGCTCTACACTCTATTGTGAAAAGTCAGAATGTGTCAAAAAAGGCACGTATGGCAATTCACAGTGCTGTATTAGTCCCTACTTTAACGTATGGTAGTGAAAGTTGGGTGTGGCAGAAGAAGCACGAGAGTAGAATAAATGCAGTAGAAATGCGGTAGCTAAGGAGTATGTTAGGGCTGAATCTGAGTGACAGGGTGAGAAACTGTGTGATAAAAGAAGAGTGTGGTTTGCAAGATGATGCAGTGACCAGGATTAAGAAAGGAATGTTTCGGTGGTTTGGTCATGTAGAAAGAATGAATGCGGAAAGACTGACAAAGCCAATATATGTTGCAGAAGAGAATGGAAGAGTCGGAAAGGGACGTCCTAGGCGGAAGTTTGTCGACCAAATTGGCGATATACTAAAAATGGGCCAAATTAAGAGTACCCTTAACCGATGAGCATTTATGCGTAGGTATAAGGATGCGGAAGAGGCGAGAGAGGTATATGAGGATCGTGCTAAATGGAAGTCTGTAGTCTCTGCCTACCCCTCTGGGTGACAGGCGTGAGTGTTTATGTATGTTATGTACGTAATAGCAATAATAAAAATAATTAAATATTTTATAATTAAAAATAGTTATTACATAAAAATACTTATTAAAATCTGTTCACATTCATCGGTTCACACGGTTCACTTGTGACAAACACCCACACACACATACACACACAAACACACACACACACACGCACGCGCACGCACGCATTAACGCACGCTCGCACGCACGCACGCACGCACGCACGCGCACACAGATACAGACACACAAATACCTGAAATTGCACAAACAGATGGAGAGCAATAACAGAAGTGGTCATATTTATATTTTATCCGAAAATCTTAAAGATTTCTTCTCATGAAATGGGAAAATTGATGAAATAAATAATAATTGAAGATTACTTCGAAAATGTAAATAACGCCACATTAATAGATCGCTAGTTAAAATAAATATTCAGCCGTATTATTAGCGAAGGTAACCGTCGGTCGACTTCATAAACACGCATCGTGCTCTGTGCATCTGAGCGTTGCAATCACTGACTGGTAAATTGACGGCCGTTGCTTCCGCAAAACATCAGCTACCGGCGATATTTATTTTTATTGAAAATAAAATTACTTTATAATAAAAGTGGCGTGACATAACACATAATATAAACGTAACGACTGAGTGCAGATGTCATTTCTGTTAAGATTTTTGAGTTGATTAAAACTACTTTTACGGATTTTATCGCCTTTATTTATTTTATTTTTAATACCCGACGTTTCGGGTGCTTTCCAGCACCCATGGTCACGGGGGACTGAGGTGACTGACGTCCCGATATCAAAGTTAACACGGAGTACCTTCAGCTTGTTTAATTATTGTCTTTGGTCCGATCTACGCAGAATGAACTAACTGTGTTTTGAAGTCTTGCAGTGGTATGCTTGGGTTTAGTTTTAATTTTATTAATTATAGGGTACCAAGCAGGTAGTGGGTAGTACCCAGCCTCCTTGTCTATTGAAATTAGGATGTTTTTTAATTTCAATAGCCTAACGTATCATCCTTGGTAGGAATCAATGTTCTTTCGCGAGGATTTGTGGTCTAACAAATCTGATGTAATGGTTGGGGCCATCTAGGATATGATCGCAAACTGCAGACTTATAAGACTTATAATCTAATAGAAGTTCGCTTCAAGTTGTAGCCAATCTTGTATGTGACACCTCTGACATATGGTAGTACAGCAGGCACTCGCTTGACTGTTGCCGGCTTCACTCGGTCACTGTGACGGAGGCGCGGGACCCGAAACTTGTTGTCGTGCAGAACCTGCTTGACGTGCTGAAGCTCGGCGGCCAGGTGTTTTCTGTCACGGATCCCTCGTGCTCTCTGTAACAAAGATTCGCCCACGGTAGCTAACTGTGAAGGATGATGGTGAGATTCACCATTTAAATATCGGTTTGTATGGGTCTTTTTTCTATACACAGTATGACCCATGGTGTTGTTAGGATTTCGGATGACTAGCACATAGGAAAGCTGAGGAATTATTTGCCTCTAACTCCATAGTAAATTGAATTTTAGAGTTTATGGAATTAAGGTGTTCTAAAAATGCAGTTACTTTGTCTGATGGTAAAATTGTGAAAGTATCGTCTACGTACCGCTTCTAGTACTTTGGGGTAATAGGTGCAGTAAGGAGGGCTTTCTCCTCAAAGTCTTCCATAAATATATCGGCGACAATGGGAGATATAGGTGAGCCCATCACAACACCATCTATTTGCTTGTAAAACTCTTCCTTCCACAATAGATAGCCAGATGTAAGGCAATGTCTTAGTAGTACTGCATATTGTGGTGGCATGTTATTTTCATCTAGTTTCCTAGTTATAATTGAGATGCAGTCTTCAACACGTAGGCATGTAAATAGAGACTGAACATCAAAACTGGCCATGGTTTCATTGTCAGTAAGACGTAGGTCTTTTATCTCACTGACAAAATGGTATGAATCCTTAGTATGTGCTCTTGTGTATCCTCTGAGTGGTGATAATATTTTGGCTAAGTGTTGAGCCAATCTGTAAGTTGGCGAATCGATCTGACTCACTATTGGACGTAATAGAGCGTTAGGTTTGTGTATTTTGGTAACCCATACAACTTAGGAGGTTTTGCTCACGAAGGTATCATCGAATTGACGTCTAGATTCAATTTCTCGGAGTATTTCTTAATTAGATCGCTAGTTGTTTTAAGCTTATTATTTGTAGGGTCTGTTTTGACCTTACGATATGTACTTTCATCCGAAAAAAGTTGTTGTATTTTAAAATTGTAATCCGACGTATCCATTACAACCGTAGCATTTCCTTTATCTGCGGAGAATCGTAAGCTCTGGTCTGTTGCAGATAATGTCTTCATACGGGATTCTTCGCGGTGTAATTGCATAATTAAAACCTCATCCTAAAACTTTTATTGTGGCGTCGTCCAGAGTTTGTTTTGACAGGTTATAGACCACGTCTTGTTTACTATTCGTGTCTGTGGTCAACGATGTAGTTTCGTTCCTACGTTGCCATTGATGTTGGACATTTGATTTAGTTGTTAATTTTTGGTATTTATCAATATGTTTATTTTTGCATTCATTGTATTTAGTTGTTTAGCGTTTATCTAAAGTTTCCATGCAATTCTTATAATCAAATATCGATAAAACTGTCTTTAATTCACTGGACGAAATGTCTATGGTTTTGTTTATGAAACATAGATCGGTACGTTTTTGCTGAATCACCGTTATTAACAACTTTTTACTAGCCTGATTTAAGATCTTAGCGCTTCCTCGAATGTCTTTTTTAGTAGATATCTTGACACACGTAGGAATGAGATTATGATCTCTGCATCTCTTCAAGAAATTTAAAGCTGTTATGTATCTTGCGCGCTTGGTCTTTAGATCTTCTAATCGGCGTATTTTATTTGCTATCCGTACGTGTCCGTACTGGTTTACATAATGATTTCTTATATTTACGCGAACACTACACATTGATTAAAACTACTGTGTAAATTTCCTCTCGATGTGTTCCTTATCACTCAATACATGATAAATCACAACTTAAAATTTTTAATTCATAATTTGACACGGACGTCATT
The DNA here is from genome assembly GCA_907164705.1 of Parnassius apollo. NCBI lineage: Eukaryota > Metazoa > Arthropoda > Insecta > Lepidoptera > Papilionidae > Parnassius > Parnassius apollo. Next base: position 1,374,984 of record CAJQZP010000935.1, read on the forward strand.
ACACATGCACTCTAGTTTAAAAAAATACTATTATTAAAATGCAGTTATATACATACATATATATATATATATATATATATATATATATATATATATATATATAACTGCAATATACCCCCCATGAACAATAACACAAATAGACGGCCCCCAGTCCCCGGCGGCCCCGCTATTCCTGGCTACGGTGGCGACCATGGTAACGGCGGGGCAGGGGGTGCTAAGAATCTCCGGTGGAGGTTCGGTTGCCACCTACGACGACTCGACCTGGCAACATTTAACGCATGCACACTGAGGACTGATGAGAAGATCATGGAGCTGGAAGAAGAGATAGACAAGTTGCGCTGGAGTATTATAGGATTATCCGAGGTCCGAAGAGAGGGGGGAGGACACGGTGATTCTCGAATCCGGCAACTTGTTCTATCACCGGGAGGGCGACCATCTGTCCCAAGGAGGTGTCGGATTTATCGTCCACAAGTCTCTCGTCAACAACGTTGTACAGATTGAGAGTGTGTCGACGAGGGTCGCGTACCTGATACTCAGAATCACCAAACGGTATTCGCTGAAGGTCATACAGGTTTACGCACCAACGTCGGCACATTCCGATGAGGAGGTGGAGGAAATGTATGAGGATATTTCCAAAGCCATACATTCCTCCAAAACCCACTACACGGTGTTGATGGGAGAATTCAACGCAAAACTAGGCACAAGAGAAAACAGTGAGCTGAAGTTAGGGAAATTTGGAGTAGGGCAACGGAACCGAAGGGGCCAGCAGCTGGCCGACTTTATGGAGAAAGAGGGACTCTTTATGATGAACTCTTTCTTCCAGAAGCGGCCCCACAGGAAGTGGACCTGGTCGAGCCCCGACGGTTCGACAAAAAATGAGATTGACTTCATTATGACGACCAGACGCCAACTGTTCAGTGATGTCTCAGTGATCGCAAGGGTGAAAACTGGCAGTGATCACAGAATGGTTAGAGGCACACTGAACTTAAACGTTAAGTTGGAGAGGTCTCGTCTAATGAAGTCAACGCTCCGTCCCCCTCGTGCTCTGATCCAAAATCCCGAAAACTTTCAGCTCGAGTTACACAAACGCTTTCAGTGCCTACAAGATTGCAATGCAGTGGACGATATGAATGACAAGCTCGTGGAAACTGTCCATGCGGTCGGAGCTAAGTTCTGCAAGACCCGCCGCAGAAGAACACAAAAACTCTCCGATCACACTCTTAATCTCATGGCTGTTAGACGGGATATGCAGCTGCAATCTTAGCAGATTTGACAGCATAACAGCAACTGAAAAGACAGATCTCCAAATGCATGCGGCGAGACTTACGCAACTTTAATACTGCTCGTGTTAAAGAAGCGATCGAGCGGAACCGGGGCTCCAAAGTCTTTGCCAGAGATCTGTCTGCCAGAAAGAGCCAACTGTCAAGGCTGAAGACTGAGTGTGGCAGCATCGTTTCCGGGACACCTGAGATTTTGAGTGAGATTGAGAGGTTCTATGGGCAGCTGTACACATCATCGTTAGAGCCACACGCAAGTGTGAGTAACGATCCAAGAGCAAGTCTTATCCGACACTATTCCGATGATATCCCGGACGTCAGTCTAAGCGAGATTAGAATGGCTCTCCAGCACCTTAAAAACGGCAGGGCCCCAGGCGAGGATGGAATTACAGCGGAGCTTCTGAAAGCGGGTGGAACACCGGTACTTGAAGTCCTTCAGAAGCTCTTCAATTCCGTCCTCCATGGTGGCACTACTCCAGAGGCGTTGAGCAGAAGTGCGGTGGTCTTGTTCTTTAAGAAAGGCGACAACGCTCTCTTGAAGAACTACAGACCGATTTCCCTTCTGAGCCGCGTCTACGTGCTGTTTTCGAGAGTCATTACGAATCGTCTCGCACGCAGACTCGACGACTTCCAGCCTCCCGAACAAGCCGGTTTCCGAAAAGGCTTCAGTAACATAGACCACATACATACCCTGCGGCAGATTGTACAGAAGACTGAAGAGTACAATTTGCCACTTTGCCTGGCGTATGTGGACTATGAGAAAGCCTTTGATTCCGTCGAAATTTGGGCGGTGCTGCAGTCTCTTCAGCGGTGCCAAGTTGACTGTCGGTATATCGAAGTGCTGAAGTGTTTGTACAGTAGGGCTACGATGGCTATCCGAGTACAGAACCAGAGCTCGAAACCTATCCAACTGCAGAGAGGTGTAAGACAGGGTGACGTTATATCCCCGAAACTCTTCACCGCTGCTTTGGAAGACGTTTTCAAGCTACTGGACTGGAAAGGATACGGTATTAACATCAATGGCGAGTACATCACTCACCTTCGATTTGCCGACGATATAGTCCTTATGGCAGAATCGCTGGAGGACTTAAGCACTATGCTCAATGACCTCAATAGTGCCTCCCAACGGATAGGTCTTAAGATGAACATGGACAAAACAAAGATTATGTTTAATGTCCATGTCACACCTATGCCGGTAGTTGTTGGAAGCACTATGCTCGAAGTTGTTGACGAGTACGTTTACCTGGGACAAATATTCCGACTAGGTAAGTCCAACTTCGACCGAGAGGTCAATCGTCGGATTCAACTCGGCTGGGCAGCGTTCGGGAAATTACGACATATCTTCTCGTCAGGTATACCTCAATCTCTGAAAACTAAAGTGTACAACCAGTGCGTGTTGCCAGTGATGACTTACGGATCAGAGACGTGGTCCTTCACTGCTGGCCGTGTGAGGACGCTCAAGGTCGCTCAGCGAGCTATGGAGAGGATAGCCCTCTATCTATATATATATCATCATCATCATCATCATCACAGCCCTTCACAAGGCCACTGCTGAACATAGGCCTCCCCCAAGTAATGCCACAAAGCACGGTCCTGAGCCACCTGCATCCATCGACTTCCTGCATGTCTTACCAGGTCGTCACTCCATCTAGTGGGGGGTCGCCCTACACTACGCCTACCGGTACGAGGCTGCCACTCGAGAACCTTTCTTCCTCATCGGTTATCGGTTCTTCGAGCTATATGGCCGGCCCATTGCCACTTCAGCTTACTAATCCGTTGGGCTATGTCGGTCACTCTGGTTTTACTGCGGATATCCTCGTTTCTGAGTCTATCACGCAGTGAAACTCCGAGCATAGCCCTCTCCATAGCTTGCTGAGCGACCTTGAGCGTCCTCATACGGCCAGCGGTGAAGGACCACGTCTCAGATCCGTAAGTCATCACTGGCAACACGCACTGGTTATACACTTTAGTTTTCAGAGATTGAGGTATACCTGACGAGACGATGTGTCGTAATTTCCCGAACGCTGCCCAGCCGAGTTGAATCCGTCGATTGACCTCTCGAAGTTGGACTTACCTAGTCGGACTATTTGTCCCAGGTAAACGTACTCGTCAACAACTTCGAGCATAGTGCTCCCAACAACTACCGGCATAGGTGTGACATGGATATTAAACATGATCTTTGTTTTGTCCATGTTCATCTTAAGACCTATCCGTTGGGAGACACCATTGAGGTCATTGGGCATAGTGCTAAGGTCCTCCAGCGATTCTGCCATAAGGACTATATCGTCGGCAAATCGAAGGTGAGTGATATACTCGCCATTGATGTTAATACCGTATCCTTTCCAGTCCAGTAGCTTGAAAACGTCTTCCAAAGCAGCGGTGAAGAGTTTCGGGGGATATAACATCACCCTGTCTTACACCTCTCTGCAGTTGGATAGGTTTCGTACTCTGGTTCTGTACTCGGATAGCCATCGTAGCCCTACTGTACAAACACTTCAGCACTTCAATATACCGACAGTCAACTAGGCACCGCTGAAGAGACTGTAGCACCGCCCAAATTTCGACGGAATCAAAGGCTTTCTTATAGTCCACATACGCCAGGCAAAGTGGCAGATTGTACTCTTCGGACTTCTGTACAATTTGCCGAAGGGTATGTATGTGGTCTATGGTACTGAAGCCTTTTCGGAAACCGGCTTTTTCGGGAGGCTGGAAGTCCTCGAGTCTGTGTGCGAGACGATTCGTAATGACTCTCGAAAACAGTACGTAGACGCGGCTCAGAAGGGAATCGGTGTAGTTCTTCAAGAGAGCGTTGTCGCCTTTCTTAAAGAACAAGACCACCGCGCTTCTGCTCCACGCCTCCGGAGTAGTGCCACCATGGAGGACGAAATTGAAGAGCTTCTGAAGGACTTCAAGTACCGGTGTTCCACCCGCTTTCAGAAGCTCCACTGTAATTCCATCCTCGCCCGGGGCCTAGCCGTTTTTAAGGTGGTGGAGATCAATTCTAATCTCGCTCAGACTGACGTCCGGGATATCACCGGAATAGTGTCTGATAAAACTTGCTCTTGGATCGTTACTCACACTTGCGTGTGGCTCCAACGATGATGTGTACAGCTGCCCATAGAACCTCTCAATCTCACTCTGAATCTCAGGTGTCCCGGAAACGATGTTGCCACACTCAGTCTTCAGCCTTGACAGTTCCCCCCCGAACGGGTTCCCGCCTTGTCGTGGCGGGGGGCTTAGTAGCCGTGGCTTGGTCTCCCACGGTGAACAAAGAGGAACCCACGTGGCTGGCCCGAGGTGAAGGGCCGGCCTGAGGTGGCCACTCCGAGTGGGCTTGGGGAGCCCACTTTGGATGTGTGCTGGCGGACTGCAGCGAGTGGGGACTCGCGCACCCTCTACCGCTGCAGCCGAGGTGGAGTCGCGGAGGAAGAGGAGTGTTGGTATGGCGATGCGCCACTCGCCCTATCCTTCGCGACTCAAACGGGGCCGCACCGTTGATGCGGTGGTGGTGGGGCTGCGGGAGGAGAGGATTGTCGATATTGCGAGGCGCCGCTCTCCCTACCCTCCGCAGCCGAATCTTGGTTGGCGGCGGAGCCATAGACCAGATCCGCCGCTGGGGTCGGGAAGGCTAGTACTTATAAGTGCTCGTTTTTCCTGGCCCCATGGCCTTTGTGCATCGGACGCGGGGGCGTCTGTTGCACAGACGTAATTGGAGGCCGTGGAGGAAGGCGCGCCATGTGTTCTGGTGCGCCTTACCTGGGAAGGAGAACGGGGAGGAATTTTCCTCTCCCGAGGAGGTGCTGCCATAGGGCGGCAGGCGCTAGTAGGGCCGCGGATGTGTGCGAAAGCGTTCCCGTAGCCCTGCCAATATGCGACAAAGGTGGAACACCATGGGGTTTTAGTCGGTGCGAGTCCGTCATAACCCGTCCTTGCCCCCGCGAGGCGGGTATGCGTAGGCATTTCCCCATGAAGAAAAAAAAAAGCCTTGACAGTTGGCTCTTTCTGGCAGACAGATCTCTGGCAAAGACTTTGGAGCCCTGGTTCCGCTCGATCGCTTCTTTAATACTAGCAGTATTAAAGTTGCGTAAGTCTCGCCGCATGCATTTGGAGATCTGTCTGTTCAGTTGCCTGTATGCTGTCAAATCTGTTGACGATTGCAGCCTCATCTCCCGTCTAACAGCCATGAGATTAAGAGTGTGATCGGAGAGTTTTTGTGTTCTTCTGCGGCGGGTCTTGCAGAAATTAGCTCCGACCGCATGGACAGTTTCCACGAGCTTGTCATTCATATCGTCCACTGCATTGCAATCCTCTAGGCACTGAAAGCGGTTTTGTAACTCGAGCTGAAAGGTTTCGGGATTCTGGATTAGAGCACGAGGGGGGACGGAGCGTTGACTTCATTTGACGAGACCTCTCCAACTTAACATTTAGGTTCAGTGTGCCTCTAACCATTCGGTGATCGCTGCCAGTTTTCACTCTTGCGATCACTGAGACATCGCTGAACAGTTGGCGTCTGGTAGTCATAATGAAGTCAATCTCATTTTTTGTCGAACCGTTGGGGCTCGACCAGGTCCACTTCCTATGGGGCCGCTTCTGGAAGAAAGAGTTCATCATAAAGAGTCCCTCTTTCTCCATAAAGTCGGCCAGCTGCTGGCCCCTACGGTTCCGTTGCCCTACTCCAAATTTCCCCACCTTCAGCTCACCGCTTTCTCTTGTGCCTAGTTTTGCGTTGAAGTCTCCCATCAACACCGTGTAGTGGGTTTTGGAGGAATGCATGGCTCTGGAAATATCCTCATACATTTCCTCCACCTCCTCATAGGGATGTGGGGATCTTCACAAAGTTGTTGACGAGAGACTTGTGGACGATAAATCTGACACCTCCTTGGAACAGATGGTCGCCCTCCCGGTGGTAGAACAAGTTTTCGGACTCGAGGATTGCCGTATCCTCCCCCTCTCTTCGGACCTCGGATAATCGAATAATATGCCAGCGCAACTTGTCTACCTCTTCTTCCAGCTCCAGTATCTTCTCGTCAGTCCTCAGAGTGCGTGCGTTATATGTTTCCAGGTCGAGTCGTCGTAGGTGGCAACCGAACCTCCACCGGAGATTCTTAGCACCCCCAGCCCCGGCGTTACCATGGTCGCCACCGTAGCCAGGAATAGCGGGGCCGCCGGGACTGGGGGCCGTTTTTTTGCGTCGTTATTCATGGGGGGATATTTGCCATAGTTGCCACGCTTGGCGAGCGGGTTGGCAACCGCAGTTTTTTATTATAACACAGTTGTTATCAGAAAGATGCTGCTGCCCATCTCCTGCCTGTCTCCCTCTGTCGCCTCTTACGATACCCACGGGAAGATATGGGGTAGTGGATATTCTCAACCGCCACTACACGGCATTTACGAATGTCAAATATATATATTCATTTATTTATTATTCTATCAAAAGTGTTCAAAAGTCTGTGTCCTAAGGGCGACAGATGAAAGTAAAGCAAGATGACCAGTGGCATTTTCCTGATATTAAATAAAATTAATAAATAAGTACCTACTTTTTACAAGTGCAGCTTAAGAGCTATTTTCACACAATAATATCCTCCCCAACCAGATTACACTTAATGTATATGGAATTATCGACAATCAATTAATTACCTACCTATTACGTAAGTGGATTAAGTAAAACCAGATATTGAATATATCACATGTATAGGTCGGTAGGATAATAAGTCAACGCAATGGGATTTTGGACAATGGACGACTCTCGGTTCATATTGTACAGTTACTTTGAGAAATTCTAAATAAAAATTCATACAAAGTGAATATTTACTGAAAAAATAAGATTTCCATAACACTAAAATCAACAAAATCTAGAAATTTATTACGGAGCGAAATGTGTTTATCAACCTATATATGTATGTAGTATGTTGTTTCCTTAGATTATTGAATCTCGAATAATCTAGAAATTTATTACGGAGGGTAATGTGTTTTTCAGCCTATATATTATGTATGTAGTGTGTTAGTTCCTTTGATTATTGAATCTCGAGTAATCTAGAAATTTATTACGGAGGGTAATATGTTTATCAGCTTAAATATGTATGTAGTATGTTATTTCCTTAGATTATTGAATCTCGAATAATCTAGAAATTTATTACGCAGGGTGTGATGTCAGCGTATATATTTATGTAGTATGTTATTTCCTTAGATTATTGAATCTCGAATAATCTAGAAATTTATTACGGAGGGTAATGTCAGCGTATATATTTATGTAGTATGTTATTTCCTTAGATTATTGAATCTCGAATAATCTAAGGTTAACTCCCTCGTGATGCTTAGAGCTCTCGGTAAAATTTTCAAAACTTACAATAAAGCTGTGATAAAGTTCTTATGTTATAATCGTATAATGGGGGTAATATTTGTAATCATTTACGCAGTCGGGTTTATTTTAAAAGTATTAACCTTGCTTGTAAGTCCTACTGAAGACAAGACATTTAAAGTATACTCCCTTTTAACTGTTAGAGCATTCTTAGTTCAGAGGGCTGGCAATCATTTGGCATTTTGATTCTTAATCGAGATGCGGGTATTTGGTGTGTATGAGCCACAACTAATGGCATTAATTTCTTGAAAACATACCCTATTTATCACGCTATGCAGACGCGTGAAAGTATTCAATATTTTACAAGATTTTTATCAATTACTCATCAAAAATCTATTTATTGGTAGATATAAATTAATTTACACGTTTTCTCTTTTTTTCATAGACATTGGACGAATGGTCCTTCGACGTGTTTGCCCTTCACGAAGCGTCTTCAGGCGCACCTGTGAAGTACCTGGGATACGAACTTCTGAACAGATACGGAATGATCCACAAGTTCAAGGTAAGCAGGCCACATTTTTTCATAGCCCAATAATAATTGTCAAATAAGTCTTTCATCCCGTATTTCGATCATGTCGGCCAGCCTAAGCTGAGACTAACCCGTTTGTACAAAACAGGATTATAGTGAACTAGTGTGTGCGCAAGCACTAATATCTAGTCCATCACTCTCATAGTCTAATTGGACGGTGTTCCGACTCGACCGGAGAGATATCAGGCGTAGAACGTAAGTAGTAGTAACGTCTTTACGAGTTTTCCAAGCCAATCAGCACTTAAAATTGCTATTATTTATTGGTGCCGGCGGGGATCGAACCCGGGTTGCGTGCGTACTGTGAAATTTGCAGCGAGTGTTAACCCACTGAGTTACCACGGCTCACTCAAGGATATAGTTGAATCTTATTATTTAAGTAAGTAACATTACGTATCTAACACGAAATAAAATATTCTGATAACCATAGAATATCAAATCGTTATCCTAAAATATCTTTAAAGTCGCGTTCGGATGAAAATGAACAGTTCTTTTAAATTACGTCTGAAAATTTTTCCAGCTTCGTAGAATTCTATAGAGTTAATGGGTTGAGAATTTGAGAATTTAAGCAGAGAAAACTCATATATAATTCGGTGTTTCATTTTGTATACCTCGCCCCGTTCAATTTGGTATCTTTTGTGGATTTCTGAATTAGTTTCAACGGAAAAAACTGTTGTCAGGGATGGTTTGTGTATTTTGTACAGCGACCTTATTTCTGGCTTCTATTTATATATAACTTGAGATGACAAGAACCCCCTTATCTTGCAAGAATTTAGTTCTTTTCGTTTATTTCTCTCCAAATATGTATTTTATATTTTCTTTTGCTAATAATTTATATTTTAAATACAAAAAGAAAGCTGAAAAAACAACCACAACTGTCTAAACACTCAAGGAAGAACCTTTCTGAGAGTCTAGACTTTTTACTTGAACTACTTTCTTTATCTTACATAATATGTTTACGAGAAAGCCATACATTATATATGCCAAACATTTATTGGAGGTCAAAAGATTTTCTGGTGTTTCAAAGAAAAACCTTCCACCACAAACCAACCACCAGTCGACTTTTACCACTCCTAAAGGACCCTACTTTATTTTGAAATAATACTAGTTTTTACGGATTTTATCGCGTATATTTGACTATAAATACCCGACGTTTCGAGCGCTTTACAGCACCCATGGTCACGGGGGGGGGGGGGCTGAGATCTTCAACGTCCAAATGTCATAGATCGGAACAAAAGTTAAATTTTTATCTATGGTAACCGCTGTTAACTATGACATTTGGACGATGAATATCTCAGTCCCCCCCCCCCCGTGACTATGGGTGCTGTAAAGCGCTCGAAACGTCGGGTATTTATAGTTAAATATACGCGATAAAATCCGTAAAAAACTATATTTCAATGTGTAGTGTTCGCGTAAATATAAGTAACCCTACTTTATTCCCTATTGGTTGAATTCACGCATTATCTACTTTCCACAAAAAAGTATTTAGTAATTTTTTTTAAAAGATCTAGTACTAAAAGTGGTAATAAATCGTAAAAGATAAAAGTTGGTTAAACGTGAAACATTTTAGTAAAACATCCATTCCATTACAACCTGATATTTTGACTTGTTATCAGGGAGATGCTGATGTCCATATGCTGTTTCTTTTTCCCGTGTTGCTTCTTACTATACCCACCAGATGATCGGGATACGCCTTATTATCTCGCCGCCAAGACGACAATGCTTAAATATTAATTTAAAATTGCTATAAATAAATCACTCAATAATCCGATTTTCGAACGGTGAAATCAAACAGAAAATGATAACACTCAAGGAGAACGAAATGAAGTTTGCCGATATAATTAAATAAGCACCACTTCGAAGGATCGCAATCGTATTTATCATTTAGGCTAAGAATTCGTGGAGAAATATTTACCCTTGCCCGCAGCGGGAGAACTGTTATTTTATTTCGAAACTTACGAGACATCATTTCTGTGTGAATTCGTACTCGCAAAGGTGGAAAGTAACGATCATTTGACTCCGCCACCGTCAAAGGAACTTTTCGCAATTTCAATAATTTCATTTCTTTTTAGAACTTGATTTATCGATTTTCAAGTAGAAGTACTGGTAGTTGTGAATTCGTTTTGATTTTTTAAATTAAAACTATAAATTACTACAGCTTTCATATTGTAAAGAAATGTTACGCTTATAATACATGGTAGAGCCACGCTGCAGCTATATTATGGATGTGGCACGAATGGGTCGGTTCGACCGGGGCAGAACCACGCTCTCACAGAATACCAGCGTAAAATAGCAGCTCAATGCTGCTGTGTTTCGTATGGTAAATGTAGAGAATCGGAGACCCTTTTTATTGGATACGAGGCATTCCTGTTTAGTCCTCAAGAGTGACAACGCATTTACATTTTGATTCTTAATCGAAAATAGATGTAGATGTCTACGGACCACAGCATCCACTTACTATCAGGTGGACTGTGTGCTCGTTTGTCACCCTTATTGTATAAAAAAAGCGTTGCAGCATTTTATGGCTGCGGCACGAATGGTTCGATGAGGGAAGTACGTTTTCACAGCGAATAACAGAGCAATTTTGCTGCGCTTCTAATTACAAGAGGATACTGTAGATTATATGCTCGTTGGTCACCCTTATTTGTGTATAATTTATGTATTAACGTAGAAAAGACATGTTATATTCAATTTAGTAATTATGGAACAATGAATAATAATCTTAATATATATTGCAATGGACAATCTGTTAATGAAATGTATGATACAAAATTTCTGGGAATATTATTGGACAAACATGTGAACTGGAAAGTCCAAGTTGAAAAAGTCTGTTCTAAAATAAATAGTTACATTTTCCTCCTTAGCAGACTGAGAAGAATTACATCTCATGAAACCTTACTAACGGCGTACTATGCATACATTTATTCTGCACTTGGTTATGGTCTTTTGCTTTGGGGCAACAGTACAGATGCTGTTATTAAGGCCTTTACAGCCCAAAAGAAATGTATTCGAGCTATGAATGGTTTGGCACCAGATTCATCGTGTAAACCGTATTTTAAAAAATTGCACATCTTGACGCTGCCATGTATGTACATCTTAAATGTGGTATGTTTTGTTAAAAGTAATATACTTTTGTTCACAAAGTTAAGAAATACTACACAGAGAAACTTGAGGCATACTGAAAGATTGACACATAGTGTAATGCCAAGCACTATCCTCTATAGGAAAAATTGTTCAGCTATGTGTATACAAATTTTCAATGCACTGCCTACAGAGTTTCAATCACTCCCAGAAGTACGTTTTCGCTACTTTGTTGAGGGATATTTAAAATTTATGATTAGTATTAGGCATCACTTTTAAAATTAATTAAGTAATTACAATCATATTACTTTAATTAAATTAAATGTCATAAAATTATTATGTTGATTTTGAAAACATGTTATTTATTTTATTAGTTGTGAAAATGTAATTAATGTATTAGATAAATATTTGTATGTCAACATTATGACAAAACATGCTGGACTTAAATAATTTATCAACCTGTATTGTACAATGTTTTCTGCAAATAAATTGTGATTATGATTATGATTAAAAAAAGTAAATTAGGTTTTGTTTTAATCATCTACAAAAAACTTAAAGTACTGGCTAAAAAGGAGGACAGGGCTGCGTATTACAATCTGCTTGGAAAAAAATTAAATCCAAACCTAAGCATACCACTGCAGGAATATCAAACGCTCCCTTTCTCGTTCCGCGTAGATCGAACCGTAATGTATCGTTGAAAAGCTGAAAATCACCCAGGTTGACTGTTATATCAGGACATCAAACACCTCAGTCTCCCCCTGACTGAGGGTGCGAGGCATCCGAAACAACAGGAGTTAAATATAAGTCTTTAAAAAAAACAGTAAAATTAGATTAATGTTACGTGTAGTGCGAATGCAGTAAAAAGTTCACTGATAAACCCAGGCCTCCCCCATAGAATGCCTCATTAGGAAGATATCTGTCGTATCTGCGGGCGACAGGCAACTGCATTTTTTATTAAACTAAGTAGTTATCAAGAAGATGCTGCTGTCAATCTCTTATTTCCTTTCCTATCTCCCTCTATCGCCAATGCCCTTTACGACACCCATAGGATGACTTTGGTTGTGGACACCTTATACTGAAGGTACACGGCAAGGGATAATTACCACTACTTTATTCCAATTTCAACAGTTAATATTCGATAATGTCAGGGAAAAAGTTGCGATAAGAGTTTCGTTTGCGTATTTTAAACTCCAAGAGAAGCAATACAAAGTTCACTCGTTTGCATGAACCACTGGCTGAGAAGCGACGTTTTCCACAGCGGAGTGCCTGCTCTTTGATATCTCAAAAAGTTTCTTACTCCACAATTTCCTATTCACTTATCTTGTAAAGTGATTTCATTTCTACACGTGAAAGTTAGATTACGTACGCGGTGGTATTTTATTAGAATTCTGGATTATGCATAGTCGGTTTTTATCTTCTGTATATAAATATATATATATATATATATATATATATATGTGTGTGTGTGTGTGTGTGTGTGTGTGTGTGTGTAAGCGAAATATCACTCACCGACTCATCACGAGATCTTTAAAACTGTACACTCGATTGACTTAAAATTTAGTATAGTTAACCATTTCGCAATTTAGACGCTCACTAAAAACGAATTTTACAATAATCCTATTAAAAAAATCTTACGTTCTACGTTATTATCGTCTATTAACATCGTGCACCCACCAAAGCGAGCGGGTATTAACTAGTAATTGATTATATATAGGTATTAGTTAGTTTACAAAAAAGGTGGGAAGGGAAACAGATTAATTTATAATACAATAAATACCTGTATTCAGAATTAATATAAAATCCTTAAGATGATCTTAGATCATATTATAACGTCTAGATAACGTGACGTGCTGTAATTACATTTCAAAACTAGGGACAGAAATGACGGGCTTGTATGCGTGACAGCTTCATTATACACTCGCGCTGGCTATCTTTGTGTGAGTGCCGAATGGATATCGATTCAAAGATTTGTCACCATCGTGTGGAGATATAAAGTAATTCATCGTGGGAGAAATATAGGAAGTTGTACATATAGTTGTATACATACATAGGTAATAATTACCTACTTTCAAAACTGATACTTCTAAATTCGTATAGTTTTCGATTACGAATTCGTTATTAGAAATGCAATCAGCTGTCTTCATTTTCAAAATTCTCGTTACTTCACTATTTAAAAATCAATATCTGGGAGGCCATGTGGTCTATGTAGATGAAATCGTCGTCAGAATTGAACAATTGGGGCCGCTATTTTGAAAATTTACTTCTGCACCGTTAACTTTTAAATCTCGACTCGACGACCTGCAACAGTGTCAAAAGCGTAAGACAACTTGTTCTGCAATCATTAATACGCTTGCTAATCATGCATCAATGGACTATTTTGGGCTGATAAAGATGAAGTAGAAGAAAGTAAATATGCAGCTTAAAGATCTTATAGCCTCTTAAATAAAATTTCGTTTAGCATGTAAATTTTAAATAGAACCTTCGTTGATAAAAGTTCGTTCCCCACCGCTGTCCTATTCGACGGTGAAAGAAAAAACATTAAAAGGAAAAAATATCAAATATATTTCGAAGACACGTGAGTTCCGCCAATTTTGCGCTATTTTTCTGCTGGATCCTTTTGGAAAAAATGAGGCCATTAATTTGATTTTTCTTACATTAAAGTCTTATTAATCTTAACATTATCTTTTTATCAGCCCGTAAAATCCATTGCTGGATATGGGCCTCTCAATGGGCGGATTGACTCGCAGTGCCAGACGTCTTGCTTCTCTGACTTGCTGAATAATGACCAATAAACATATGGCATAATGATAACTTAAATTGAAAACTTTTAAAAACCGCGAAACAAAAAGAGCTGACGATCTTCAAACGGCTGAACAGAGTTTCTTGAAACATCTAAGAACACTCTATTTAGACCATTCAAACTAAAAATACTTAATTAAAAGCGGTTCATCGTTCAAGACCTATGACAAGAGACAGACGCACAGATTCACATATACACATGTACACACTACAAACTTATAACACTCCTGTGTTTTGTCGGAGGTTAAAAAACACAACACTATAAAGGACAATGTCCAAAATCGCCCTGTTACATAAAAGCATCGGTCATACTCGATAATTAATTATCTTTTTTATCATATTAGTTGCAAATACTTTAATATCACGGACTAGCTACCATACCATAATGAACATTAAAAGTATTATATTCGATTAGTGACATTAAAATCGCAGCCATCTTCGCCAAACGTAGTGCGATGTTCAAAAAATGACTAGGGATGCCCAATCAATTGTAATCGATCTTTTGATTTTTCAATGAACTGTTGCATATTTTTTAATCTGTTTCACATTTTGACTTTATTTTGAAAAAAGTTTAAATAGAAACTACAATAAAAACAGTCAATCCCTATTCCTTTTTGTTATTCCCTAAAAGCATAATTTAAAAAACCTACTTTACCTAATGAATGAGGTCATATTTGATTTTAAATAGGTATTTAAAATAATGCTGAAGTAAACAAGTTAATTACTAGTATAATTATGCTTGGTTTATTTTATGTTTATTTCATACATATTTTTGTACCTAATAATTGTAGAGATATAATTACAAATTGCTGTGTGTATATGCGTGTAATATACATTAATTTCTTACCCTCATCGGCATTTTTACTCAATCTCCATGTTAAAACTTTTATTTCTTATAAATCAGTGTAGAGATCTAACTTTTATTACATAAAAATTAGGGTAAACACTATGTTGGTAAACATTATATCGACAAAATTATTCGAGGATATACATTTACAGCACTAGTATTATTCGTCTATGTTGTCAGCACTGTTATTCAAAAAATAAACCCCATGTTTTGATGTTGGTAACGTAGTTTGGCGCCCTTTCATACATTTACTTTTACTAAGGGAGTCCCGCCTCTTAAACGTAGTGATTATATTCTCTTTGTTATGCAATGAAAAGTGTATTTTGTGTAAATTGCGGCTCTGCTGGTGGTTTTACGTTGTTGGTACTAAAAACTGTTAAATAATTCAGGATATTGCTTATCTGTTTCTTAAAAATTCTACTAAACGATAAAAACCATAATATTAGTAGTTCTGTTATAACCTCGAAATCTGATACTTTTTTTGAAATATATCTTTTCTGCAGCTAGTCCGCTATAAAAATAAGATCGTATAGGAATTCCGTAATGATCGACAATACAACACTATAGTTAATTTGACTTTATTCCATACTCCATTCCATGCTCTTCTTGACTATAATGTACCTACATTTAAAAGATGCTAATAGCCAATATTACTCGCTATTTATAAATTTAATTAAAATAAATAAATAAATTAAATTTAATTAAACCAAGAGATTCAATGAGTCAAATGTACACGTAATGAACTTCATTTGCGTAAACCTTTACCGAGAACCGTTCCCTGTGTGCTGTTGGGAAACTTTGAAAGTTTCCGGCAATGTGGATCCCTATCGAGTTAATAGGAACGTTATTTATGCAGCGAAATGTTGAATTTCATACGTATTGAGCCATTTCAAGTTCTTTGATGTCGCCGGTTTTGATTAATGTTTTCAGTTTGAAACAGTTCTTGTTATGTTTTATTTCTCCTCACTATTTACACTGGATATTTATGACATTATACAACTTAATATGTACATGTTCAATACTTTTATGCAATGTAGTGTTTGCTGGTGGCTTTCTCGAGCTGGTACCTGACAGATACGGGTGATGATATTAAATGACTTTCTGTTGCTTCTGGTTTCAAACTACTAACTTAGAAATTAACTTTGGTAAAGAATAAATAAATGCCCCGTCTCTGCACTGGTAATATTATCTGGTTTATACAACAGTGTCACCTACCGGGTCCAAGTAGGTCTATAACCTTTGCGGAAGTGCAAGTAATATGTTGACAAAATTTTACCACAATCTGATGAACGGTATGGCAGTGCATAAAATACGAACGAACAAATATTTATATTTTAGATATATAGATTCGTACTTTGGTACCAATAAAAACGATGTGAAAATTGTGTTATTAAAAATTACACACACTATCTTTCCTGCGCTTTCGCCGGATATTATCTTGATTATAAGCTAATTGTGAATATTTTTGTATTAATGTATCTAAGGTAAACAGTTGTCGTACCGTCAATACTTCACACTTTGTAAGTTCAGAGATCGAGTAATCGTAAAACACATTTAAAATTTCTCTATGTTGTCTTTGATTTTTTTGAAAGTTCCGCACCAAGATGTTAATCAATATGTTATTATGGATTTACAGAGAGCATAGTGAACAGTTTTTATAATATTTTTATAGCAACGTAAAATATTAAATATTTTTCACAGGTGCAGTCAACAATCCTGGAGAACTTCCTCAGTAGGATAGAAGAGGGCTACTGCAAATATCACAACCCTTACCACAATAATCTCCACGCCGCAGACGTCTCACAGACCGTGCACTACATGCTCTGTCAGACCGGACTCATGGTAGATGACTTTTATAAATGTATTTCAATTTAAAAATTATTTCAATGTAAAAATATTAAGATTGCAGCAAAAATGTACCTACTCGAAGGGAAAGATTAACACTCTCAGAATTAAGAATTAAATCACTTAATAGCAACATAAATGCTGCTGTGTTTTGTATGGTGACTGTAAATAACCTAGTGCACTTCTAAAGGTACGAGGCGTTCTATATTACAGTACGTTTGCACTGAGAAACATCTAACACGTAATGTTTTGAAACAAATCGCATAAAATAAATCACACAATGTGTTTTATTCTACTCTCATGATTCTTCTGTCACACCCAACCACCCAACACCCAACTTTCACTGCCATACATTAAGGTAGGAGAACTAACACAGCATTGAGAATTACCATACGTGCCTTTTTCGACACATTCTGATTTCCCACAAATAGAGTGAAGAGTCCCATTTAATCTGTGTGCTACATTCACTAATCTTTATTTATTATTTCCTTGTCATGCACAAACACATCCATTTGATCATACCAACTCTCCTTATATTCGTTTGTTTTACTTTCTTCTCTTCAAGAAAAAACACTTTCGTGCTACTTGCAGACACAGGCACACACACCCAAACGCGCGCATGAACCTACACAACCTACACAAACGCAATACTTAAAGATATGGATAATGATAAGTTAATCTAACAGCTGCTCTGACACCGATCGTCTAATTCAAAACTGGCTACGCCTCCTTGTACTTTAGGAAGGTTTTCTTTTATCATGTCAAGTATAGTAAAAGTGTTAAAATCTACAAAAACATCAAAGCTCATACCGCCACCGCCATTCTCCTATCGGAGCACCAAGCTTACTGCAGGTTGCCATCCACACTTGGTTGAAATTACGAATATTGGCACTAAGCGATAAAGGTCATCTATATTCTGCTTCGCACGACCAGATTGTGAAATTTACTGTCGCCAGCATATTTTCCGGACCCATACGACAAACTTATGCCCATAAAGGAAAAGAACAGGACGGAAGATATGAAGGTACAACCATTTTAGTGGTTCTAGTACACTGCCAATATGTTGAAAAGGAAACACCTGGTAAACAGTTTTAAATTGAGGTGTTTGTTGTCATTATTGCTAACTTACTGTCTGCTTTAGATAAACGCCCTAAAGCATACCAAAATTTAACTAGTGTTTTTGAAATATTTTGACAGTTCAAGTCTATTACAGAAAAAGAGACTTCGAAAGAAACTCCAATTATGGTCAGTGCTTATGCAAATGTTTTGGAAGACAGCATAGACGGCGAATTTGTGCAGTTTACTGAGTTGCTCAAAACAGATTTTTTTTTAAATTGGATAAGGACTAATATATATGGCACGTGCTGACATGTGGATGTGTGGTGACAGTACGAAAACCGAATCTCTGGAAATTCGATATCATGCGTCCCTAATGCTCATAGCCAACGAGTGAAATGCCCTACCAGCGTCTGTTTTTCCTAGTGTGTATAAGCTTAACTTCCTCAAGGTGCGTGTTAATAGGCTTCACTTGAGCAAACCCGCTTCATCGTAGACCTCGTCCTTGCCCTCGGGCCAAATGAAGCTTAAGAGTAAGCCCATTTTTAATTAAAAAAAAAACACAATAAAAAGGGTGGGATTATTTAGATTTTATAATTCTTATTATGGTAAATGTGATAAAATCTACCAAAAAATACAAGGAAGACGCGTATAGTTTTAAATTAGGAAATCACTAAATTTATTTCCTACTTCCATTCTGTAGGCTTTGAGTTCAGCATTTTTGGGATAGTGACCTCTACATCCAGCCTCTTTCTTTTTTAGTTAGCAAGATAAGCGACCGCCATATAAGGTCTAACACAAAAATTTAGTTTCTATTTATTTATAATAGGAAGCCATTAAAAAATAGGTATAAATATTTCATATAACATTGCTAATGTGCCAAAGTGATTTAAGTCGCAATATGAAATGTCAATATACCCTTAAAATGGATCACATAAATGAAAACATTTCGAATGGTAGGACGACATAGAGCTGGCGCTATATGCGGATGATAGCGCCTAATTCACCTCGTTCAGAAGAGTCCACATCCGCCACTGTTAGGATGCAACGTGTGCTGGACCTGTTTCCTTCATGGCTGGATGAGTGTAGGATGGCCGTCAAAATTGGTAAGACGACCGCTCTGCTCACTCGCCGCTTCAGAAGATTTCCACCGCCACTCACGCTCAAAGGCCAGGAGATCGTGTACAAGGTGGATCCATAAGGCCGTGAACTGTCTTGGGTGCCGGATCGCTAGGATGCTGCGAATGACCGTGCACGTCAACTTCGTCGTCCGCAAAGCCAGATGTGCGCGGCCGATGCTCCATCCAGTCCTGGCATATAAGTTGCCAACTAGAACTAAAGCCACCATCCACAAAATGTACGTAAGACCTTAACTAACATATGCTGCTCCGGCCTGGTACGCGCCCCTAGCGATCGATAAAAGCGGCGACTGCAGGCCTAGCAGAACTTGTCATTACGGACCATTGTCGGTGCAGGTCACTACATCCGGAACGACGTTATAACCTAGGAATGGAAACCAACAGTTCACATCCTCACCTCAATAACATCGCGCCGCCACATACTTGGCCCCCGGACGGGCGACCCTATCCAAGAGAACTCCTCTGTATATAGATTAGAGAGTCGAGTAAAACCCACAATGCCACAGAAAGGCCAGTTCAGACTTACCAGATTACCTCCTT
Source organism: Parnassius apollo (assembly GCA_907164705.1). NCBI lineage: Eukaryota > Metazoa > Arthropoda > Insecta > Lepidoptera > Papilionidae > Parnassius > Parnassius apollo. The sequence continues at coordinate 1,394,452 of CAJQZP010000935.1, forward strand.
TTTCTTATAAATTACCCGACTGCGGCTATCAGCCGCTATCAAACTAATAACGCCTTATCTAAGGCGGTGAGGACCGGCCCATTGTAGTGGGCCATGAGGAAAGCCCGAGTAAAGGGGTATGTACCGAGGCCCGAAACCTGCTGCGAATTCGCGGGAATGCTATACGACAGTCGCTTTGGGGGTGTACAAAAGTTAGTCTAAATTCCACGCCTACTCGCCACGACTTCTCGGACAGTAGCTACCGCTATCCTCGAGAATTCTCCAGAAGACGCATAACTTCTTTTTTAGCTCATATCTAGTTAGCGCATTACACAATTTACATAAGACTCATTTTACTATGTACATACAATTTCATTACAAAAATTCGCTTCCATTCCGTTCCGCAGCAGTGTAAATTGAGCCTTAGGGTCGACCGCCGCCTATGATCTACTGCAACACCAGTGGAATAGTAGGTGCATCTATATGATTGTATGTGACGCAATTAGTTTTACTTATTTTACAATTTTCTATTGTTACACTCTACTCATCTTTCTTAGCATATCCATTCAGCAGTAAGAAGTTTGTTGGAAATTGGTATAGATAACCATTTGTAAATTCTAGAACTGGCTGTCAGACCTTGAGATTTTCGCAACACTGGTGGCGGCGATTGTACACGACTTCGAGCACACGGGCACCACCAACAACTTCCACGTTATGTCCGGTTCAGAGACTGCACTGCTGTACAATGACCGAGCTGTTCTGGAAAACCATCACATTAGCTCTGCTTTCAGGTAAGACTTTTTTAATTTACTATTGCTAACAACCTATCAAAATCTACTACTGAACATGCCCCCCCCCCCCCCATAGATTTCCTCATAGAGATATTTGCCACCGTAGTATTTTATTTTTATTCTACTGTTAACAGCAAGATGCTACTGACCAAGTTGAGTAAAGTACTAAATAAAAACTAAATACGTATGACATGTATTGTAGGCATAAGAAGACTAGTTTCAATTAAATGTACCTATTATGTTCACGTAAACGTAAGAAATTAGTAAAATAAACTATAAAAAATATATGAAATAAAATTAGTAAAACAATTAGTAAAACAATTAATATGAATTGCTCTGCCTGCAATAAGAAGCTACTTCGCACTGACCGTTGCTTAGCATGTAATCAATGTCATTCAAAATATCATATTGAGTGTCTAAATTTAAATAAAGAACAATTCACGGCTTTAACTACTGAATATAAATCAAAGTGGATGTGTCCATCTTGTAGTAATATAACTAAACGTAAACAATCGAATATCAATTTCGCCTGTCCAACAAACGCTTGTAACACTCGTAGAGAAACCATTGAATTCGCCCCTTGAAAATTCAAGCTGTTCATCAACCGATTCCCAATTATTTTCCTCAAACGACGACAATCTCGTCACCATGGGCAAAATTAGTACCTTATTGGATAAAAAACTAAATAATTATCTATCGGATTTCGTGGAAAGTTTTAGAAAAGCATTGAAGGATGACGTCAAAAACCTAGTACAAGCGGAGATGGACTCAGTTGTGCAGCAGCTTAAAGACGACTTTACTGTAACCACTAACTATATATGTGGTGAAAAGTCTTCCGTAAAACAAGAAATTAAAATTAAGAGTCACATAATAAAACACCTAAAATCTGAAACTCTTCGATTTCAAAAGGAGATTAATGTTCTTTTGACCAATCGTTTAACATCAATTGAAAAAATTTCCCGTAGCAAAAATTTAGAAATTCAGTTAGTACCAGAAAGTCGAACTGAAAATCCAATGCTGTTATTCCGCAACCCGTGTAAAACAGTAAATATTCAAATAGATGATGAGAGCATTCATTCTTGCCGTAGAGATGCCAAATACGATATCTCCTCCGATCGCCCTAGAAATATTCTTGTAACACTCATTAACCCACGCTTAAGGGACCAAGTTCTCCGCATGCTATCGTTATAATAAAGGTCAATAAAGACAATCCCTTGAATACCAACAACATCGGATTAAATTGCGAAAAGCGAAAAATTTATGTGACTGAACATCTTTCTTCCGGAATGTAAGGCTCTTCATGCTGCTGCTAGAAATTTTGCAAAGGAGAAGAAATATAAGTATGTATGGGTTAAGTTCGGACGTATATATATTCGTAAGGGAAGACACTGCGGCCTGCATACACATTAGAAATATGGAATGCTAAAACAAGCTGTCATAATATCACAATTTTTTTTTGTTGCTATATTTGGTTTATGTATTTGGGAATTTTACTATTGTATAATGTTAATTTATTATCAAAATGTTAATCGCTTAAGATCAAAAACAAAAGAGTTCTATCTTAATGTACTTAATAATGATTACGACATTATCTGTATAACTGAAACAAACTTAAATAGCACTATTTTCATTGACACTCGCTATAATGTTGTAAGGCGCGACAGATATCAATCAAATGCACGAAAGTCTGAGGGCGGGGGAATTCTAATTGCCGTTAAAGAAGAAATAAATTTTATTTTTCAAGTTTCCTGGAATAGTGAACTAGAAGACTTGTGGATCAGCATATTGCCAAAAGCCACTAATGTTAAAATTATTAATATTTGTCTCTGTTATCTTCCGCCAGATCTGCCTTTAGACTGCATCGATAATTTTTTTACAAACTGTCAAAACGTAATTATGCGATATCGCAACACAGAAAAATTTCTTTGTATAGGGAATTTTAATATACCCGACGTTCACTGGTCTAAATCATCACAGTATAATCATATGATTCCTCTTCACCCGCAAGGTCAAAAAGCTAATCTGTGAACCTTTAGAATATGTAACCTTGACAATCATAACAGTATATCAAATAACAACGGACGATTTTTAGACCTAATTCTTTTCAGTTCGAACAGCATTCAGGTTTATGAAGTGGAGCCATTGAGCCGCTTAGATAACCACCACCCCTCATTAGTTGCAGATATTAATCTTGTTGAAATAAACTCAAATAATTTTAAAAACAAAAAACAAAAACGATCAATTTTTTTCAAAAGCTAATCTTGTCAATTCATAAAGATATTGATAGCATGACTGACGCATTTTACGCAGAGCTTAGGAATATTATTACAAAACATACACCTATGACCAAAATTGACACAAACAACTATCCAGTATGGTTCACACCTGCTTTAAGGCAAAGCTTAGAAGAAAAACTAAAATATCATTGTCGTTTCAAAAAATATAAGAATCCTAGGGATTATGATACATTTTCCATGTTACGCAACAGATGTAAAAAACTTATTAGTAATGACTATAAAAATTTTGTTTCGTCCGTCGAATCTTCTTTAGATGACATAAAATTCTTTTGGCGTTTTGTCAATGACAAGAAAAATAATGCTAATAGTATTATTCCCAAAACGATGAAATATGGTAATCACATCTCTTCCGATGAAAAAGAAATATGTGAGCTTTTTTCTAATTATTTCAGTTCTGTCTTTGCAAACCCAGAGGAGACTATCTTATATTCTCACAATGAATTACCTAATCGTAGTAATTGTAACCTAAGTGATATCACAATCGCACAAGACGACATACAGCAAAAAAGATTGCGAAATTAGACCAAAGAAAAGGCTCTGGACCAGATGGTATTCCTCCTTTATTCATTAAGAAATGCGGCAAGGAATTAAGTAATCCCTTGTGTATATATAATGAAAATCCATTGAAAATATCTCATATTCTTCCAATTTATAAATCCGGCGACAGATCAAATTGCGAAAATTATCGACCCGTAAGCATCTTGTCTTGCCTTGGTAAATTGTTTGAATCATTGGTGTATGATTCTCTTTATCATCATATTCAACCTTTCCTATCGCTTCGACAACATGGCTTCATTAAGAACAGATCGAAAACTTCTAATTTACTTGAATACAAACACTATCTTTGCAGTGCTTTCGCCAAGAGGAAACAGGTTGATAGCATATATACCGATTTCTCAAAAGCATTCGATAGAGTAAATCATATTATTTTATGTATCAAATTAGCATGTTACGGAGTACATGGGAGTCTGTTGAGATGGACTGAATCATACCTCAACGGGAGAAGTCAGTTAGTTACTATAGAAGGTTTCAAATCCTCACCCGTATCTGTGACATCGGGTGTGCCACAAGGTTCCCATTTAGGTCCTTTATTTTTTATTACGTTTATTAACGATCTCATTGAAAAATTGACACGTCCATGCCTGTTGTATGCAGATGATTTGAAGATATTTTCCGTTATCGATACACTCAGCGATTCGTTCAATCTTCAGTCGAATTTAGACTCCATTCATAATTGGTGTAAAGAAAACCTAATGCATTAAACGAAAAAATGTTTTGTCTTATCATTTAGTAACAAGAAGCACAGACTAACGTTTGAGTATAAAATAAATGGTCAAGTACTTGATAGAAAATCCGTAGTTAAGGATCTTGGAATACTGTTTGATGAAAAGCTTACGTTTCGTGATCATTACGATCATGTGATATCTAAAAGTACAAACTTCTTGGCTTTATATTTAGAACTGCAAAGACTTAAAAATCCACGAAGCTTTCTTATTTTGTACTGTTCCCTAGTACGCAGTATTTTAGGGTACAACATAATTATTTGGTTTCCATACTACGCTGTACCACGTAGATCGTATTGAACGTGTTCAAAAGAAATTTCTATCAATCCTCTGCTATAGGTACGGTTTAAATAGAAGTCTGCCCTCCTATGAAGAGAAACTGAAAAAGTTTAACATTATATCACTACAAACTCGGTGTAAATATCAGGATATGACTTGCCTTTTCAAAATTATTCATTCCTTTATAGATTTCCCCCACCCTCCTTTCATTTATCAAGATTAATACTAAGCCCCATCGTCGGTATACTTTCCTAAATACTTTCGCTTTGCAAGTTTATAGCAATAATACGTCCTATTACAATCCTCTTGTAAGAATGTGTCGCCTATATAATGACTTATTGATTAATAATAGTAAAAATATCGACATTTTTAATAACAAATTAAACAATTTCAAAAAATCCGTATTAGATATATTTTGTAAATAAGGCATTCAAGGCTTAAAACTTAAATTTAAATGTATAGGTAAATGAGCATTATTTTAATAAAGATTTAATTTTTCAAAATTTTCCACAACATAAGTTCATAAGTATAGTATGTTTATAAGTAAAGTTATAATTATTTGTGCTGTAAAACCGTTACTGTTACTTAATATCATGTTGTGTGCACATGTTTTGAAATACCATCCAGATTGTAACTTTGTATTTATTATTTTCAATGGTTCATGTTTTGGTGTTATTCTGTTTTGTGTACCTAAATAAATAAATAAAAAAAATCATTACAAATTTTGGCACCTGATAGAATAGAATAGAATAATTTTTAATTCAATATTGATTACATGTAATTCTTATTGAAAGTCATTTTTAAGTACTTTACCACTGGTTCGAATAAAATCTCTGTCCTGGGAAGAATCAGCAAGAAACCTAGCGGGACTTTTTTTTTAAATAAATTTTACAATGTTAGTCAAAAAATATTTACAAAATTTATTTTAGAAACAGCTTGGAAGCGACCACCTCATTCCCAGGGGTCCCCTCAATCCCTAAGAGGTCGAATTCGACCGCGGCGCTATTCCGTCAAACTCCCAAGCGATCGGATTCGACCGCGCACACCCACAGCACTTTAAACAATTAAAACTTATATTTAGAGACTACTTTTCTATGAAGAAGTTTGGCATTATAGAATCAATATGAAATTTTCTATCCTCTAGTGCAATAAAAAGTCAGTTAATGTGTGGATATTAATTTATAATCTACGTTCATTACGTACGCCATTTTCATTTGCATGTTGTTGTGTTGATTTTTGGATTTTTCGAGTGTTTTACTATATTGTTTTATTATAAAATTATTATAAAAGTTTTTGTGTAAATATAATTTATCTTTTTAAGTAAATAATATCGAGTAATATAATAGCGATTTTCACGCTGCCGACATCCGTTTGTTATGTTTTTGCTATCAAAATACAAAAGTCTTTTTGTAATGAAGTAAAACCTAACTTTTTACACCACAGGATAGAGAATTTTGTATAGATTTTATAATGGCAAACTTCTTTATAGAAAATTAGTCTCTAATTATAAGTTTTAATGGTTTAAAGTGCAAAATACAATAGTCTTTTTGTAATGAAGTAAAACCTAACTTTTTACACCACAGGATAGAGAATTTTGTATAGATTTTATAATGGCAAACTTCTTTATAGAAAATTAGTCTCTAATTATAAGTTTTAATGGTTTAAAGTGCTGTGGGTGGGTGCAGTCGCATGCGACCGCTCGGGATTTGACACGTGAGATTTTATGGGGATTGAAGGGTAAAATTTTTCGTAGATATACTGAGAGACCAAAGTTAATATATTTTTTTTAATTTTCTCTAAAAGACTCTCTAGGTTTTAGGTTGTAAATAGCTCTTATGGCCCTCTTCTACAAAACACAAAGAATTTCTAAATCAGCCGCATTTCCCCATAGCAAAATCACATTTGACGTTATGCTATGGAAATAACTATAATACACTAATCTAGCTGTCTCGACACTAGTGAGATCTCTAATGTTTTTTACAGCATAAGCTGCAGAGCTTTATCTGCTTGCTAGTTTAGATATATGGGGTTCCCACTGAAGCTTAGCGTCGAGAGTGATGCCAAGAAAACCAGAGGATTCAAGGGGACTCAGTTGTTCCCCATTTTAAAAAAAAACATTGGTATTCGAATTTTTAACATTCGTTGTTGTAAATTGAATACATTTAGTTTTATTGCCGTTTAAATGTAGATTATTAACTAATTTTTATATAGCATTATTCACTTCGACACATTTAAATAATAATATACCATCTGAACAGTTACCACGCCCAGGATATGAAGATTGATGATGGGGCACACTGCTAAGGTTGCTATGGTTTCAGTCTTACCAGTAACAATCGTGTAAGGATTTAGATCCGACTTCAATGAAGTAAGCCATTATAGTAGTCGTGTCCATTATCTACTTTTTTTAAAATTATTTTTAAAAGTTACCCCATATTGGAATTTTCCGTGGGTTCGAATCCCGCATAGGTACAAATAACGGTATCGTGTTTGGATGTTTATAAGAGCATACACACATATGAATCTATGGAAAGAAAAGATCACTACGGTAGAGCTCTCACCACCATATATGATTAAAAAACATTACCTCCTACGCGCATATCCGCCCAGGTTTCTACGTGACAGTATGTACATATATTATATATATTTTGTGTTTATACTTTGGTAGATAGTTACTGTAATGAGTACTGTGAAACCAGCTAGCTTACCTTTGTCTCCCAGAAAGTATACAGAAACTACAAATTTCCATTTTGCACAACCCTTACAACCACACTTGGCTGAGTTTCTTACGAAATTAAAATCAGGTTTTACATTTGTTGTCTATATTTTTACTTCAAAAATGGGTTCGGATTCCTTTTTCAAATTCAAATCGTTTAGTTTTTGATCAAATTTAAAGTTTTCTAAAGTTTAAAACTATCTACACTATCAAATATGTTGTTATCCTTTCCCGTTCATATACCTACTCATATTATATTATGGTGTACGTTTGATTTGGCTCATCTTTAATGGTCGATAATCTTCCGTGTAGTTCGTCACTTGCCGACTTTTCCACTCACATCTGCAACATATATTTGCTGTTTTTTTTTTGATATTTTAAATTGTACGATAAAAAATAGCACATCGCAGAAAATAAAATATAATACTAATGCTATAAAATGAATGTTATACCACATTTGTTACATGATACTACGTCGCGCGACGTGCGATAAAACTGTTCTTTGTGGAGAATGGATATTTGCATATTTATTAAATGCATTTACATTTTACATTTTAACTTCTTAGATAAAATGCAGAATAAGTTAAATCATCAAAGGACAAAGAAAACATTTTACAAAAGACTTTTATAATAAAGAATATAACTTGGTTGTGTTCATATTTTTTTTAACAAAATTGATTCAATTTTGAGTCATCAGTCATTAACTTATTTATCATCAGTAGATTGCCAGAGCTGGGTTTATTTTTTTTTTTCAAAATTAAAATATTTTTTGTCAACCTTCTTAAAAATAAATAAATATTATTTATCATCTAAGCAAAAGTCAAATAAACTGCAAGAAACATTTCTCTGACGAATACTATCTACCACGAACAGCAACTCCGAACATGATATTATAATAAAGACAATAGTAATAACAAAGGCGAAAATCTGATTGGAATTTCTAAATTTTCGCGAACAAAAGAATTCGATGCGAAGACTGAGAACTCGTTATAACACTATATAATTTCCCTCGGGAGCCGAAACCTTTTTTTCACACGTTTGACCGATTTGGCTCTTTCAACCAAAGCGTTAACTGGAGCTTTTTCGCCAGCATATTATAAAAAATTTCGACTCATACACGCAGAACAAAATTGTTTCCAGCATCCCAACAGAAATTGATTAACTCTCTTCTCTATTCAGTATTTGTTTCGATATTTACTGTCTCGACATTCTAGCCGTCTTAAATGCGACTGCTGATCATGTGGTCGCAGGTTCAAACACCGGGTCTGGCTAAAACCAGTTAGGTACTGGGTTTTTCTTTAAAATTTCTTAATCGTTTCTTAGAACTGTTTCATTCATTCTCAGAAAGCACGTATAGCCCACATAAGTATTAAGTATTTTATAATGTGCCATTTTCGGGAACCACGTAATTTTCTGAAATTCTCTTTAACACTTTTTTATGACTCCCACTTAACTAATCGTGACATATTAGAAGAAGTTTTACATTTTTTCAATTAGAATTGTGACTCCAAATTATTTTATAGTTCTTGTAACGATTCCTGCCCATATTGTGAAAACCCATTATATTAATTCCATCTAGTACTTACAAATTCAAATATAAATAAATATATATATATGTATATATGTGTATATATATATATATATATATATATATATATATATATATATATATATACATATATATATATTTATTTATATTTGAATTTGTATATATATATATATATATATATATATATATATACATATATACATAATATATATATATATTTATTTATATTTGAATTTGTAAGTACTAGATGGAATTAATATAATGGGTTTTCACAATATGGGCAGGAATCGTTACAAGAACTATAAAATAATTTGGAGTCACAATTCTAATTGAAAAAATGTAAAACTTCTTCTAATATGTCACGATTAGTTAAGTGGGAGTCATAAAAAAGTGTTAAAGAGAATTTCAGAAAATTACGTGGTTCCCGAAAATGGCACATTATAAAATACTTAATACTTATGTGGGCTATACGTGCTTTCTGAGAATGAATGACGAACATTCTAAGAAACGATTAAGAAATTTTAAAGAAAAACCCAGTACCTAACTGGTTTTAGCCAGACCCGGTGTTTGAACCTGCGACCACATGATCAGCAGTCGCATTTAAGACGGCTAGAATGTCGAGACAGTAAATATCGAAACAAATACTGAATAGAGAAGAGAGTTAATCAATTTTGTTGGGATGCTGGAAACAATTTTGTTCTGCGTGTATGAGTCGAAATTTTTTATAATATGCTGGCGAAAAAGCTCCAGTTAACGCTTGGGTTGAAAGAGCCAAATCGGTCAAACGTGTGAAAAAAAGGTTTCGGCTCCCGAGGGAAATTATATAGTGTTATAACGAGTTCTCAGTCTTCGCATCGAATTCTTTTGTTCGCGAAAATTTAGAAATTCCAATCAGATTTTCGTCTTTGTTATTACTATTGTCTTTATTATAATATCATGTTCGGAGTTGCTGTTCGTGGTAGATAGTATTCGTCAGAGAAATGTTTCTTGCAGTTTATTTGACTTTTGCTTAGATGATAAATAATATTTATTTATTTTAAGAAGGTTGACAAGAAATATTTTAATTTCGAAAAAAATAAAACCCAGCTCTGGCAATCTACTGATGATAAATATGTTAATGACTGATGACTCAAAATTGAATCAATTTTGTTAAAAAAAATATGAACACAACCAAGTTATATTCTTTATTATAAAAGTCTTTTGTAAAATGTTTTCTTTGTCCTTTTGATGATTTAACTTATTCTGCATTTTATCTAAGAAGTTAAAATGTAAAATGTAAATGCATTTAATAAATATGCAAATATCCATTCTCCACAAAGAACAGTTTTATCGCACGTCGCGCGACGTAGTATCATGTAACAAATGTGGTATAACATTCATTTTATAGCATTAGTATTATATTTTATTTTCTGCGATGTGCTATTTTTTATCGTACAATTTAAAATATCAAAAAAAAAAACAGCAAATATATGTTGCAGATGTGAGTGGAAAAGTCGGCAAGTGACGAACTACACGGAAGATTATCGACCATTAAAGATGAGCCAAATCAAACGTACACCATAATATAATATGAGTAGGTATATGAACAGGAAAGGATAACAACATATTTGATAGTATAGATAGTTTTAAACTTTAGAAAACTTTAAATTTGATCAAAAACTAAACGATTTGAATTTGAAAAAGGAATCCGAACCCATTAATGAAGTAAAAATATAGACAACAAATGTAAAACCTGATTTTAATTTCGTAAGAAACTCAGCCAAGTGTGGTTGTAAGGGTTGTGCGAAATGGAAATTTGTAGTTTCTGTATACTTTCTGGGAGACAAAGGTAAGCCAGCTGGTTTCACAGTACTCATTACAGTAACTATATACCAAAGTATAAACACAAAATATATATAATATATGTACATACTCTCACGTAGAAACCTGGGCAGATACGCGCGTAGGAGGTAATGTTTTTTAATCATATATGGTGGTGAGAGCTCTACCGTAGTGCTCTTTTCTTTCCATATGTTCATTTGTGTGTATGCTCTTATAAACATCCAAACACGATACCGTTATTTGTACCTATGCGGGATTCGAACCCACGGAAAATTCCAATATGGGGTAACTTTTAAAAATAATTTTAAAAAAAGTAGATAATGGACACGACTACTATAATGGCTTACTTCATTGAAGTCGGATCTAAATCCTTACACGATTGTTACTGGTAGACTGAAACCATAGCAACCTTAGCAGTGTGCCCCATCATCAATCTTCATATCCTGGGCGTGGTAACTGTTCAGATGGTATATTATTATTTAAATGTGTCGAAGTGAATAATGCTATATAAAAATTAGTTAATAATCTACATTTAAACGGCAATAAAACTAAATGTATTCAATTTACAACAACGAATGTTAAAAATTCGAATACCAATGTTTTTTTTTAAATGGGGAAGAACTGAGTCCCCTTGAATCCTCTGGTTTTCTTGGCATCACTCTCGACGCTAAGCTTCAGTGGGAACCCCATATATCTAAACTAGCAAGCAGATAAAGCTCTGCAGCTTATGCTGTAAAAAACATTAGAGATCTCACTAGTGTCGAGACAGCTAGATTAGTGTATTATAGTTATTTCCATAGCATAACGTCAAATGTGATTTTGCTATGGGGAAATGCGGCTGATTTAGAAATTCTTTGTGTTTTGTAGAAGAGTGCCATAAGAGCTATTAACAACCTAAAACCTAGAGAGTCTTTTAGAGAAAATTAAAAAAAAAATTAACTTTGGTCTCTCAGTATATCTACGAAAAATTTAACCCTTCAATCGCCATAAAAATCTCACATGTCAAATCCCGAGCGGTCGCATGCGACTGCACCCACCCATAGCACTTTAAACCATTAAAACTTATATTTAGAGACTACTTTTCTATAAAGAAGTTTGCCATTATAAAATCTATACGAAATTCTCTATCCTGTGGTCTAAAAAGTTAGGTTTTACTTCATTACAAAAAGACTATTGTATTTTGATAGCAAAAACATTACAAACGGATGTCGGCAGCGTGAAAATCGCTATTATATTACTCGATATTATTTACTTTAAAAGATAAATTATATTTACACAAAAACTTTTATAATAATTTTATAATAAAACAATATAGTAAAACACTCGAAAAATCCAAAAATTAACACAACAACATGTAAATGAAAATGGCGTGCGTAATGAACGTAGATTATGAATTAATATCCACACATTAACTGACTTTTTATTGCACTAGAGGATAGAAAATTTCATATTGATTCTATAATGCCAAACTTCTTCATAGAAAAGTAGTCTCTAAATATAAGTTTTAATGGTTTAAAGTGCTGTGGGTGTGCGCGGTCGAATCCGATCGCTTGGGAGTTTGACGGAATAGCGCCGCGGTCGAATTCGACCTCTTAGGGATTGAGGGGATCCCTGGGAATGAGGTGGTCGCTTCCAAGCTGTTTCTAAAATAAATTTTGTAAATATTTTTTGACTAACATTGTAAAATTTATTCAAAAAAAGTCCCAATAGGTTTCTTGCTGATTCTTCCCAGGACAGAGATTTTATTCGAACCAGTGGTAAAGTACTTAAAAATGACTTTCAATAAGAATTACATGTAATCAATATCGAATTAAAAATTATTCTATTCTATTCTATCAGGTGCCAAAATTTGTAATGATTTTTTTTATTTATTTATTTAGGTACACAAAACAGAATAACACCAAAACATGAACCATTGAAAATAATAAATACAAAGTTACAATCTGGATGGTATTTCAAAACATGTGCACACAACATGATATTAAGTAACAGTAACGGTTTTACAGCACAAATAATTATAACTTTACTTATAAACATACTATACTTATGAACTTATCTTGTGGAAAATTTTGAAAAATTAAGTCTTTATTAAAATAATGCTAATTTACCTATACATTTAATTTTAAGTTTTAAGCCTTGAATGCCTTATTTACAAAATATATCTAATACGGATTTTTTGAAATTGTTTAATTTGTTATTAAAAATGTCTATATTTTTACTATTATTAATCAATAAGTCATTATATAGGCGACACATTCTTACAAGAGGATTGTAATAGGACGTATTATTTCTATAAACTTGCAAAGCGAAAGTATTTAGGAAAGTATACCGACGATGGGGCTTAGTATTAATCTTGACAAATGAAAGGAGGGTGGGGGAATCTATAAAGGAATGAATAATTTTGAAAAGGCAAGTCATATCCTGATATTTACACCGAGTTTGTAGTGATATAATGTTAAACTTTTTCAGTTTCTCTTCATAGGAGGGCAGACTTCTATTTAAACCGTACCTATAGCAGAGGAGTGATAGAAATTTCTTTTGAACACGTTCAATATGATCTACGTGGACAGCGTAGTATGGAAACCAAATAATTATGTTGTACTCTAAAATACTGCGTACTAGGGAACAGTACAAAATAAGAAAGCTTCGTGGATTTTTAAAAGTCTTTGCAGTTCTAAATATAAAGCCAAGAAGTTTTGTACTTTTAGATATCACATGATTGTAATGATCACGAAACGTAAGCGTTTCATCAAACAGTATTCCAAGATCCTTAACTACGGATTTTCTATCAAGTACCTGACCATTTATTTTATACTCAAATGTTAGTCTGTGCTTCTTGTTACTAAATGATAAGACAAAACATTTTCTCGTATTCAGATGCATTAGGTTTTCTTTACACCAATTATGAATGGAGTCTAAATTCGACTGAAGATTGAACGAATCGCTGAGTGTATCGATAACGGAAAATATCTTCAAATCATCTGCATACAACAGGCATGGACATGTCAATTTTTCAGTGAGATCGTTAATAAACGTAATGAAAAATAAAGGACCTAAATGGGAACCTTGTGGCACATCCGATGTCACAGATACGGGTGAGGATTTGAAACCTTTATAGTAACTAACTGACTTCTGTTGAGGTATGATTCAGTCCATCTCAACAGACTCCCATGTATTCCGTAACATGATAATTTGATACATAAAATAATATGATTTACTCTATCGAATGCTTTTGAGAAATCGGTATATATGCTATCAACCTGTTTCCTCTTGGCGAAAACACTGCAAAGATAGTGTTTGTATTCAAGTAAATTAGAAGTTTCAACAGCAACTCCGAACATGATATTATAATAAAGACAATAGTAATAACAAAGACGAAAATCTGAATGGAATTTCTAAATTTTCGCGAACAAAAGAATTCGATGCGAAGACTGAGAACTCGTTATAACACTATATAATTTCCCTCGGGAGCCGAAACCTTTTTTTCACACGTTTGACCGATTTGGCTCTTTCAACCCAAGCGTTAACTGGAGCTTTTTCGCCAGCATATTATAAAAAATTTCGACTCATACACGCAGAACAAAATTGTTTCCAGCATCCCAACAAAATTGATTAACTCTCTTCTCTATTCAGTATTTGTTTCGATATTTACTGTCTCGACATTCTAGCCGTCTTAAATGCGACTGCTGATCATGTGGTCGCAGGTTCAAATACCGGGTCTGGCTAAAACCAGTTAGGTACTGGGTTTTTCTTTAAAATTTCTTAATCGTTTCTTAGAATGTTGGCGGTGTTTCATTTATTCTCAGAAAGCACGTATAGCCCACATAAGTATTAAGTATTTTATATTGTGCCATTTTCGGGAACCACGTAATTTTCTGAAATTCTCTTTAACACTTTTTTATGACTCCCACTTAACTAATCGTGACATATTAGAAGAAGTTTTACATTTTTTCAATTAGAATTGTGATTCTTGTAACGATTCCTGCCCATATTGTGAAAACCCATTATATTAACTCCATCTAGTACTTACAAATTCAAATATAAATAAATATATATATATGTATATATATATATATATATATTTGAAAAAATAAATGTTCATATTGATTAAATAAATCGTGACACAACGAATAATTTTAACAGAATACATTTAAACATCGAACGTTACGTACGTTCGATGTTTAAATGCATGGAAACAAGCATTTTTTTAAATAAAAATTTTAAAAAATGCGCAAAAAAGTTTAATGAAAAAAGAAATAGATACTGTGCCGCTCCCACAACTTAGACGAATCTAACGATATTCGGTATTTTAAAATCAATCAAGCGGTTCACACTACAGAGCGCAAGAAAATCATATCTTGCACCCGAAACACATTACCCTCCTGGGGTAGTCGTGTTAAAAACAAATTATTAAAATGAATGGCGTAAATTCGGGTCTGTATACACGCAAACTCAGAATATAGAAAAAGAACAGAAACCGCGTTGAGCTGTAATTACATGCCGCATACTGTATTCAAAAACAAAACAAACTAAATGTTAAATTATTTGTGTTGTTAAAATTCTGAAAGTAATACTTGAACAACATTATTTGCATACCACTGCGATAGAATATGTAGAACAAATTATACTCAAACACCATTGTACAACTATATTCTTGTAAATAAAGATTATTATTATTATAAACGTCCCGCGCCCGTCCCACTTCCCACCCGCGTAATATTGCCAGCACAAAAAAGTTAACACAGTACTTACCGCTTTTTGGGGTAAACGATGACAACATTAGAGGTAAGATAATAATAAATAATAAAATCATTATTATTCATTCCTAAACGTATTAATTTTTTCCATCCATCCATTCACTACAACCAGTAAAGGTCCACTCCTGAACATATGCCTCCACGTAGATTGAATCACATGGGGGATTTTTCCATAGTTGACACGCTCGGCGAGCGGGTTGTCAACCGCAGTTTTTCATTATTAAGAGTTGTCACCAGGAAGATGCTGCTGCACATCACCTGTTTCGATTTCCCTCTGTCGTCTCTTACGGTACCCCTAGGATGATATGGGATAGCGGATATTCTTACACCACTTTTATATAAATAATAATATCAAGAAATAAAAATAAGTACTTTACAAAATTTTCAGTAGTTAGTGAATAGTACTTCAAATAAAACACTCTTTCAGTAAAGTATCTAAACATTCAATTCTCTTTTTTATGAGTAAGCTTTTTAAATATTTTCTCTTAGAATTTGGAGTAATTATCAGAAATTTACATTTAGATAAATAATGAAAAGTTTTCTTAAGTTTTATCAAACTGCGCTTTTGTCTGAATGCTTTCTAATATATCTACTTGTTGCCTTTTTTTCTTTTGTCTATATAATTGATTGCAAAAAAAACTGTATTATTTCGTAAACCAAATAAGTTTTTAGAGATGGAAACATCCATATATGATTGATTTATTGTCCACGAATGATTAATTATTCCATTATGCAAACCGTGAAAACAAAGATATATATATATATATATATAAATATATATATATATATATATATATATATATATAAACATATTTGATACAGGCATTAGTCTCTGTATAGGGACTCGAGTGCTTGCGTTAGAATCAACGGGGTCTACTCGTACTGGTCACACAGGGCTGTGTAGCTTCCCCGTGGCTGTTCAACCTATTTATGGACAGCTGTTTGGAAAATTTGAAAGTTGAAGAATGCGGGTTAAGAATGGGTGAGTTAACCATCAAATGCCTTTTGTACGCCGATGATCAAGTCATACTTGCGTCGTCGGCGGCGCAATGATGGTTACATTAATGAACAGGTCATTAAAAGAAAGGGGAATGAAAGTGAACGCAAGTAAGACGAAAGTGATGGTTTTTGAAAGAGATAAAAGCAAAACGGTGTGTGAAATAAGAATAGAAGGAGAGTTAATTGAGCAAGTGGATGAGTTCGTGTATTTGGGATGTGTATTCAGCAGGGATGGGAGATATGATAAGGATATTGAACGACGAGTGAATGCAGGAAATAAAGTAAATGGGGCTCTACACTCTATTGTGAAAAGTCAGAATGTGTCAAAAAAGGCACGTATGGCAATTCACAGTGCTGTATTAGTCCCTACTTTAACGTATGGTAGTGAAAGTTGGGTGTGGCAGAAGAAGCACGAGAGTAGAATAAATGCAGTAGAAATGCGGTCGCTAAGGAGTATGTTAGGGCTGAATCTGAGTGACAGGGTGAGAAACTGTGTGATAAAAGAAGAGTGTGGTTTGCAAGATGATGCGGTGACCAGGATTAAGAAAGGAATGCTTCGGTGGTTTGGTCATGTAGAAAGAATGAATGCGGAAAGACTGACAAAGTAAATATATGTTGCAGAAGTGAATGGAAGAGTCGGAAAGGGACGTCCTAGGCGGAAGTTTGTCGACCAAATTAGCAATATACTAAAAATGGGCCAAATTAAGAGTACCCTTAACCGACGAGCATGTATGCGTAGGTATATGGATGTGGAAGAGGCGAGAAAGGTATGTCAGGATCGTGCTAAATGGAAGTCTGTAGTCTCTGCCTACCCCTCTGGGTGACAGGCGTGAGTGTTTATGTATATATTATGTATATATATATATATATATATATATATATATATATATATATATATATATATATATATATATAAAAGTAATTACGCTATTAGTAATTAAAATTAGGTCAACATAAGAAAGCAGCTAAATAATCTATGATAAACTAAATTAATGCCTTTTAATCACAAATAACATAGCTCTTAATGATTTAACTGTTATATTGGGAACACTAACAAAATGGACCCATCATTCTCTAATACAATTATGAACGGAACAAATAATTCAATTCATAAATAAAACGACATCTGAATGCGATACTTGCACATGAAATGTGATCCCATCCCATTGATATATTTAAAAATGGATTTTTAAAAATATCAACAATATCCCATCCTATTTCTTTTGGAGCCTAACAGCTCTTTTACAGGCAGAGACAGACGGCATAATTTTTTTTAATACGACAGGGTGACAAACGAGCACACAGTCCATCTGATGGTAAGTGGTTGCTGCGGCCCATAGACATCTACATCTATCCTCGATTACGAATCAAAATGCAGATGCGTTGTCACCCGTGAAGGCTAAGATGGAATGCCTAGTTTCCAGTAAAAAGGGTCTCCGGTTCTCTACACTCACCATACGAAACACAGCAGCATTAAGCTACTATTTGACCCTCGAATTCTGTGAGAGCGTGGTCCTTCCCCGGTCGAGCCGACCCATTCGTGCTACAACTATACTACTAATATAACTGCAGCATGGCTCTACCACGCCAAAAGTACGACGTAAGACGGCATAATTTAATTTAATTTGACACTGGCAAAATACGTCACGCCATACGACGTTCGTAGAGTGACTATTCGCCTGAACGTGAAACTACACTATTTACATGTGTAGTTTTCGTTGCCTCAGTTTTAAACGCGTTCGCGGCTTCTGGGTTTTCTGTATTCTGAGTACACAAAATAAACTCCTAGTCTAGAAGTTGCTGAACCAGCGCTTAAAGTTAAAGTTAAAGTTACAGCCTATATACGTCCCACTCCTGGGCACAGGCCTCCGCTCATTTCTGAGAGCATCTTAGGGCAAGGAATTGTCCGCCACGCTGCCCCAATGCGTGGCGAACTTCATATGTCTTAGAAATATTTTTTTTCTTATTTCTCAGACATGCATGTTTCCTCACGATATTTTCCTTCGCCGGCGTGCACGTGGTAAATCAGCACTTAAAATTGCAATTAACAATTGCATTGGTGCCGGTGGAGATCGAACCCGGTTGACTAATAATATGTAAATATACAGCGAGCGCTAACCATCTGATCTACCACGGCTCCAGCGCATAACGAACGTAAAAACCGAAGTCTTAAATTACGCGAAAAACCAATTCGTCCTAACGTTTCGCATTTTAATATTATGTAAATAACCACTTAGAAAAATAAAAAAATCGTAATAAAACACAATCCGGACAACGTCAATGTGTAGACAAACTGCTTTTAATGTCTATATAAACATTGGAGGTCGCAAACAAAATCTCTTCCAATTTTCACTGAAGAGACTTAAGGATCCGCTTCGATTCATCAATCAAGCCGTCCTCGATAAATTATTAAGAAATCCAACATTTAAGTATATATTGCGGTACTCTAGTTCGCTCGGGATCTTCGATTAGTTATGTTTCGAATAAATTGATTATTTTGTATTTGATTTCTTAAATTTACGCGAACACTACACGTTGAATAAAACTATTATTTACGGATTTTATCGCGTTTAATTACTTTAATTTATTTTTATTATTATCCCGACGTTTCTGGTGCTTTACAGCACCCATGGTCACGGGGGGGACTGAGATGTTTGACGTCCCAATGTCATAGTTAGTCCGGCTACCTTCAGATTTTTAAAATTAATTTTTGGTCCGATTTACGCAAAACTAGCTTATTTTGTATTTAATATACTTTTTCTTTTTAAAAAGTCTATGAATCAATTTTCAATTATTGATTAATCAATATTAGAATCAGGCTTTACTTTACGGAAATCCATTATATCAAAGATTTAGCTGTGATCCGAGTAGTAAAATAAAGTGATGTGTCTCACCATGTTTGAAGAGCAGCTCCCGCTCTCCCTCTATTGCGTGCACTATCCTCGTCACCACTAATCCCAGCACTTCTACTCCCAACACCACTACACTAGGAAAACACACCACCGTCGATAATGCTTCACGTATTTCCGCCTCTACACGAGACATCCTCAGGTGAATTAGACTACGGTGGCTGACCGCTAAGCTCTTAGTTTTCTTATAGGATAAGGATGACAAACGAGCACACAGTCCACCTGATGGTAAGTGGATGCTGTGGCCTATAGACATCTACATCTATCCTCGATTAGAAATTAAAATACAGATACATTGACACCCGTTAGGACTGAGATGGAATGCCTCGTTTCCAGTAAAAAGGGTATCCGGTTCTCTACACTCATCATACGAAACACAGCAATGTTTTACGTGATAGAGCCGTGCTACAGCTATATAATTGCTACAATTAAAACGAATGGGTCGGCTTAATCGGGGAATAACCACGCCTTCACAGAATACCAGCGTGAAATAGCAGCTTAATGCTGCTGTGTTTCATATGGTGAGTGAAGAGAACTGGAGACCTTTTTACTAGAAACAATGGACTGTGTGCTCGTTAGTCACCCTTATTCTATAAAGAAATATTAGGGTTCAGCCAACAGAACATGTGTAATGTGTAATGCAATACAGCAAAATAGTAAAATTATGTGCAAGCGTCAGTCTCCCCATGCGATCACAATGTGGTTGTCTTTATGGCAAGCGTGAATAGCCGTGTAGTGGCGTAAGAGAACTCACTACCGTATACCATTCCGCGAATGTCGTAGATGACAGAGAGAAACCTAAACAGGAGATAGGCAGCATCTAACTTATAACAGCACAAAATATTAAAAACTGCGGTTGGCAACCCACCGGGCAAGGTGAACTTTGACAGGTTGTAATGAACGAATGAGCCAGATGGTCGACCTTTTTTTACAATAACTAAAATATGTACTAAACAAAGTTCACAAAAACAGTGCAACATAAACCTATATAAGATTTTTCTGCACACTGCAGTTCGCCGTCTTTCAGCGCAAACATTTTACTATTATTAAGAAGGTAGTTCGCTCTTTTCTATAAAAAATAACATGAGGATGAGTTGTAGTGGCTATTTAGTTAGAGTAGTATACAGAATGTTTGGAGGAAATATTATTTCATATTTTTGTAATATACATATGGTAATTATATTACAAATAGTAAATATGTTAGTTTTTAGTTATGTTAGTTGATTCAAAAAGTATGTTTTTAATTTGTATTTAATATTTTTGGGATTGATATTTTCCTTCAAGTTTAATAATTAATTTAGGAATAATAATCTTATTTTGACCTTACGTCAATAAGTAAATATAATAGTAAGTAAGTATAATAGTAGTAGCTCTGAACTTAAAATTGGCATTATCCTACACTTGCCTTACAGATGACACAAACTAAATTTCTTGTCTAAGTAATAGGTAGAAATCTTAATTGAACAAGCACAAGTTATTTATACCAACAAATTCCCAGAAAATATGCAGATCTAAACTTCAAAAGGTTTAAAATATTTATTAAGTAAAAATTGTTTCAAAAGGGTTATTGTACTACTAAAGAGTACGTAATTGATAATAACCCCTGGGAGTGAGGTGATCGCTATCATACTCTATCTAAATTTTATCATTGTTATGATAAAATTGTTATTGTGTGTAATATTATATTTTAAATTGTGATTTCAGAAAAAAGTCCCGCTAAGTTTCTTGTTTCCTTGGTTCTTCCCAGGACAGAGGTTTTTTTCCGAACCGGTGATAAAAGTAAAAAACAACTTTCAATAAGTATTATATGTAATCTATCTCTATATACTGGATGACTTTGTCTGGAAAAAATAGGGTGTAACAGGTAGTAGTGTAGTGTAGGACGGAGTAAAAAGCCTATGGTACTGATAATTTAACATTTTTTTTTCTTTTACATTAACATATTATTCAAATTCAAATTTATTTATTGCTAGAATGTAGTACATAATAATATGATATTATTAGTTATTAACGAGACCTGACATTCTACCATGATAATGGCGTGCAATAATGGCGTGTTACAGTAAACAAAAAAAAATATTAATACAATTTTGTGAAGTAACTTATTGAAGAAAATGAATTGTGTACCTATTCAAAAATATTTTAGCGTCAAGTTGTTAGATTACAATAAATATTACATGTCAATTTTTTTATTAAAATGTAGGTAAATGTTTATACATAAATTTCAAATATCTAAAAAGTCAAAAAATTGTAAAAATAAATTAATAAATGTTAATGTCATAAATTCTGTCAAAAAGATCAGTTTTTTTTCATATATCACCAATATTAAAATAGAAGATGATTTTTATTTTCGGATGAATACATAGTACAACATGTTATTATATTGTCATAGTTAGCATAACACCATGTTACTATATTATGATATTGATCTTACAATAAATACTACTAATTTGAAATAAACTTTCCATTCTAAAAATATAAAAACAAACATTTTGAACTTAGTAAATAAATCAATTAAAATCTATCGAAATTCAAATCCAGCACCCGTACCCGCCGTAGGCCTCTTTGTCCTTGTTCTTTCGCAGAGTAACAGGCTCAAGGGAAAACCTGCCTACGCTCTCATTTCAGTAACTTTATCAGCTGCGGCGTGACGTCGCGTCGTATTGTTTTTCGCGTGTTTCCGCGTGTGTATCGTAAACATGTACCAATACTCTAATGTCGACTGTAACAATGGCCAGATTTTATGTGACCCTACTAGTTAGGGGTTTAACGAGCGTGTAGAGCGTAGATCAACCAATTAGAAATTGGTTCACTTCGCCTGTAGGGGGAAGGGAAGAGGACGGACGGACGCAGTGGGTCTATGGCAGACACACGCAAATAACGGTTGGGTTACGGTTGTCCTCATGTATAGCTTTGGCATACTCAGGTGGACTCAGACTAAATTTAACGCCCTGAATAGAGAAGTCTGCACTACTGTGACGTTCCATTGGATGCATCATCCGAGATCATCGGTAATGAGGCTGTACTTCCCGCGAAATCATAGTGGGCGTGGCTTTTTCAGCGCGCTCACCATGCATAATCGTGAAGTATGCAACCTCCGTAATTACTTCCTGTCGAGATCGGATGATCCATTCTGTAAGGACGTCATTTCTTGTAATAAAGGAGTTACCCCTCTATCCTTAGCCAACGAGTAATGGCAAGACCCGGCGGTGCAGAGCATTTCCGACCGGGAGACTGTATGGAAGGAAAAGGAGCTTCACGGGAGGTTCTACAAGGCTCTACATGAATCTTTATAGACACAGTAACTTCCCTCCACTGGCTACGCTTTGGTGACCTCTTCGGGGAAACTGAGGATTTTGTCTGTGCAATACAGGATCAGGTTATTAAGACCAACAACTATCGAAGATACATCCTACAGGATGGCACCGTCGACATCTGTCGAGCTTGTCGCATCCGGTAGTCACTGGCATGTCATTTCCGGTTGTTCGGCGCTTTCTAACTCTGAGTACTTGCACATGCACAACCTAGTAGCCAGAATTCTTCACCAGGAGCTCGTTCTGAAATACGGTCTCGTGTACCGTGAATTGCCGTATTACAAGTACTTGCCGGAAGCCGTGCTTGAAAATGATCGATGAGCGCCCGGCTCTACTGGGATCGGGCCATCATCACAGACAGGAATATTCTTACGAATAATCCTGATATTGTGCTGATGGACTGGACACATTCAAGAATATTTTTGGTCGATATTACCATTCCGTATAACGAGAACCGCGTGAAAGACGAAACAGATAAGCAAACAAAATATCTGGACCTGGCTCCCGCTGCATTATTCCGTCTCTGGGCTAATCCCTCAGCCTCTCGGGTCACACGTCAACTTTACCCCCCCACCGTTTGGTCCCCTGCCGCCCCTTTTATTTATTTATGTAAATAAAATTTATCATTCTCATTTTCATTTATAATTATATAACAGGAAAAACTATATAGATAACCCAAAATAATAATAATATGATAACCAAATGTTCTATAATCACTTTGTTTTGACGATGGAATAATTTATTCCGATTGTTAAAAATTGTATGTAAATTTATAATTCATGTATTATATTTATTAATGCGTCTATTCACTACTTGTCTGGTAAAAACTTAGACGGTGCGACGATTCAATATTTACCCGTGTTGGAATCTACAAAGTGCACAATAGGCACTGGTGGAATTTTCAAAACCCCTACAAAATAAAGAGTATGCCCATCAAGTTCGTTTCAGTGTTAACATTTGGGCGGCAATCGTTAACGACCACATTATCATTGGTCCAATATCGATTGAAGATCGATTGACGGGATCACTTACGACCCCGGGGACGTGGGGACTTAGTTTCTAAATAAGTTGATTTCGAGCTTTTAAAAACGCCTAAGATGTTTCAGTATATGGTAGTCATAAAATTCGTAGACTACGCCGCGCCGTTTAAAATTATTTTTAGTTTTATGAAATATGGTAGGATGAATTGTTTTTATGTATTTTTTTTTTTTGGATATTCGGAAATTTTGTCTATCAGTCATATTTTACAAAATACTTTCGACGGTAGCTTCTATTCCACTTACACAAAACACCATATTATTTTCCGTACAGGAAAAATAAGCACCCAGTATAAAAATCAATTGCTGACGTTAGTCTCGCTAAAATTCAAAAACGGCTATATTGATGAATTTTTTTTGTGTATTTGAGTTTTCCAGGGACCCCTGGATGGCTTAAAAAATTAATTAAACCACCGGGTTTAATTAAGTTTTTAAACCATCGAGTAGGTGGCGCTGTTTTCGAGATCCCGAAATCGCCCGTGCAAATCCGGGGCGGATCGCTAGTATATAATAAAAATTATTCTATTCAATTGGGAGTCTCATATTAAATCAGTGTGTGATAGACTAAATAAATTTGTATATGCTTTAAGGTATATGAGAAAAGTCACAAACATAAATACAGCCCTGTCGATTTCCCATGCTTATGTAGTTTCAATTCTGCGTTACATGTTAATTACGTGCAGAAATAGTTCTTAATTAAACCACAGCCTTAATCACTCAAAAAGTTACGAACTTACTCTCAAAGCGCCATTTTATTCATCAGACCATTATTCAAAAAGCTTTAGTTAATGAAATTGCCCTCGCTCTACATTTACATATATGAAATATGCTTGTTCGTCAAACAACACAACCATCTGTTTAATAAAGCAAAAGATATACGAAATCATTGATATCCTGAAAAATTTGTAATCGACAAACTTCCTATCCTATCTAAGTATATTAAAAGCTGTCTATATATGTGTGTCAAAATATATAGTAAAAATCCTCAGCATATTAAACCTATTTTTTAATCTTTCTCAAGATTTAGAAAAAAAATTCTATGACTATCTTGTACCAAGTACCTTATGTAGAATTCCGTTTTGAATTTTTTTTTTTTGATTTTTTTTTAATTTTCGATTATAAATTTAACAAATGAACCACTGTAATTTCAGTAATCATTGACATTTTTATTCTCTTTAATGATAATCAATAATTATCTAATGAGTAACAATTAATTATACAATTCCACTTTCAATGTTTTTTTTTCAAAATTTGTAATTATTAACTTTAAGAAACATGTACCATGTATTTACCATGTTTGATGCAAATAAAAGTTTTGAGTCTTGAATCTAGATGATAATAAAACACTACACTAACTATTTATCAACTTGTAATAAGATTGAGACAGATAAAGTTCGGCGCGTCTTTATAATGCAATTACAAGAAATTGTGCCTTAACTTGGTAGATTATCATAAATCCAAGTTCGAGAGCTGTGATTGATCGACCTCAAGGGTTTCGTGAAATTTGTTGTAAAGTTAATTAAAGAGTTGTTGATGAAAATCGAAACTTTAATAGTATATTCTTGTAACGGTGATTTATCAAAATCAATTAATCATATGAAGATTAAGTCGTAGGAATATTCACCAACCTAAATCGTCTCGCGGGTGTCGTAAAAGACGACTAAGGTGTTCGACATTCTAATTAACCACGACTACCTCAAGATCAAAATTATTTTTTAATTTACCACTGGTTCGGAATAAAACCTGTCCTGGGAAGAACCAGTAAAACTCAGCGGGACTTTTTTTTTTAAATAACAGCTTACAATCATGTATATAACAATTAACAACACAAAACAATTAGGAGTAGCTTTGTGACGATCACCTTTCCCAGAGGTTATTATCATCCATAAACTCCTTAATATTGTATTAATCTTTTATACAAACTTAGTTTGATAAGGTTTTCGAAGTTTGAGCAGGTCAAATTTTATATATTTCTTGGGATTTTGTTGTAAAAGCGTATTAATCGCCCTAAGAATGAATGACTGACTCGGTGGAGTCGAGTAACTGGTACTACTAGCTTGTATATTTACAGAATGAATACCACTTATCTTTATGAAAATGCTTTTATTTTTGTGTACGTACATTACATTTTCATAAATGTACTGAGCGGCCAAAGTTAATATATTAATAATTTCTTTAAATTTTTGTCTGAACGACTCTTTACGTTTTAAATCACATATTGCTCTTATGGCCCTCCTCTGTAAAACAAATATAATTTCAGTGTCAGTCGCGCGTATCCATAGCAAACTACTATTATAATAATATAACTTTATGCTATAGAAATAACATTATGCTATAGAAATATCTATAGTAAACAAGTTTATCTGTTTCAACACTCGTAAGATTTCTAATCTTTTTTACAGCATATGTTGCAGAACTAAGTCTGCTTGCTAGTTTTGATGCATGGGTGCTTTGCGTCTAGTATGATTACGATTGAAGCTTTGCTTCTAGTGTGATTCCAAGAAAAATGGTGGTATAAACAGGACTCAGATCCTCTCCATTTAAAATTACATTAGTATTAACACGTTTGACATTCGGAATTATATAAATAATTTCATACATTTAGTTTTAGTGTCATTTAAATGCAAATTAAACTTATAAAATCGCGATAAAATCTGTAAACACTAATTTTATATAATTATGTATAAGAATTCGTCATGGTTTGAAACAATCCATTTGCGCAGTGTGTGGATGAGAATTGTCAAAGAAATAATGAACTAGTGCAATTAAAAGTCCACCAAGACTTTTTAATTGCTACATTCAAACTAGAATACATGTGTTTGTGTGTGTGTGTGTGTGTGTGTGTGTGTGTGTGTGTGTGTGTGTGTGTGTGTGTGTGTGTGTGTGTGTGTGTGTGTGTGTGTGTGTGTGTGTGTGTGTGTGTGTGTGTGTAGTTGAAACCCTGTGTGAAAAAAAAAAATAGAGTACATTCGTACTTCAGCTAAGCAGGAAATATTGAAAAAAAAGGAAGGACCTCCAAATGCCAACACATACGCATTCTTACGCAGAAAAAAGCTCTACAACAATAAACACTTTATACTGTAGTGATGAACTGGTCATGTAATAATGTTTGTGGAAACCATCTTTGTACCTGCCTACTAATTACATAGGATTTGGGTTCGAAATCCAAATCTAATTGAATATTATTTTCAATCAGTAAATAACGACCATGTACGGATCAGTAAACTGATGTTGCAGCTGGCGCCAAATAGCTCA
Organism: Parnassius apollo; assembly: GCA_907164705.1. Classification (NCBI taxonomy): domain Eukaryota; kingdom Metazoa; phylum Arthropoda; class Insecta; order Lepidoptera; family Papilionidae; genus Parnassius; species Parnassius apollo. Next base: position 1,421,438 of record CAJQZP010000935.1, read on the forward strand.
AAGAACCGACTACCAATGGAGAAGAAAGGTCGTGCCACGTAAGATGAAATTAAATAGAGTCCACTGCGCATGTACAATCAAGCAGAAAAATGAAAATTTTATAATGGCATTTTAATATGTAAAAAGTCAAAGGTCAACATTATAACTACACATCAAAGTCTCCACGAAAACTGAACGATATATTTATATATCATCGTTAAGTTTTAACTGCTTCTAAATAATATTCTGCATTTTATGTACACTTAGTTAAAAAAATAAAATATTTTGTATTTGTATTTTCGTATTTGCAATTGCTGTTTAAACTATACTATGCGATAGTCTTCGATTATAAGGCTATATTACATGCAATAATTTACAAAAAAAAATCATCTTATAGAAAATAACAAAATATTTACAACTTTATACAATATACTACGAACTACGCTATTTTAAATAGTCCCAAAATTTAATAATTTATAAAGTAATAAATATTTGCACACTATTTGAAAATATTATAGAACAATATTTTATAACAGGTAGTCGCTAACACTTCGATATCGATAGTTTACAAGACGACACAAGGTGCGCGGGCGACGGGAAGCAGGAAAAAACTACTTGGGAGTTGGGAGTAGCGCGTCGCCCGTTGCTATGGTTTCGCTTCCCCGTACCTCACACCTCACCGTGCCGACACCGATTTTTCAGTTCTGCGCACTTCCATGACTCGTGGCGTTGCCTGTACCTGGCAAGACATACAGGAAGTCGATGTATGCAGGCGGCTCAGAACCGTACAATTAACAAAAAAAATTCACAAAATATTAATTGGAAGAAGTCTATGTTTAGCATATGCCGTAATGATGATGTTGACGATGATGAGTCTTGGTGTATGGTTATTTTTAAATATATCTACAGCATCTGCTCTGATATAAGTCAATGTCATCATTTTATTAACCTACTTCAAAAAAGGAGGAGGTACTCAATTCGAGTATATTTTTATGTGATGATTCTTTTTTTTACTTGAGAGCTGATGTTTCTCATGTGGTCCCGCATAATTTTTTTAAGATCTCACCAGTAGTTATTTGTATTATTCTTATAATGCGTATTTAGTTGACTTCGACTACATTGATGATGTTCTCATTTTATTTATATTGAAGTCTGTTGTAAAGAATTTTTAATTTTACCACTTGTTTTGTTACCACGTTTTCATAAATTCGCTTTCGTTTATATCTGTTCGTGTTACATTTAGTAATTGATTGTAAACTAACTTCCCGTGAGCTAGAAACATGAAATTTTAAACTTAACTTAGAATGACCCTTTTCACTGGAAACGAGGCATTCCTTCTTAGTCCTCACGGGTGACAACGCATCTGTTTTTTGATTCGTAATCGAGGATAGATGTAGATGTCTATGGGCCGCAGTAACCACTTACCATCGGGTGGACTGTGTGCTCGTGTGTCACCCTTATCCTATGTAAAATAAAATCGGATGACATTGTAAGAATATGAAAAAACCGAGGTATATTTAAAAAAAAAGATAATTTTCATTCTATGCACTTAACAGTTTTTAAATTATAGATACACCAGACGTCCCGTACTCTTAACTGGCTTATTGTAAAATATTTTAAAATGAACAAAATCAAATTCGAAATTAAATTATAAATCGTCTAAAAATTGCCATTTCTTTATTCCAGGCTAATGCGTGACGAAGAGTGCAACATCTTACAAAATCTTTCACGCGATGAGTTCCGCGAGTTCCGCACGCTCGTGATCGACATGGTGCTGGCCACCGACATGTCGTTCCACTTCCAGCAACTGAAGAATATGCGCTCGCTGCTCTCTCTCGCTGAGCCAACCGTCGACAAGTCCAAGGCAGTGTCCCTCGTGCTTCATTGCTGCGACATATCGCACCCTGCTAAGGTAACATTTTAAATTCTTTTAATGGTAAACGTAAGTTTCAATAAAGTAAGTGTATCCACTACCCCATATCATCCTGTGGGTGTCTTAAGAGGCGACAGAGGGAAACTGAACTAAGAAATGGGCAGCAGCGTCTTCCTGATAACTGAAGAATTGAAAAAACTACGGTAGCCAACGCGCTTGCCAAGCGTGGCAACTATGGCAAATATCCCTGCTATGAGGCGGGATATATACGTGAGAGACCTATGTTCAGCAGTAGACTTTTTATAGGGGGCAAACGAGCATACAGCTCACCTGATGGTAAGTGATTACCGCCGCCTATGAACAACCGCAACACCAGGGGAATCGCAGATGCGTTGCCGGCCTTTTAAAAAAGAGTAGGCTCTTTTCTTGTAGGTCCCTAAGTCGTATTGGTCCGGAAAAATATCTGGTTGTAGTCGATTCCACAAGGTAGTTGTACGAGGAAGAAAACGTCTTTTAAATCGCGTAGTGTGAACCGCCAGTCATCCAGATAGTATGGATGGTATGGCGAGTTTTGTTGCGATGTGCGATGGTGAAATTGTGCGTCTGGAATTAGTCGGAACAATTCCTCAGAGCACTCCCCGTGGTAAATGCGATAAAATACGCAAAGAGATGCAATAGAAGAGATATTGCATCACTTTGCGTATTTTATCGCAGTGCGAATTTCGAAAAAGGTTTTTTTTTACAATCATAAGGCTGTGACTAAATTCACACCTGATATGGTAAGTGGTGATGCAGCTGAAGATACTCTTAACTTAAGAAAAGCCTTTTTACTCTCGCCTTAAAAACACCGCGCACATTATATTAATGAAAGACAGATATTTTTGTTATTTCTTTTACATAAAAGCAACATATATGTTTATTCAATGCAGAGGTGGGATCTCCATCACCGATGGACTATGAGCTTGCTCGATGAATTTTTCCTACAAGGAGACAAGGAACGTGAGCTGGGTCTGCCTTTCAGTCCCCTCTGCGATAGAAACAATACTCTTGTAGCGGAATCTCAGATCGGTTTCATTGAATTCATCGTGGAGCCTAGCATGACAGTCTGCGCTGACATGCTGGAATGCATATTAGGACCGTTGCATTCCAATGCAAAGAACTCTTCCAGTACCAGTGGTCAAGAGTCCATCAGTGAAGAGAGTTCAGGTAAGAATTAAATTTACTTAAAGTAAAAGTAAAGTTACAGTCTATATACGTCCCACTGCTGGGCACAGGCCTCCGCTCATTTCTGAGAGGATTTTAGGGCAAGGAATTGTCCGCCGCGCTGCCCTAATGCGTGTTAGCGAACTTCACATAATAATAATACATACATAAACACTCACGCCTGTCACCCAGAGGGGTAGGCAGAGACTACAGACTTCCATTTAGCACGATCCTGACATACCTTTCTCGCCTCTTCCACATCCATATACCTACGCATACATGCTCGTCGGTTAAGGGTACTCTTAATTTGGCCCATTTTTAGTATATCGCCAATTTGGTCGGCAAACTTCCGCCTAGGACGTCCCTTTCCGACTCTGCCATTCACTTCTGCAACATAAATTTGCTTTGTCAGTCTTTCCGCATTCATTCTTTCTACGTGACCAAACCACCGAAGCATTCCTTTCTTAATCCTGGTCACCGCATCATCTTGCAAACCACACTCTTCTTTTATCACACAGTTTCTCACCCTGTCACTCAGATTCAGCCCTAACATACTCCTTAGCGACCGCATTTCTACTGCATTTATTCTACTCTCGTGCTTCTTCTGCCACACCCAACTTTCACTACCATACGTTAAAGTAGGGACTAATACAGCACTGTGAATTGCCATACGTGCCTTTTTTGACACATTCTGACTTTTCACAATAGAGTGTAGAGCCCCATTTACTTTATTTCCTGCATTCACTCGTCGTTCAATGTCCTTATCATATCTCCCATCCCTGCTGAATACACATCCCAAATATACGAACTCATCCACTTGATCAATTAACTCTCCTTCTATTCTTATTTCACATACCGTTTTGCTTTCATCTCTTTCAAAAACCATCACTTTCGTCTTACTTGCGTTCACATTCATTCCCCCTTCTTTTAATGACCTGTTCATTAATGTAACCATCATTTGCAACTCGGCCGCCGACGACGCAAGTATGACCTGATCATCGGCGTACAAAAGGCATTTGATGGTTAACTCACCCATTCTTAACCCGCATTCTTCAACTTTCAGATTTTCCAAACAGCTGTCCATAAATAGGTTGAACAGCCACGGGGAAGCTACACAGCCCCGTCTGACACCTTTATGGATGCCAAACCAGTCCGAGTAGACCCCGTTGATTCTAACACAAGCACTCGAGTCCCTATACAGAGACTTTAATGCCTGTATCAAACCAGCGCTCAACCTAAATGCGTTCAGCGTTTGCCATAACACATCCCTGTCCACTCTGTCATAAGCCTTTTCCAAGTCCATGAACGCACAAAAAACTTTTTGGTTTTTCGCCACAAAACTTCTCCGCGATCATGCGCATGGAAAAGACTTGATCTGGACACCCCATTCCCTTTCTAAATCCCGCTTGCACATCCCAAATTTTTTCATCAATTTCTTTCATAACTCTTTCAATTAGTACCTTAGCATACAGTTTTCCCACAATGCTAAGAAGGCTGATACCACGGTAGTTTTTACAGTCCTGCTGTGACCCTTTTCCCGAACTTCACATGTCTTCGAAATATTTTTTTCTTATTTCTCTGACATGCAGGTTTCCTCACGATATTTTCCTTCACCGCCAAGCACGTGGTAAATCAGCACTTAAAATTTCATTGGTGCCGGTAGGGATCGAACCCGGTTTGTTCACATACTGTGAAATTTACAGCGAGCGCTAAACATCTGAGCTACCACGGCTCAAATAATAATAAATTTACTTAATAAATACTAATTAAATAAATAAATAAATAAATTTAATTACCGCCTATCATAATATCCACTAATTCACACTCATTAATTGCTGAAAAAAGTCGTTGAAAGTTTTGTCAGCTTTATATTTTTTAGCCTGGGTAATGTCACACCTTTGACGCTCTTGCCTGTCGCCGGTCGGAGTACTTCATGTTTGGCGTAACAATACGCATGATTTGCCCTGGGTCATTTAAAAATAAATACTTTTTAACTGCTACAAAACGAATTTAATGCTACTACTAACTTAAAAATATTCCGATGTGTTTAATTACACATTATACATATTTTTAAGTTATAAAAAAGTTGTGTACCGAACAAAGGCTAGACTGACAAAATTATGTGAAATATCACTTTTATACGTATTCTTACACAAGTAATTACTTACTTATACATCGGTTCATAACAGTACACAAGATGGTAACTTCCGTCACTCTAACTATTGGAAACAATAAGGTTTGTCTGGCATTTCCTACCTTTTAAATTTTAATTTTTTTTTTTGCAAAATAAGGGTGACAAACGAGTACATAGTCCACTTGATGGTATGTGGGTGCTGTGGCCCATAGACATCTACATTTACCCCCGATTAAGAATCAAAATGCAGATACGTTGTCACCTTTAAAGACTAACATGGAATGCCCCGTTTCTAGTAAAAAACGTATGTGATGAAAAGTTTTAGATTATTTTTACGTGGTAGAGCCATGCTGCAGCTATATTATGGTTGTAGCACGAATGGGTCGGCTCGACCGGGGAGGGACCACGCTCTCACAGAATATCAGCGTAAAATAGCAGCTTAATACTGCTGTGTTTCGTATGGTGAGTGTAGAGATCCGGAAATCCTTTTTTACTGAAAACGAGGCATTCCATCTTAGTCCTCAGGGGTAACAACGCATCTGCGTTTTGATTTTTAATCGAGGATAAATGTAAACTGTCTATGGACCACAGCATCCTCTTACCATCAAGTGGACTGTGTGCTCGTTTGTCACACATATTCTATTAAAAAAAAAGTTGATGTAGGACTTATAGGTCTCACGTTTGTGTGGCTTATAACAAAAAAGGATGTGCGCACTGTGTTATTTGCCTAACATGGCGTAAAAGGCGACTGATGTTATATTAGGTTCTTGATTGCGTAGGCGTTGGTACGGCCACGTATCAGTTTTTTCACAATTTTCCATCTAAACCCATGTTTTTCGCTAAACGTGGCCCGAGTAGCTCGCTACCCTTTGGACTCTGCCTACTCGCTTGGGGATTACAGGCGTGTTGCTTTGCCTCTTACAAAACAATGGGACAAAATATGATGATATATTTTCTTACATTGACATAACACGTCAGTGGAATAGCATTTTTATCGGCCTGCAAAAAATGAAAATAAATTGGATATCTTCCATTTTAAAAAATAATTTTGTTCAAGTGTGTCTTTAAAATAATCATCAACAACAAAATTATAATAGTATGCTGGATGTTTGTTGATAATTATAATATTATTGAACGATCACACGCATGCACGCATACACACGCACACAAATAAATACATAATATACATACACATACGCGCGCACACACTTCTCTTTTATAAGTTTTTCTTATATAATATCTTCTGGCACAGGTTTTATTACACTTACAAGATACTTAACTATGTTTTATTTGCTCAATAAAGATTTTATTATTATTATTATTATTTCTAATGGAACACTTTATATTTGTTATTATTGACTCATCATTATATTAGCAACGAATTGTCTTGCATCAGGCGGAGAGGGGAGCAATAAGTTTAAGATAAGAAAGCCATGGGTAGCTTGCCTCAGCGACAATAAGAAGATATGGAAGGAGCAAGCTGCCAAAGGTAAGTTTTTTCCTAATTATCTAATATTTTAACTTCATAGGTGAAGGTGATTCACCTCCGTTAAATCTTTGAACCATTTCACGACACCAATGAACACGACGGAGTTTTTCCTGCTAAAGCTTCCTGACCGTTAACTGTTCATGGAGGATTTTGTACACTTGACTCATTCCGATGCCTAAGCTTATCTGAATCTGCTGATAAGTCACTCTTTTGTCAGTCTAAATCATACGCCGCACAACATAGATGTTATCTTCAGTCGTCGCCGTAGAAGGCCATCCCTCACGCAGATCATCTGTGAGATTATGCGACCACGTTTAAACTCATTAAACCAATTGTAAACAGTGGCACGAGATGGGGTTTCATCGTGAAAGGCCAATCAAAGTCTATCATAACTTTCTTGTTGACTTAAATGACATCGAAAGTCATAAAAATCATTGTACGAAAATTTTCTCGCGTTAAATTCGTGCTGACGTGACACAGACAATTTTCAATTGGCCGCCAAATCGTAAACAAATGACAAATTAATAAAATACTTACACAATAATATTGGCACAGAGTTCCATTTTCCTTACTTTTTAAACTCTCCTAACTTATTTTTTTTATCGTTTACAAGTGGCCAGTTCTAATAACTTTCAGTGTCGCCCTCGTACAAAAAAAAATGTGTATTCTTAGATAATTTACAGACTATACAACAATGACATGTTTTCGCAGATGCGGAAGCCCGAGTAATGCTGGAAGAAGAGAGCAATGGAGTACAACCAGTAACAACGGAAGAATAATATTTAGCCACATTTGTAAATAGTGTTAAAAGTTCTTGTTACAACATGTTCCACTCATTGTTTGACAAAGGCTAAGCAATTGTATCGATATTCGTGCGAGATATCGTAGTTACGCTTCTTCGCATTTAACATTGCTATTAGTTATTCGGCTGATTTGAATCTCAAATGCGGGTAATTAGATTACATTATAATTTAATTTAAGATTTCCTAATAAATAGTAATTTATTAAGTGTTCGACTTATGAATTAGATCTACATTATTATCAGTTAAAGGTGAGGAGGTCCTATACTTTCAATCCTTTGAATTTTTTTATTCAACTAAGCAGAGTTGAATTATAAGAATGTGAAAGACCCTTTTTCAATGTTTTTACTACATACATATGTTCCTTTATTACTTTTACAGACACTCGCGGTTCAAAACAGCCAAATCTTAGATAATATTCTGTGTAATCATAATCAATAGCACAATTTAGAGGCGAGTTTCCACCAGAGCGAAAATGATAGAAAATGGGTATTGCATTTGTCATTTGTATGAAACATGTAGTCTTTTCTTTGTATAATATACTAGCGATTCGCCCCGGCTTCGCACTGATGATTTCTGCGCCACCGGGTCCATATGTGAATATAAAACATCTAGGGACCCATTCAAACACACAAAAAAATTTCATCAAAACCGATTAGATGGTATCAAAATCTATAAAGGACATAGGTAGAAACATTTTTTTATGTTTTATACATATAAGATAAAAACCCACCTCACAGTTTAACTTAACTGAGGTTAAGTGGTAACTACTTTTGGACATCTAAAACCAACTTCAGGCAAAGATTTACTTGCTCCGAGGACGTAGATGATATGTCTGTGAGAATCGGAGAATGTAAATATATAATTATATGTAGTGCTACTGTTTGGCGGTAGAAATAAGAAAGATGGTAGTACCAACTCAAGCGGACTAAAGCCAGAAAACATGCCTAGTATTCTACTAGTTAACCGCTTTAGTGCAAACCCACCCTAAAATATGATTGTATTAAATTCTCAATGTGGAAGACATCGTAGTGAGGTATTCAAACCGGCGAGTCGCTTCTAGCGAGCGATTCTAACGCCAGTAGCGTAAATCATATTATCAAATATTAAGATTAGCATAAGTTAGTCTGTAGAATCATATAATATAGTGCGCCTTTGTTGATTGTGAGTCAAATGTAAACTCGCGTAGATCAAGCCCTTTAGCTAAGGCTAAGAACACATTATCGAGGGTCTGATCATCAGTGATGCATTTTGTAGTTCAATTTTCATTGACTAATTGATCAAACAAACAGTAAAACATAGTTCAAAGTCGTTTTTAAAGACCGTGTCGTAACTAAAGTGGTGAAGTGTAGCCACTCAAGCGAATTTGGTCGAGACAAAACAAAACCCTGTGATGAAAATTTATTCTGAGTCTCTCGTTAGAAATTTGGTAGGCACAGTCAAGGATATTTTTGGTATACACATTACCATTCCGTATTACGAGAACATCATGAAAACCGAAATAGATAAGCGATCATATCTGGACCTGACTCAAGAGGTAACCGATATGTGAGGTGGTCTGCGGACAGAAATTATTGCTGTAGTAGTTTATGGAAACAGGCTAATGCCGGTCAGCCTCTCGGGTCATCTGAGGCGATCGGGTCTACGTGACGAATCGCTCCGGGCTAAGATGCAGAAGACGGTGCTTCTCGATACCACCCGTATCGTCCACCGGTTCCTTTAGCCTTTGGGGAACGCATGCATATGCCTACTCCCCTCCAATATGAGTTGCTTTAAGCTAACATTAAACCTTTTTAAAAATTATTTATAAATAAAATAAAAGTTGTGCGTCTCGCAGTAGATCAAAGGCGGTGAACTAGCAGTGTCATTAGCGTTTATTGTGAACTACTCACATTCTGTAGCACACAAAATATCTAGATGTTAAGAGACAAAATGTACCTATAATGCTGGTATTGGAGCAAACATACATGAAGTACTTATCTGTCGTACGTATACATTTCCTATAAAGCAAACATATTTAACTTATTCAATATAAATATAATGTATCATAATTAGTTTTAAAAATTAACCCATATGAAAAATACGCTTATTAATTTTAATGTTTCCGATAAAATTGGAGTTCTGATATTCCCTGACCAAGTGTTGTCTATACGTGAAAATATTTTTTAAATTATAATATCACAATCTCAAATATTAGTTATAGGTAGAGCATTATTATGCTATTGCGGAACTATTCTTGCTGTAGAATTAAAAGCTCTTTTGATTATTTACAGAATAAGTGAGAAAGTACCTAGATGTATTTGTATATTACTTATACATTGTAATGTCATAAACGATCACGCTCAAAGCACTTTTTTCAAATGAAAATAATAATATAAATACATATATTAAATCAGACTGAAGGTCAAGGGAATTTATGTAGAGCAGGATTTAGGCCTGTGAGGGAAGTCAAACTATAAAGGACCCAGTATAAATATACCGTCCTTGTTGTAGACAGTCTTTTGGCATGAAAAATAAGGGTATTCTTGTGACATAAAACACTTAATGTGTGCTTTCACAGGTGCCAAAATATAGGATGAAACTAAAAGTCTATACTGGAATAATCATTATATTATACACTCTTATCGGAGGCCTAGTTTTGCAGGTAGGTACATGGGACCACTCTCTTTGAATATCAAATCAAATCCATAATCATGCTAAATTTAGGTCCCTATTTATGATTTCAGGGATGGTAAGGGTAGATTATAATCCAACTGGTGACGCTTATAGTAGAGAATTTTACAATAGATCTTTTATATATTTATCGTCTATTTAAGCAATAGATTTATAAATGAAATCTGTATATTGTGCATTTAGAATATCTACATAAAGTTAGGCACAAGAGTAGCCCACCATAAATAAGTAGATTACTAATGCCATTATTATTGGGGATATAGCTTTATAAACATGTAGATTAGCGTAAACCAATTCAAATTTTGGTATCTTGTCAAAATCAAAAGTGAAATACCTAAACAGTTTATTTTCCTTTGACCAAATACGTCAAGAATGTTTTGTTTTAATTTTTTTATGATGTTTTAAAGTTTTTTTTAAAACAAGTTATAATAAAACTGTTATTTTTCATTGTCACATTATCATCAACCCTTTTTCTTAATGGAGGAAGGCGGATAAGAGATCCTACTCCACACTTTTGACTCCGCTCCTCGTATTGAAGTCCTAAGCTCACAAGTCCCATTTTATATCCGGCATATTATAACATGACGATAATGCCATGTCTTGAAGACCACATGAACTTTCAGGAATTTTCTTACAATCCATTATAGGACGATTTGTGGTAATGCAGAGTAAAGCATAGAAAGTTTAACTTGAAAAGTACAGTATAGGTATGGGGTAATTGATTTCCATTTGCCAACCACCACATGTTTATGTTGTTCTCATAAATATCAGATTGACTACTGTCATAAATATGAGAATCCATAATGCTTAATCAGCCTAAAAAATATATATATATATATATATATATATATATTACTTTATAGATAACTTTTATAGTGTTGTAAAGTTTCATAATATTAAATGTCTTAGTAAAGTATGATCGTTTTATATAATTAATTATAAGATTAGAAAATAAAATTAATTCTAAAAATATAAAAATAACAAAAAAGAAATTGACTCATCCAAAATAATCTTCAAAAGTATACAATCTATTTTGAAGCAAAATAGTCTTTAAAGGGCAAAATCCTATTTTTCTTAATAATGTTTCTGTTATATCTTGCAAAACCAGAAAATGTTAGGAAATAAAATAAATATACCTCCACATTCCACTAAATTACTTTCTTGCCTTAAAATAATTCTAATGAATTACAAATTGCCACTTTAATATAGCGTAGTTATATGTCCAATTTTGTATAACTTTTAAGGTATCTATACTAAATATATAAATAGAACTAACATCTCCAATGTTGTTTGTAACATTCCATAACATATTATAGAATTGTCATAATAAAAAAATCTTTTACACCAATGTATTATGTTGTGTTGGCTATATTTTATGAAGTAAAAAATAATCAACATATTGTTGATTTATTTATAGCCTTTCAGCTAGACATTTATTTCACTATATTATAATTCTTTACATATCCATCCACAGTAATATTATATTTAAGCTTTTATATGTAAATAGAATAGATAAAATTATACTGTGAATTATTGTGGATTTGCCTAACATGTTTCTTTTCCTATGTATGATTTTTATAATCATTATGTACAATGTTTGTGTGAAATCTCAATATTTTTAAGTTATTTTTATTAATAATAAATTATTTCTATCTGTAAATAATAAGCAATCAGATACTATTAATATTAAAATTATGTGTAAAATGAAATAAAGATTTTAGTAGAAACTTTTTGTATTTTCATTTATCTTATGTACTATGCACAGCATTTTTTTGATTTAAAATTACATGAATGTGACATTAACTCTTATAATAAATGGCTTTAGAAAGACTAATAATATTATCTGCTTAGCAAAAACATGTTTACATATTTTAATACATCACTTTATTACCTATAAGGAAATAAAGCAATAGTCCGATATTTATATCGTACATTTATGCACTGTCTATAAAAAGCCAAACATAACATAAAATAACCCATTGAAAAGATGCTCAAAGATATAAAACATCTTTAACTGAGAATATATTTATGAGTTTTACCAAACACATTTATTTGCACTGAAAGTCCTCTCACATCAGTTTTTAACCGACTACATGTGATTGTGCCTTCAATTACATCTCCCTTCTTTACTTCCTTGCAATCCTTAAAGTAAAATATAGTTTGTTTCCAATGGGTTGGCGTTGTGTGCGGTCCAGTTGAAAAGGTCACTGGAGTTGGTAAGTCAAAGAATGTGTCAAAATAACCAACGAGCGATGTAACAAACCCATATTGTGTGACACATAGTTTAAATTTAGATGTGAAGTCTACTATGCCAGTGTTACATGTGTTAAGATCAATTTCTTTTACAATGCAAGGCTCGGAAATAACGTGTTTTGATGCAACTACTTCAACACTAGCTTCTCTAACTACTTCTGATTTCATACAATTCATTTTGTATCCATAAACATCTGACCAGAAGTTAATGAGTTTCTTATGTGTATCAATATCTCCATTTGCAACCAAACTTATATTACACCTATTAGGTAATAAAATACCATCAGGGTTTAAACAGTTATCTCTTGCGTATATAACACTATCTAACATCCCTTCGAATAATAGAAAGTATCCCATCCATTCCGAAACTATAATATCTACTTTTTCATCAAGTTTTGTGTTTTCAAGTCTACCTTTAATAGTTTTTATTTTGTTAGTAAAGTTGTTTTCTCTAATAATATCCATAGCATGGTAAATGACCTCCGACTGGTCTAAAGCATATACTATCCTAGACTCAGCTGTTGCACAAAACATAGATAGAATACCAGTTCCACAGCCTAAGTCAAGGACTATTTTATCCTTGAAAGTGTCTTTGTTGAGAAATATTGCATTTTTGTAGCTTTCAGTTCGAACTTTATCAGAGAGCATATCATAATGAATACCAAAATGAGCATAACTACTGAAATATCCCTCATCACTTTCTAATGGTACTTTGGAAACACAATCAATAATCATTGTGCTGTCAGTACCACAGGCATCACTATTTCCTTCCACAATTGTTTTCATTGAACTTTGCATCTTATGCATATCTTCCCTCGCCATCTGAAGATGAGTCTGTGACTCCTTAAGTTGCTCGGTTAAATTTTGTATTGTCCTCTGAAGCTCAAGAAAATGTGCTTGTGATAATGTAACTAATCCATTCTCTACATTCGCGTGGTAAGATTTAGGAGGGCTAACACTTTCAGCCAATGATTCGAAATCAAACATTAACCATTCATCGTTATCGACAGGCTTTAGGTACTTTTCGTCGTTCCATTGAGCTGTACTAAAACTCATTATGTCTTCTGCTTTTGGTTTATGTGTTTTAATATAATTTATTAACTGTATGTATGAATAGCAATCCATGTTAAATTTTGATTTTAGTGCGCTGAGGTTAAAGTTATGGTCTTTTTCACAGTGTGAGACACATTCTTCTATTGTAGGCAGAACAGATGTGCAAAACAAACATGTTACTGACTGGTTGTTAGCGTCCATTTCCTGCCATTCCTCTTCATCGTAATCTTCATCACTGCTAAGATCCGGAACGTCAGACATAGTATATTAACAAAACTGTACTGAATATTCACAATTTCTTAAAGTAAAAACACAATCCAAGAACTCGCACACTATCGCCATGCGCACATGCGGTAAAATAAATACAAATTACAAGTGACATGTGACAATTACAATTTACAATGTATGTTCCGAAATACAACCCAGTACACTGTCCAATGCAAATGACGTCATGAATAGTCGCTATACTGGTGATTCGTTCCAAAACATAGGACAGTACATGACGTCATACGTTTGCGCGATATTGGAAAAGTGTTGGCGATTATTTTGTCATTTTGTGCTCCAAAAATCATTATATCCTCCTAATAGAGATACCAGCAATTATTCTATAATTTTTTGTATTCGAATAAATAAAAACAAATTCTGGCATGCTTCATTCAGCGCACACACAATTAAAAATTGTTTTATTGTGGCCGGATATCCGACGCAATATGGCGGCGGCACGCCAGTACAATAACGTGTCAATTGATGACGTCATTTGCATTTGCCAGTGTACTGGGCTGTATTTCGGGAACATACCCTAATGATGACATTGACATTTGAAAGTGACAAAAATGCTTGTTGCCAGTTCAAATGCAAGAATTATACACTTACTCAAAAAATACTATCTGATGATATAGTTTGTGATAAAAATACATTATTTTTAACTCACAATTTGACTTAAACGTACTCATTATCTCGTTGCTTAATCAATTTATTAATAAATCACAAATTTAGCATTTAAGTCTTGGTTGCTTGATCCGTTCCGTTGGACGAACTTAGCATAGTAGCATTTTGTAAACAGAAATTGCTTAAGAATACTTATTTTACACGTTTCATCATCATCATCGTTACAGCCCTTCACAAGTCCACTGCTGAACATAGGCCTCCCCCAAGTAATGCCACAAAGCACGGTCCTGATCCACCTGCATTCATCAACTTCTTGAATGTCTTACCAGGTCGTCACTCTAATTAGTGGGGGGTGACCCTACACTACGCCTACCGGTACGAGGCTGCCACTCGATAACCTTTCTTCCCCATCGGTTATTGGTTCTTCGAGCTATATGGCCGGCCCATTGCCACTTCAGCTTACTAATCCATTGGGCTATGTCGGTCACTCTGGTTTTACTGCGGATATCCTCACGTATACACGTTTATTTAAATACATTTTTTTCTGTCTAGAACCTAAAAAATAGGGTTTAGGTGATCATCATATAAATTGACTACAAACAATTGCAACACCTTAGTTTCTATGGTTACTGATAAAACAAAAACATCCTTATTATTTTTAATGACTTGTTATTTTAACTGTTTACTATACATTATTACAATAAAAAAATATCAGAAATAAAACTATAAAAATGAGATTAAAAGCTTCATCTCTTAAAAATCCAAAACATGTTGGAGCTGTGATCTGTGTTGGGTGGAATAGTCCAGAAGATGTTTTTTCTTGCGGGTAACTAACCGATAACACCATTTTTATTTATATATTTGGTTATTTTGCATAATGTGCGTGTTTTTTTTAATTATTAACAACAAGCTGAAGTGAGATTTGTTCATTTGTATGAACAAAATCACCTCTTTTTATTCGCATTATAAGGAAAGATGATAAGTAAAATGATAAAGGAAACTAACGTCTGTAAATTAAGTGTAAGCAAGACATAGCTATTCCTGCTTTTTTTATATAAGAGGGGCAAACGAGCAGGTGGCTCACCTGATGGTAAGTAACTACCGCTGCCCATGTACTACTACAACACCAGGGGAATTTTAAATGTGCTACTGATAGTCTATTCCACAAGGAAGTTAAGCGAGGAAGAAAACTTTTAGTAAATCACACAGGGGATTATGATATGCGGTGAACGGTTAATGGTATAATGTTATGTAATAATCATCATTAAAACCACAAGTCTAGTGCTAAACAAGGCCTCGCCTAAATACTGCTACATTTACAGTTTATTTAGCGGTAAGAAGCTGCCCTTTGAAAAACTTTCTTCTCTCTTATGGATTGCCAGTTCTTAGTAATATGGCTAGCCCGTTGCCTCTGCTCTGGTTCTACTACTGAAAACTTCATTTCAAATTCTATCATAGATAAATTTTGACCATAATAGTTCTCTTTATAGGTTGATAAGTAATAGATAACTAATAATTTCTTAAAATAATACTAGTTTTTGCGGATTTTATGGTGTATATTTAAATTGTTTAACTACCCGACTTTTCGAGCACTTTACAGCACCTATAGTCACGGGAGAGACAGTCTCCCCCGTTACCGGGGGTGCTGTAAAGTGAGACAAGGCTGGTTACATCTTGAAGCGAGCTTCCATTAAATATACTACTAGCCGCCGAAAAAAAATTAGTCGATTTTTACCATCCATCAAATGTTATATTCCTCTACAAGATGCAGGAGTGTACAAGCAAGGTTGTGAATGCTGTCTCTCTTACATAGAGCAAACAAAAAGATCTATACAAACCCACGTGAAAGAACATATAGCTGACGTGAAGCACCGATGCTCCGGGAAGTCTGCGGTCTGTGAACATGTTCAAAATCGTTCCCACCATTACATCAGATTTGATAAACCACAAACCCTTGCAAAAGAACACCGATTCCTACCAAGGATGATACGCGAGGCTATCGAAATTAAAAAGCATCCTAATTTCAATAAAGAAGATGGATGGGTGCTGCCACCTGCTTGGGATCCTATAATTAACAAAATTAAACCCAAACACAAGCATACCGCTGCAAGACTTGAAGATACTGTAAGTTCTGCGTAGATCGGACCAAAAATTAATATTCAAAAACTGAAGGAAGCCGAGCTAACTAATACATTGATACGTCAAACATCTCAGTCCCCCTCCCCGTGACCATGGGTGCTATAAAGCGCCCGGAACGTCGGGAATTAAAAATAAGTTATTAAACGTGATAAAATCCGTAAATATATTCAATAGATAAATAGTTCTAGTTATCATTTTTTGTTGACTGCTGATGATTTTTCAATAAAAAACCCAGTAGGGAACGCTAACATGCAATTTTTTGGAAAATTTCTTATACTCACCACACTAGGGAAATTTGTTTTTTATTTTTATATTTCAGCAAACATCTAAAAATCTATGAAGAATTTTCAGATATAGTAAATGGAAGAATGATAGGTTATTTTAAAGTCTTTAATAAAAAATAAAAAACATTTCGTATTTTCTTTGTTTTAAATAAAAATGTTTATTTTATTAATCGCCGTAGAAAATTAGTATGATAATAAAAATTCATTTCTTTTTATAAAACTATTAATTTTAATTAAAATTGAAAAAATCTTATAAAATCTAATTATTAATAATCATTGTGCCAATACTTACATTAATTACACATTGACATCGATTATTCATACTTAAAATTTAAATTTTAATGTCTTGCTGCGGAATAAGGCCCCATGTTCATTGCAAGTGTTCGTAAAGTTATTGTTCTGTCGTCAAGTTTCGCGGGAAATATCTCAAAGCCTTCCGATTTAACACGTCCCAGGCTTGCTCGATAGGATCGGAGAGCAGCCGACACCAGCCGCACCGCGCCGTATGTGAAGAAGCATTATGGTGCATGAGTAGAAAATCCTGGCCCATATGTATTATGAAGTTACCTTGGATCCAAACGAGCTGGGTTCGTTCGTCGAGACGAATTCCTGCCCACACCATTATTATCCCGCCATGGTATTAGTGGACCTCCTAAAGCCTAAAGGGTGCCGTAAAGGGCTAACTCTCCCTGGAGCTCTCCAAACGCGTGTTTTTCGTGAATCCGGATGAAAGCCAAACCATGATTCATCGGTTAACAACACCAAAGACCATTGTTCATCACTCAATGGTAAAAGCTCCCAAGCCCACGAAATACACCGACCGCGATTGCCATGTCGCAATGTTGGAAGACGTAGCGGTCTTCGAGCAGGAAGACCAATTTTATGCAACCTCTTTCGCACGGTTTGGTCGCTTACCGAGCTGGGTTCTTTCTTGGTGGTCTTCCTGGAGCCTTTGTAGTAGTTGCATCGCTGTGATATTGGGTTGATGTCTGGCGGACGTTTGCAGAAATCGATCCTATCTCTGCGTAGTAACACGATGTATTTTAGCCAATCCCCATTACTGCGATAACTTGACCACTAACATGATATCACGTTTTGGCTGGTGTGTAGGGCCTCAGCAACGACGAGTTGAATAGCGCCATTTTCTAACATGCCCACACGGTTCTTAACATATTCATCTCGACTCTAATAACGACGTAACATAACTCTTAAAGTTCACACGGCGCGTTACATAAAAAAATAAAAACAATCTAATCCCTTTTCATTAATAAACATCAGTTCGAATTACTAACAATTTTGCCGCCGTATTTTTTTTATTTACTTTTTAAAATTTTGAAAATAGAATAAAAGAGGTTTCAACCTGTATATAAAATTTGTATGGAAACTAAAAAGATTTTAAACTATAAAGTCGTAAAGAATTTAAGATTAAGGTTTCCATAGATTCTGTTGATGTGTTTAGTTCCACCATCATTTCGCATAGCCACAATTCCACCTTCATTCATCATTGATTCATTAGAGCCCATCGAAACTCCACCACTAAACATAGATCTCCCCATAGAATACAATAATACATACATAATAGAACGGGGGAGTGGGCGGAGTCCGTGTAGCCACTAAAATGTCACTAACATTTCAATTCACACCTATAAATGTCAACACAATCAATCGTTTTCAATTTTCGAATCAAGCGTCGCTGCGTGTAAATTATTTAAAAAACGGCAAATTGTGCAATAATTACGTATCGAAAGAACAGCGAAAAATGGAAAATAAATATAGGAGACATATCCTACAACCAGTAATTCGAAACTATTTATATTTTGTAAATATTAGAAACAAAAACAAAGAAATATTGATGTGTGGAAAACATAAATCAAAAGTCGTGTAATCTCAGTCTGTCTTTTGACAGACTGAGCGAATTTACACTACAAACCCTCTGAATACAGCGGTATACAGCAACGACACCGATTCTCTTACAAAATAAGATTGACAGCCATTCTATTGTGTATTATAGTATTTTATGGATCTCCCCCATAAATTGCTTCATAAGGAGGATATTTTCCATAGTTGCTACGCTTTTTCGTAATTTGTAATTATAATCAGGAAGATGCTACTCCCCATCTCCTGTTCCATTATTCTACGTCTCCGCTTACGATAACTACGAGATAATATTAGGTAGTGGTTCCTTAGGCCACTACACAGCTATTTTATGTCTCATTATATTATCAAAAAGTTAAAATTATACTAAGGTTTTATATGGTGGTTTAATTTTTAAGAGATGACCATAAGCTCCTAAAATGGAACCTTGCAACCAATGAATGCATGACTGTTGCCACTTTTGCTGATGAATTTTTTCCAACTGGATTACATTTATTTCCAAAATTAAATATCACAGGAAAAAAGGCGAACAGCGAAGGTATTTTGATTTCGTCGACTGATGGCAAGTAAGTAATATTATTAATTATAATAACATTTAAACATATTTACCAATTGTTACAGCCTATCAAAAGTCCGTTACTGAGCACAGGCTTCGGGGGAATATTTGCCATAGTTACCACACTTGACGTGCGGGTTGGCAATCGAAGACTTTTATTACTTTAGGTTGTTTTCAGGAAGATGCTGCAGCCTATGCGTTGTTTCATTTCCTTCTTTTGAATGATATGAGGAAGCAGGTTCTCAGGCCTTTAGACACCCGTATTAGTTTAAAAACAAACATTATTTCACGCGTAATAGCAAGATCATAAAAATAGCAGTCTATTGAATCAAATAGAGTGCTCCTATAATGTATTTTCATAATTACTTTTCAAATATGTAAAGTAATAATTAAATCTGTAATTTTTCAGTTTATCAAATT
Source organism: Parnassius apollo (assembly GCA_907164705.1). NCBI lineage: Eukaryota > Metazoa > Arthropoda > Insecta > Lepidoptera > Papilionidae > Parnassius > Parnassius apollo. The sequence goes on from CAJQZP010000935.1 coordinate 1,441,057, forward strand.
AATATTTCATATATCAAACGTCATATTTTTGGGTTTACTTGGTAATTTTTGTAAGTAAAATCGGCGAATGAAAGTGCATAGATGTCGTCAGTTTGCCTCTATTTTGTCGTTTTTAACACTGACAATAAGTTGATGTAGTACTGGGTAAGAAAGACATCTTTTTTTTAACAGATTCCATATATTAAACTACAACGGGCGTATTGAAAAAAGCATAAATGCGCATCAAGGTGCATGCCTTATCGCGTTATGGAGTCCTAATGCTGATGGAATTTTAACAGGTATTTATCCTATAAGTGGTTTGAAAGATACATTATGTTTTTAACTTGATTGTTTGTGTTTTTTTTTCAAACATACCAGTTGATAAAGCTTTAAAAACACAAAGAGAGAGTGAGAGAAAAAAACAGAGATAAAGCGAGAAAAAAGACATAAAATAAACATACATAAACACTCACGCCCGTCACCCAGAGGGGTAGGCGGAGACTACGGACTTCCATTTGGCACGGTCCTGACATACCTCTCTCGCCTCCTTTAAATCCATATATCTACGTATACACGCTCGTCGGTTAAGGGTATTTCCATTGTGGCCCATTTTCAAAATATCGCCAATTTGGTCGATAAACTTTCTTCTAGGGCGTCCCTTCCCGACTCTGCTGTTCACATCTGCCATATAAATTTGCTTTGTCACTCTTTCCTCATTCATTCTTTCTACATGACCAAACCACCGAAGTTTTCTTAATCCTGGTCCCAGCATCATCTTGCATACCACATTTTTCTCTTATGACACATACTTCTTATAGACCGCATTTCTACAGCATTTATTCTACTTTCGTGCTTCCTCTGTTACACCCAACTTTCACTACCATACATTAAAGTAGGGATTAACACAGCATTATGAATTACCACACGTGCCTTTTTTACACATTCTGATTTTTCATAATAGAGTGTAGTGCCCATTCACTCTATTTCCTGCATTCACTCGTCGTTCTATATCCTTATCATATCTACCATCCCTGCTAAATACACATCCCAAATACACGAACTCATCCACTTGCTCAATCAACTCCCCTTGTATTCTTATTTCACATAACGTTTTGCTTTCTTCTCTTTCAAAACTTGCGTTCACTTTCATTCCCCTTTCTTTTAATGACCTGTTCATTAATGTAACCATCATTAGCAACTCAGCCGTTGACGACGCAAATATAACTAGATCATCGGCGTACAAAAGGCATTTGCTGGTTAAATCGCCCATTCTTAACTCACATTCTTCATCCTTCAAAGTTCTTCCATAAATTTATATTTTATGCGTAGTAGAGCCATGCCGCAGTTATATTAGAAGTATAGTTGTAGCGCGAATGGGTCGGCTCGACCGGGGAAGGACCACGCTCTCACAGAATACCAGCGTGAAACAGTAGCTTAATGCTGTTGTGTTTCGTGTGGTGAGTGTAGAGAACCGGAGACCCTTTTTACTGGAAACGAGGCATTCCATCTTAGTCCTCACGGGTGACAACGCATCTGCATTTTGATTCGTAATCGAGGATAGATGTAGATGTCTATGGGCCACAGCAACCACTTACCACTGTAACTTAACTTACACGGTGGACTGTGCGCTCGTTTGTCACCCTATCCTATAAAAAAAATATTCATACTCCACATTCTTCCATAAATAAATTGAACAGTCAAGGGGAAGCTACACAGCCCTGTCGAACACCTTTTTGGATGTCAAACCAGTCATAGTAGACCCCGTTGATCCTGACACAAGCACTAGAGTCCCTATAAATAGACCTTAATGCCTGTATCAAATCTGCGCTCAACCCAAATGAGTTCAGTGTTTGCCATAAAGTTTTGGCATCATTCATTGCCAGTGTAGTCCTGTCCACTCTGTCATAAGCCTTCCAAGTCCATGAACGCACAAAAAACTTTTAGGTTTTTGGCCAAAAACTTCTCTGCAATCATGCGCAAGGAAAATACTTGATCTGTACACCCTATTCCCTTTCTAAATCCTGCTTGCACAGTCCAAATTTTTCCATCACTTTCTCTCATAACTCTTTCAATTAACATCTTAGCATACAGTTTACGCACAATACTAAGCAAGCTGATACCACGGTAGTTTTTGCAATCCTGCTATGACCCTTTTCCTTTATATATTGGTATTATAACTGCTTTACACCAGTCTTCCGGTACCCATTTCATTTCCCAACATAAATAAAACAAGGTGTACAGCAGGTCTGCCACCACTCCCTCTACAGCCCTTAGCATCTCAAGTGATACTCTATCATATCCAGCTGCTTTACCCGCTTTCATGCTTTTCATTGCTTTCATTATTCCATCTACACTTATCTCCATACCCCTTTCCACTTCTTTCGGAATTTCTAGTTCATTTATTTCAGATTACTGTTCATTCATAAACACGCTTTCAAAGTATTCCTTCCATCTCTTTAAATACGAAACTTCGTCACTCAGAATAGCAGTTTTTGTCTCGTATAGCATTCATTCAAGGCTGTTTTGTATTTCCCTTGGCAGTTCTTACGAGTTTCCAGAACATTTAAATATTAGCTTGGTAGTTATCAGATATCTTTCTATCATTCCTATCCGTTCTTTCTTGCTTTTTCTTTCCAAATACTTCTTTTACTCTCTTATTCAGACGCTTACCGCATTATTACCTGCTTTGTTTGCTAGTAAATCTAACCATGTTTTCTTCTTTGCTTCAACTTCCACCTGTGCTTCGTCTTCCGTAACGTATTATATTTCCTTTCGTTTGTTCTTTTACTTACACCACATACTTCGATGGCTGAAAAACCTTTCTTAACATTATCCCACACAGTATTCAAGTCTAAATTTTAATCATTCATACACAACTCATTCAAACCATTAAAATAAATTATGACATATTACAAATAAAATATTTTCCCTCAGTCCACACTTATACTTCTCTTTCACATCTTCATCTTGTAACTTCTCTATTTTTATACGTTGTAACGCAATGGTAGACACAGATGTCCGATGCCGCCAACGCTTGAATAGACCATTAATTCGACATAAGACCAAGTAATGATCCGTCCCTACGTGGGAACCCGGTAAACCCTTGTATCTACGACTGCGCTCCTCATTCTTTCATCCACAATTATGAAATCTATCATGTTTCCATTATCACCTCTTTCCCATGCATACATGTGAATCTTTTTATGACAAAAAAATGTTCGTCACAAAAATATACTTTTTCACACATACGGTGAGGAGATCTCCACCATTCTCATGTATACTTTCATCACCAAACGTTCCCAATATCACTTCATAACCAGACCTCTTCACCCAACCCATCCATTAAATTCTCCTAACATTATAATATTTTCATTTTCCTTACATTTCATCAACACCATTCTTACCATGTTCCAAAACTGCTCTCGGATATAAGTGTAGTAAGTACATCCCTAGGCCAAACAGCTTCTTTAAGCCCACTTTCATCCGTATCCATAGCAGCCTCGGGCTTAAACATTCATTCTCTTTAACACATTGACCCATTCTTTCTGAAAGGATGAAACCCTGGCATGCCCGCTCAGTCTCGTCGACACCAGACCAATACGCGGTATATATGCCATGTGCGCAGTGGCATCTTTTCCCTTTCGTTCCGTCTCATTTACACATAACACATCTATTCCTCTGTCATTCGTCATTTCGCATGCTTAGTCCATCATATCATTCATTGTTCCACATACATTCAGCGTAGCCAGACGGGCTTCCGCAATCCACTTTTCGCCCTTCCGGGAGACTGAACGTGACGGGTGGCGAACCTCGTCGCCGGTTTTACTCTCGGAGATTATTCGCACCCCTGCTCCATTAAAAGGGCGCCGGAAACTCGTGCCCAAAAATATTTGAAAAACATTAAAAAAATGATAATGAAAATTTAATATTTTATATTTTTATTCTTATTTTACTATCTTATGTTTTAATAAACATTTAATATTTTTAGCTGGAGAAGACGGATGCGTAAAAGTTTGGTCTTGTAATGGTTTACTCAGATCCACTGTTGTCGAATCTGATGTACCATGCTATATGGCCGCATGGAGTCCAGATAGTAGTACGATATTATACACCAAAAGACACCATCTGGTTATTCATCCATTGCAAGCTAAATCAAAAATAACCAAGGTAATTTCCTATCTTCATAAATTCGAACCGAAAAAGTAAGAGGCTGGCAAGTATCTCTAAATATTTCAAAAAATGCACATTATTTTGATGGTATTGTCGGCATCCACTTAAGAATTTGTGAAGGTAGGTATACTTTTATACCGATCGACTGTCGAACGATACTTGTACGGTACTTGTGTGACTTCATATGTCTTTGAATTTTTTTTATCAGATACGCAGGTTTTCTCAAGAAGTTTTCCTTCAGCGCCGAACACCTGGTAAATCAGCACTTAAAATTGCAATTAACAGTCTTTGGTGCTGGCGGGGATCGATTCCGGGTTGCTCGCGTACTGTGAACTTTACAGCGAGGCTTAAGCTCATGAGTTATCACGGCTCTGTGTGTGCTCTGTCTGTGAGTTCTGTGTGTTTGTAGATATTCCTACCATCTTGACGACTGATACTAATAGTTAGAATACCTGGCTATTACTGATTCTGCGAGTCCGATAATAGAATTCCAGTCAGAGTTGACGTTTCTTTAAAAAAAACACCGAGTGTCAAATAACCCACTTTGTTAAGATAACTTCTGTTTTAATAGTAAACTATATAGAGTAGTAACATTATGAAAACGCAAATAAAAAGCTTTCATTTTAACATCTATTTTTCAGTGGTGGGCACATGAAGCTGTTATTTTGTCAGTTGCATGGAACGCAAGCAATAATTTAATCGTGTCCGGTGATGAAGATGGCTATATAAAGGTCGGTATCTAGAACGTAGTGATTACGGGTATTAAATGCTCTTTGTTTAGTTTCCTCGACAATATTTAAGGTATTACAAACATTCTAACTCTTTACGTTTTTATCACACTATTTTTATTTTATCAGGTTTGGGATACATTCCAGCAGCTAATTTTTTCGACGAAGGAGTTCCTACAACCTTGCACTTCTATAAGTTGGTCACCACATGGAGATTTATTCGTCGCTGGTAGCTTCAATAAAATGTCACTTCACAGTGATGATGGTGTACGTTTGATTAAAATATAAAAGTACAGTAGAATCACACTAATCCGGCACTATAAAAGACCAGGATGTGACGGATTACGGGAATGTTCGTATTACTGGAATGTATAGGGTGATTCGAGGTAAATAAAGCATTACATATGTAGTAATAAGACGATATGTATTTACATATTACATACATATATATAATTTTTATCTTATTAACTAATTTACCTTAAAATTGTCCTTAATTAAGGTCTGTTTTTTTAATAGCTTGTAGATTTTGTCAAAAAACTTTTTCTCGGAGGTTTTGAAGCACTTTAACATCCTTGCCAGATACGCCATTATCTTCAGCCCTTGTTATAAAGGTATTGATACAATTGAACGCCGTATCTGGTTTTATTTTCGCAGTAGTAGTTGGTGGCTCCAATATTTCTGTTATGGTTTTCCTCTTGCACCACTTCACATATTTCTTCATCTGTCAACATTTACTCTGTTTCTTCAGTGTCCCCATCAAACCAAGAATTTAAAGCTGCTTCGCTTTTCTTGTCCATCCATTCCATCGTCTTCACGCGTTCCTCAATCTTCTGTCTGTTTTTCTTAAGATCGTGTAAAGTAGCACGCCCAACTCCATACTCTTTAAACCAGTTTACAAATGTTTTCTCCACTAACTATTTTTTTTTAAATTTTCTCTTTCAAAGCTAAAATCTTATGTTTTTGTTTGTTCGACATCTTAATCTACGCTATTTTGATGACAAATCACTACTCGCACGACAGCAGGTACGTGTCGATCTTATATGCGCAAGCTTTCACTCATACTGGCCAGGTGAACATCAGACAGGAGCGGCGTAAGAGAAGCGCGGGTAGAGTTAGTGATGGAGTAGGGTGCCGGTCTACTAGACGCGCCGATGTACAGAAGTGCCGGAGTAGTGAGACTCTACTGTATATAGTTTTATAATAAATGTTATGAATTTTCTTATCTTTAATACATACTATTGTGACGACATAAAAATTTACCTTTATCTAATGTCAATATCGTAAAAGGAAACAAGTAAAATCCATAAATCTAAGAACATTTCCATTTAAAAAAAATCCTGTTATATAACAATAACAACCCTTGGGAAATCACAATATCTCATTAAATCCTATTTTAATACAGTGGCCGAATTCTTCACTGGATTTACCCGTGGGCAGCATATATAACGTCGCGTGGTCACCTGATGGCACTCAATTAGCGGCAGCTTGTGCTGATGGTCACGTTATCTTTGCTCATGTAATTGAAAGGTAATAACTGAACTATAAATAAATAATGTTAATATATATATATATATATATATATATATATATATATATATATATATATATATATATATATACTAAATTTGTAAGTTTTGATCATTACATTCATTTCAGCTAGGAACCGTTGTCTGATACTTCTGTAATAAGTATAATATGTTAGCCCAATCTAAACTAAAATAATCTTTGGCCTTCTTTAAAGTAGATTACAGTATTCTATGGGCTCCAGTAAATACTTACCATCAGATTGACTGTGTGCTTATCATCTTTGATTGTAAAAAAAATGGGACTAATACTAATATTTGTAGGATTTTCTATATTCACCTATATCGCTCTGCTCCCCGTCACCGACCAGCAATCATGGTTTTAAAATATAGAAAATACGAAATGACTATATTTCGCCATCTTTCGGAGGCCACGAGAGCTTTCTACCATTTCCTTTTACCTACTCATAGTAATGAACAAGGTCCAAGGACAACATTGTATACTTTATACGAAGCTATTTACCACACCTATACAAAATAATGCCGTTGTAATTCTCATTCGCACTTATTGTGTTGTTAGGAGGTACAATTGGAAGAACTTCAGTTGTACTCAAACGGGACGTAAGGTTTTAGCAATAAAGGATATAATCACTGAAGAGAACGATCAACTCGACTATCCAGACAGCGTCGTGCAAATCGCATTGGGATTCGACCATTTAGTGGTGGCCACGGTTAAGCAATGTTTCATACACAAACTGACATCTTGGAACACGCCAGTCACGTTCGACCTAAAGGATGGATCTGTGGGGCTCATTTTATTAGCGCAGAGGTAAATTAATATATGGTTCAAAAATTAATTTTAATTAGCTATGCCTTTTGCTATTATTTTAATCCAATCTTCTGAAACATATTTGCGTCACGAATAAATGTCCGCTATTTCTGATGACATTTTGCCACTTTTTATATGGTCCCTCGAGCCGGATGTTGCAGTAAAATAAAAGGTACTATAAAACTTACGCTAGTAAATACCCAGACCAATCACTGGCAGCGGCGTCAAAGGTGTGGTCATCTATAGTCTGCGCGGAAGTGCTAGTCATCGCGTCAAATTAAAAATTAAAGATTCATACAAGTCCATGTAATAAACTTGATGATGTTCCAATATCTTGTAACTGCCCTTACATAACTAAAACTAACACAATAAAATATTTGGGAATTATAATTGACGAAAAGCTTCAGTGGAAACATCAAATAATATCACTTAGTAAAAAAATAAGAAAGCTTGTCTATGTTTTTAAGTTACTAAGGCTTGTAGCAAGTCCAAAGTTATTGTTGCAAACTTACAAGACTCTCTGTGAATCTTTAATATGTTACGGTATCTGTTCATGGGGCGGGGCTTGTAAGACAATTCTTGTCGAAGCTGAACGTGCCCAACGATGTATTTTAAAAGTAATGCTATTGCTTCCATTTCGTTATCCAACTACACTATTGTATGAAAAAGCCCGAGTACTAAGCGTAAGAAAACTTTTTATCTATCAATGCATACGAAGGTACCATCGTATAACTGCACCATGTATCAAAATTGCAAAGAAAAGGACATTCAAATACCCGACCCCTAGAACTAGAAGTACTTTTGCGAAAAGACACTATAGTTACATTGCCCCGCATTTGTACAATAAGTTATACAGGGAATTTAAATTAAACTTAAATAATTACAGCAACCACCAAATAAAGGCAAGGATCAGAGTGTGGTTAGAGAATCTTGATTATGACAGCACAGAAGCACTTATGCCGTAGCTTTACCACAAGCAATACTCACACACATATATTCCAAAGCACACACACACCCACTCACACACTTACACACACACCAACACACGAACACACACAATACACACACACACACACACACAAAACAAGCGCTTAAAATAACATTCTTTTTATTTCTTATTTATATTTCTGTACTTGTTTAACTTACTAAATAACTAAATTATTATTATTATATAGAAATTGACCTTTTGACAAGGCTAACTTTATAGGGGAGGAACTGGTTCCTGAAACACAGTTATACTAGCTCAGGGACCAGGGAATCAATGAACATATGTAAAAAAGGTTGTAATTAAATAAATAAATAAATAAATAAATAAATCGCCTTAGGTATGCAAGCGGCGAGACGGGGGAGGACGCGATTGACAAGACGCACACGAGATATTTGAGGACAGATAAATCTCCGGATAACCATGTTAGAAACTGTCTTAATTAACATAATGGGTAAATTATTTATATTTTCCGGGCTAAACAAAAATTAACACGTATTTAAAAGCGTTAATTAGATTTTATTATTTATAATACAAAACAGTTTTCTAAACTCACCACCCAAATTAAACCTAAATTACCTTACTGCGAGAATTCTATGCTCGACCTGTGGGTTCGTATCACAAATAAGGAGGTTATTAAAACCTTGCGGTGTCTAGACATGAATAAAGCTAGTGGACCAGTTGGTATACCAGCTATAGTTCTATAGCGAAATCCGTTATAGCACAAAATTAATCCATATCTTCTTCTTCTTCATTACTATACATGTCTTCAATTTCCATATCCTCCTCAGAATCTGAATCCTTTCCCAGGTTTATGATCAACTCGTCTATTACATTGTCAAACCTCATATCGTGGTCCCAATATTGGTTCTCGATTTTCTGTACGTGGTCGTCACACTTTTGCCATCTTCCTGGAGTGAATTCAGAAAACAATTTTGTGATGATTGGAATTTTGTCGTCCAATGAAGTATTTATATAATTTGTAGCTAAATTGTTCTTTATATCGGCCCACACAAGCTCAATGGGGTTGAGATCAGGATGATATGGCGGAAGGCGAAGAACGATATGACCTAAAGCCTTTAATATTTCGTCAATGACGTAAATTTTTTCGGACTGAGTTCTATTTATCAAATGAAAGAGTTCGGCTTTTGTATTATCTGGTGTAAATTCAACATTACGTTCGCGTAACCAATCTTGCATGTCCCTTTTTAAACTTGACATAGTAGGTTTTTTCTTTACCTGTACACAATGGTAGGAGGCATTGTCCATTACGACCACTGAATTAGGAGCTAGTTTATTTTTCAATTTGTGACTAACCCAGTTATGAAAATTTGTGGCATTCATATCGCCATGGTAATCCCCACATTTCGAATCTGATTTGAAAATTGTTAAGGCACCGTTAACTAATCCGTCTCGGCTACCACCATGAACAATCACCAAACGACGCCCTTTGCCAATATCAGCATAAATTCCAGGCTCAGATTCGGATTGCCAACACATATTGGAGGTGTGGCTACTATTAACGTAGGTTTCGTCCAGATAATATATGTTTCGGTTTTCATTTCTATGTTTCCGTATAGCTCTTAAATACCTTACTCTCCATTCAGCAATACTGGGCCTCTCAATTAAAATGTGTCTCTTAGATTTACATTTTTTAAATAAATATCCCATCTTATGTAAAAGCTGTCGTAAATAGGTACAACCGCAGTTCACAATGCCATCTTCTTTTAAAACTGCAAGCAGCTTACGAATACTTGGGATTTTCTTATCACTAGTAGGTATAAAATTGATGAATTTTTCTTCGTATAACTCCCATGTCAAAATCATCAATCTGGATTCTCTTTTTTTATTTCTTTAGGTTTCCGCGGAGATGAAAATTTTGCAATTTCCGATGTTTGTAGACTCGAATTTCCTTCAGCTACAATTCGCATTACGGTGCGGGCAGACACTCCTGTAGCCTCTGCTACTAATTTATTAATGTTCATATCATATTTGTGTTCCATACTTTCCTTGTCGCCCTTTCGTCTTAAAAAAAAACTATGTACATTATAAATAATATTTTTCACATCTTAGAATATTTATCTCGTGTATTTTTGGAGAAAACTGTCGCGTACAACTGAATCGTGTAACCGTCGCGGCGGTTGACGGCAGACTGCGTCAGCTTGATGTTTATCTACCTCCCCCGTCCTGCCGCTCACATACCTAAGGCGATGACTAGCACTTCCGCGCAGACTATAGTTTTGCGATCATGCCAATGCCAAGCGTGATGATCCAGAAAAATCCTCCCTACAACGGGAAAGACCATGGGTCTTTCCCGTTGTAGGGAGGATCGAGGACGATCCAGCAGTAGATTATTACGAAGTGATGAAGAAGATGAAAAAAATTATGAAAGCATACTAATAAAATATTAAAGATGAAATCCATTATGGATATACTTAAATAAAATAACAAAGAAAGAACTATAAAATCGTTAAGTTCACCGCACTTCTATGAAATTATACTAAGCTCATAATATTTATATGTATAAAGGTTGAACAAGAAAAAAACCTAATGATATAAATAAAATGTTTCAGATGCATGTGTGTGGTTGAACGAGGTCGTCTTTCGGTATATAGTTATACTGGTCGTTTGCTCGCTAGTCCACAGTTCAATTCCCGTGCGGAGGCTCGTGGGCGCACTTCTATATCGTTAGGGCCAGATACATTAGCATCCATAGATCAGTCTAATCCGACAAGTAAGTCTAATGTCACATACTTAGATTCGCTTTCCTACGTATACTATGTTATAACAGTTATATGATCAACAGAGATCACTTAAAGACTTTAAAAGGCTAGATAATTTAAGTATTTCATCAAGAAATAGTTGTAGCAATTTTCTAAGGTTTCAATTATAATTCCAATCATCATCGTCATCATCATCATTGTAGCATTTTAACGTCCACTGTTAAAAAGGGTCCTTCTCCTCTTAAAGCCAATAAACACTGACTTAAACTACCTGTACAGCAATTATTAATTAACGTCCAGTCGTTGAGTTACTTTCAAGACTTCTTCGCGAGCACCAAAAATAATGGTACATAATTACTAATATTTTCATAGACTTAATTTCTACATTACAGTTATACATATCTATGATTTACCCACCGCTACGTATTCAATAAGTCGAGGTACGACTGACAGCAACGTTACAAAAATAAAGCACCATATAGCGGTGTGCGGCATCGCATTGAGTCAAACGGGGCCGATTAATGAGAGGCAAATTGCTCTTGTCGATCGCAGAAGAGATCTCTTTGTCGCCACTGTTAAGGATGCCAAGCAAAAGCTTTTAGTACTGGGTGAGTAAATTTTTTATTATGGATTCCAATGCATGTGGCTTTCAAGAAGTAACTAAGCCGAAATTACTTTTTGCGCTTCAAAGTTGTTATTACGATGTTTTTCTTCACGATGAGTACGACGACGTCATCAGTTTCATTGGTGCCAGCTGGAATCAAAATCAGTAAGCTTGCGTACTATATTTTTAGAGCATTAACTTATCCCCTGAATTACTATAGTTCTTAACCTTAAGTAATTATTATTTAACATGCTTAATTTATCATACTAACCTTGAATAATGTTAAATTGAGCGGGATGCAGGTTCTAATTTCTCACGAAATGGCTTTGGTATTGATATGACCTACAAATTATTGTTTCACGTCTGGATGTTTGTACATGTGTAATTTACGAATGTAAAACTCCCCCAAGATACAGAAGAAAATACTAGTAAGTCATTGATTTTAAATGAAAATGTAAATACATAAAAAACCAAATAAGTACTTGTACAATATTATTACCTTATCTTATGATCAATAAAATAGATATATCATTTCTAGACTAAAACAATTTTTCTTAAATGAGATTGAAATATCTTTCGTCAGGCCGAGCTGTCCTAAGCATAATGTGGAGTACAGAGTCCGAGCTATTAGTTGGCTTGAAGAAGGAAAGTATCGTGTGCTGGGCATATCAGAAAAATAATACTCGACCTGAACTCACTACAACCAATGTTTCCTTACCTTCAAGGTATTTCCTTTAATATATTCATAATTTTTCCATATGTTTATGACGTGGTCTAGTCACACTGCAGCTTTATGGTTGCAATACGAATGGGTCTGCTTCATTTGAAAAGAACCACGCTCTCACAGAATATCAACGTAAAACATCAAGCTTAATGCTGCTGTGTTTTGTATGGTGTGTAGATATAGATAACATAATCTGTCTCAGTCTACAAGGATAACAATGCATTTACATTTTGACTCATAATCGAGCATAGATGAAGATATCTATGGGCTACAGCATCCATTTACCGTCAGGTAGACTCTTGTCGCTCTTATTAAAAAGTAGTAATATTTTGATTCTATCAACCGATAAATATTCCACTACTAAAAAGGCTATACTATAATAGCCCGCTCAAATTTGCCATATCGCTTTAATTGGCAGGTGGATCCTGATAAAAAACATGATAGAATATACTGCCATCTATCGGAAACAAGATCTTCCAGGCACATCTCTATGTCACCTCTAACGGCATTTGACAGTGGATTCTCATATGACGCCGCATGAACTTTCCCATCTACAACTTAGTAATAAATTTATCATAATAATAGCTTAATAATAAAGTTGCCATTCGATTTCTGTCGTAAGCCGTCCCTCTTTCTTAACAAAAGCATTTCCAGACGTATAAAATGTAATCATTACTCTGCTTCTTCTCCATCAGCTCGTAAAAGTCTACTGCTGAACATAGGCTTATTGTAGGAAAGATTACTCTCGACGTCACATCTCTGCTTTTGCCCATCGCTGGTTTGAGTATTTTAAGTTTTGTGCCAACGAGAACTTTTCTTTTAAATATTTACCATAGTCGAGTTTTAAAACGGTCGCTGGACGTAATTAGTTGACGGGTGCTATTGCATCGCTACGATGTAGCAATTTTTTTTGGACTTGTGTGATTTGTATTTTGCTAGTGAAAGTATTATGTCATAATTGTGTTATACGATCATTCGTTAATCAGTGTCATATTTAAAGCTTAGTACTTTTTATAAGAAATGATTAAATTTCTAACAGCAATATAGGCCATAACCCCAGTATACAAAGTATTGAAAATGGAGTGGCAGCTATTTTGCGCGGTAGAGGCTCCACCGTTATGCATATATCCCTTGGGATTGTTCATGTCGAGATGGTACTGAAATATATTGCTTCTAATATGTGGAATGAAGCTGTACAGGTAAGTTTTATAATATTGTATTAAAAGTGACTGTTTATATGACTACACTACTACACTACACGGTACGAAAGAAATCTTTAATTACCTTATAGTATTTATAAGCAAGCTATAGAGCGCGCGTTAGTGAGTACGAACAGTAAGCACGGATATGAACAGTCATGACATGGTAAGGGCAATATTATTAGTCACGGAAGTTCTCGCGCGATAATTGTTTATCTCAATAAGTAAACACTAATTTTAACAAAATTACTTAGGGTGTCGATGGGAGTTGCAGAAGCCGCGCGGCCGAGGCAACATAGCAAATGCCCTGCGCCTGCGGCTTCAGGTTTTCCCCGAATAAGAGCTAGTGCTGTATCACGTTGTACTTCAATATTTTTCATAACATGATTTCTTTCGTAATAATTATAATATAATTATAGTATTAGGAATTAAGATCCTTAACTCATATGGATCAATGTCTAAAATAAAACGTTTAAATAGATAGCCAATAAAGGTAAATACAGTTAAAATACTTTTTATTTACTTAATACATAGCTAATTTAAACTAATAACCTAAGTACAATAACGTATAGGCACCAATCGTGGCGCATCACTCTTCAACAGTATCTATAGAACACCTGCTGACGCTTGGCATAAGGGGCAGTGAGCCACACGCGCGCTCTGTATCTTATATAAACTCTAAGTTAAATTACCTTAAACCTAGCATTATTTAAAAGCAATAAAATTATTATACACAGCACAATGCTAGTCCTGAACCAACTACATCTATTCTAGGCAATCTGTTCTTATTCTACTTGATTGTGGGCTGTCCTACTGCGCTTGACATTACGAGGCTGCCATTAGAGAATCATTTTTTTCCATCGCCTGTTTTAGGGTTATATGGAATATGGCCAATCTATCAGCACTTTAGCTACTATAAAATTGCTTTGGGTTCTGTCAATTAAACCTCTTTCAGTGTGCATCACGGATTTTCTCTCTATTACAGGCTCTGTAGCTAAAATAGTTGAATATTCTATTTTTATCAATATTTATGTAAAAAATATATAAGTATGTTTATCATTGTCTATACCCATAACACAAGCTCTGCAGCTGGGACTAGAGGCTTGTGTATAGTTGTGGAATATTATTGTTTATTATTATTCTAGCTCTGTACTCGAATAGAGAGATTGCAACCTTTCAATACAAAACTAAAGTTCTTATCCTTATATGCTATCAGTCAAACTAGGACCGCTGCAAAGATTTTTTTATTATCAAAAAAAATGCTACTGGATAAAGATATTTAAAAGAAATCAGATAATTTTACAAGTAAGATAATTGTTGAGACTGTAACCCTGACAATTTATAATGACTCTCGAAAATAGCACTTATGTAAACAGGATCTGCTATTTTCCAAAAAGAAATTATCACATTGCTTAAAGATCAGGGTTTTAAATTGACGGCTCCGTGGCGCAGTTTTTTAGAAATGCGTTGCGGCGCTGAGGGCTCCGGGTTTGAATCCCACCACATACATCACAAGTATTTGTATGGCATACAAATAATTGCACCGGTTCTGGATGTTTGTGATTTCGAAATGTATGAACGAAAACTGCGTCCACGATACAGAAGAAAATCCAAGTGTGGAGGTTATTAAAAAAAACACGACAGAAGTGAAACCTTCAAATTAATTTAAATATAAAATACATACAAATACTTTGATGATTTATTTAATATTATAATTTAAAATACAAGTTCGGCATAAAATATAAGTAAATTTAATTTTATAGTAAATAAATGTAACGATCCTTTTAATATATATATATAAACTATATTACACAGATACTATATTACTCTTTTCGATATACCTTATAGAGTACTCACTAATTACAAAAAGATTGATATCAATTTTACCCATTACGAAGTTGAGGTTTGACCGTTCTTCACTGCTTGTTTAATCCATAGCACGTAGTACCACTTTTTATTATACTGTGTTAGTACTATTATTTATTGTGTCCAAAGGCACACGACACCTTCGTACCTTGTTGAACATTGAACAAAACGTTTAAGCGACGCTGCTTCGGCGGTTACGACTTTTTTGAAATAGGAACATTTTCTCACACATTTAATTTTATGAATTTATGTGTCTGTCTCTTTTTACTGTCGCTTTTTCGTTTCATAGACTTTCAAATCACAACGATGCTAAAGAAGTTTTCACTTCAATAAACTTCAAAAATTTCAAAAGTTCAAGATTTCAATTATCTGACTTAACACCATACACCATCAGACGGTGAAGGGTAAAAACATAGCGAAGGCTTTATGTTAAAAGTTTACCACACGCTTTCAGAAGGTGCAAACTTTTGGAAATTTTATGTAAAATTAGTTGGTCTGTTCAATTGTGTATTACCTGTCTATAAGCAGACGTAATGCGGCTCTACGTTTGTCTAACGGTTGACATGATATTAAGCACCAAATATCCAATGATATTAAGGGTGTGATTGGAAAGATTTTGAGTACTTACCCTTTTTTACTGGAAACAAGACATTCCATCTTATTCCTCAGGGTTGAAAACGCAATGCATTTTGATTCTTAATAAAGGACAACGCCGTCTTAGGCCATACCGTGGCCCTTGGGCACACAAGAATTTGGGGCCCTGTTGGAAAGTAAACACAAGTGAATGACAAAAAAAAATTCTGCTATGATGTTATTTTTGTTATAGTTAATTGGTAAAATCTAATAATATCTCATTAATGAGGGTACCACGACTTTTTTTGTCACCAGGGCGGCGCCACTTTACAATGAGGTAAAATATTTGACAGATTTCATAGCGGAGAGGATAATTTCTTAGGAAAATTTAAACTTTAATATTTTTTCCTCAACTTTCTTTCAAAGAAGCAAAGAGATTTAAATATATATACTAACTTAAATGTCTTTGCAAAAAAGGAAAATATTCTATAATTCTTTTTTATTTCATACATAAAAATTTAGTATTCACTTATCTAAAAATAAGGATCGTAACAATTATTTGCTATGAAATTTTAAATAAAAGTTTTAAATAAATCATTTGCCGTTAAAACTTTTGAAATGTTATTTTTAACGCCTTGTGTTAGGCATATGTGTACCCTTATCGAGCGTACGGTACGGTAGCGTTGCAGTACGATATGATATTTTTATCTTGTAGATTATAAATACATAGATTACCGAAAAAAAATCCAGGCTATAAAAAGGCGACTCTACAGCCCGACCAAACCGTATAGATGGCGGCGAAATGCGGAACTACATATTTTCTACCTTGGAAATCTGTCAATGCACACGAAATTATTCATCATTTACTCCAAAAAATTTTTTGTCAGGTTATATTTTCCGATTCCTGCCGTCTCGGGGGCCCCCGTGATGACAGGGGCCCTGGGCACGGGCCCCGTGTGCTCTTATGGTAAAGACGGTACTGATCAAGGATAAATGTAGATGTCTATGGACCACAGCATTCACTTACCATCAGCTGGACTGTGTGCTCGTTTGTCATTCTTATTCTATTTGAAAAAACTACAGCGGCAGGTCACTTATTAGTTAATTTCGTCTTCGACATTGACAAGTTCCACGATCTTATTGTTCACTATAGTATAATTTTGGGCCATAAAAATATTTTTAACGTTAACTCATTGAAAAACATTTTTAGCTTTGTCGCACATTAAAGGACACCAAATTGTGGGGATGTCTGGCGGAGCTTTCTTTGGAAAAGAATCAACTGGATATTTCTGAAGAGGCGTTCAAAGAAGTACATCAATATGCAGAAGTATTTCGGATTCAATATTTAAGTAAGCAGTTGGTTATTAACATTAAGAATTTGAAATATTACATTTTAAAACTCCGTGTAAAAAAGTAAATAACTGCAGTTACAGCCTATATACCCCCCAGTGCTGACCACATACCACCGAGCAGGTGGTAAATCAGCTCGTGAAATCACTACTAATAATTTTGTTGGTGCCTGTGGGAATCTTAGTGTATTGACCTGAGCTTACCACGACTCTCTCGACTCGTGTGTATTAAGCTTTTAAATTATGTATTGGTTACTCAGTTAATTTGGCTTATTTTACGGCCGAATAACTTTTGTTTTAATAATCGTGAAATAGTATCATAATTCTGTTGTGTTGTTAAGTAAGGAGAGCCGTAGATCCTTTTTCCTGGTGATGAAACATCCTCAACCCCACATGGGTTCTGATTATTTTGGGTTATGAATGACTGACAAGTATGCTTAAGCCAGAATTAATGAATAAGTGAGTGAAACGAATACCGGGGTACGGAGCGATTGAGATCAGAATTGAGCGTGCGACAAAAGGTGTGAACCGGTGTGTATAACATTAAAATAATCAAAGAGCTTTGTTTTTCTTTTTAATCTCTCATTTGTAGCCCTATCCCTACAACGTTCTTTTTGCCTCGATTAATAATATCGCTGGCTACAACTAGAGATGGGCCGAATAATCGTTTCGTATTCGATATTTGGCAGCTTTATCGAAGATTCGGCTAATTCAGCTAAATCATCGAACATCGTTAAAGTAGTACTAGTAATTGAGTAATAATATGTCTTTCATAATTTTACTGTTGAAAGTATATTTTATTTATGGGTTAAATCTACTTGTCTAGCGTTATGTTTTGTAGATTTATTTCCAATTATAGCAAATTGAAAGCTTGATAAAATGTTTATGGAATCAAATAAATAAACATTACATTACATTAGTACATTTCACTTTACTTTGGTCATCAGTTTCTCTAAAACCATTCCAATCTCCTGCCACTCATTTTTATCATATAATTATGAATTTTCACATACAAGATTATAATTATGAATTTTCACTAAGAATAACATAACGAAATACATTTTTTCTCGCAAAAATAGTCAAAACATAGGCAAGTCCCGGTAATAACGTATCAGGCGTGTCGGGGGAGCGAGGGGCAAGGTCCGGCGCTAATTCTGCGCTCTTCACGGTAACAAGTTTCGACATATTATGTCAATATTAGTTCTCAAGACGACCACTAGTTGTGCTTCAAAATAGCCAGTCCAGTGTACTAGTATATATAGAGATCAGTGGGTGAAACCCATTAATTCGACCCATCTCTAGTTACAACACAAAATTCCAATCAGTGTTTTACATACCTATAGTTTTTTTAAGCCCAGCTGGCTATAAAACTTTCCAAAGATTTACCAGCAGGCATCAGGCATGCACTGCTTGAAAGAATAGCCCTACACTTACCACACTGCATGTGGTTTGGTGAGTACAGAGCAGTGCGTGAACATCGGTAATGTTATTGTGGTAATGCTCATCTTTGGGTTCGTCATTTACTTAATTAGGTAGTGATCGGATTCGCCGATCAGACAAAGTCATTTAAAGCCAGCAAAACATTACTCAACGCTCTTAATTTTTTGTTCCAGAAAACATAAGAAACAGTGGTGGTAAAACGACGTTAACTGAATGAATTACATATTTTTAAATAAGTTATTAGAAGCAATCTTAGAGTATACATAAGCAAACTATAGAGAGCGCGTATCACTCATTGCCCATTATGCCAAGCGTGTCCAATATATTACTTTCCTCTATGGCCAAGCGTAACAGATGTTATAGAATCTTAGACAACGTCTAAGTATAGAATATATAGTTATGCGCCATAATTGACGCCTATGCGCTAATATACTTAATTTAGTAGTTTTTATTAATATAATTTAGTGGTGTTTAATAAGTAAATATTATGTAGGTAGGTAATTACAACAATTAAACGGATCAATAAAAAACAAGTATGTATTTATGAAATGATATTTATTTATCACACGCCAAAATCTAACTAACTTACTGCTCCTTAAAAATTGTTAATTTATTATATAATTGTCGTTTCATTTGCTTGATCGTAGTGTTAGGTATAAGATATTTATTTGTAACGTCAGTAGGTATAGTTTCAATGAGATCCATTAGTTTAAAAAAATCGCGAACACACACGCGTAATTACGTAGGTACCTAGATAAATAACTTAGATAAATAACTGTCGAAGCTACTTTTTAATCGCTTAAAACTTACTTCAAATGTGGGCTCTGGTGTTGCACCTCTAAACAGCTTGTGCAGTTCACTCCTTGTAGCAAAATGAATGAAGCACTAAAATCTAATCTTGGGCCCCCAGTTGGGTTTTTCATTGCATCCACTCATTTATTTGCCAATCCACGGCTTTTCGGATATTTAAGAGCCCAGTCTTTCAGAGCAAAACAGAAAAATTGCGTTCTGGTGACACATCTACACCCTCCCTGCCCCGCCACTTCATGTACCGCCACCGCAGTTATCTTTCTGGCCGTAGCGTGGAAAGTTGCTCTACTAAGATTTTCCAGTATCAATTTATCTAATATACAGGATTATTGATAATTAGCTAACAAATTTTCACATACAGATTTTCTACCTCGTATCTATTTTTGTTCCATGCTTTTATTACAAAATTCGTTACACAAAAAAAATATTTTAAGTTTGTATAATTTTTGTTGTTTTGTTGAAAAGGTTTCTAAAAGATAATCATCTAGAACCTGTATAACATGTACTCGTATTATTGATTATTCAAATGAATCTGGCAAGTGCTAGAATGAGTCGTGCACTGAGGGTTTCGTAATAAGTCGATGACACTATCGAAAATCCGTCAAGTACGTCAAGTAGTTCTAAATACTAAAATAGATTAAAAAAAAAACTCAAAATAATTTCTATATAAGTACAAACAGTCCACTATCACACATATTTATAGTTTCTCATTAAAGTATAATGTAACTTTGTATAGCATTTACCTATATGCATTACAAATATGCAACTCATTTATAAACTATTCTTAAAAGTGCCTACCTAATTATATACCTAATATTTAACCAAGTGCTCACACATATGCACGTTGTTAACTATTTTACTATGAAACACAAAAAAACTTACCTTTGAATTCTATTTCTGTTCATTGCTTCAACGTTTGATTTCAATTTTCGTTTTCTGGTACAAGCATATTTTTTACGTTTATGGTCCATATCGAAATTAAAAGTTATAAAACAAATACAAAATGATTTATAAACCCTTAAAGAATTATATGCAAAAAATAATAAAGTAGAGCAACTTTCAATTCGTAACAATGCGCAACCAAGATTAGGGAAAGAGAGAGAAAGAGGAATGTTAGAGCGAGAGGAAGTGCAAAAATTTGGCACAGACAAGACGTCTGAACGCTACAGCCGCTCAGCGGCTACTAAGGAATATTGCCCGCAATTATTGTTTATAAAGTCAATATTTTATAGTTCGATCGAAATAATTATTAATTTTGAAATAAAGTGGTTTAAATTATTATTTTTTAATATTTGTCTAATTAAACACCTGCCCTTGAGAAAAAAATAATTATAGCATAAATATTTTCAGCTATTGCTATGAAACAAATAGTTTTTTATGAGGCGAAAACAGCGAAATTTAACGAAATTGAGACCTCTTATTTAAGACAATGAAAGATATTTAGAAAAAAAGAAACAGCGCATTTTGGAGATGAAGATGTTTAGCTATTAACGCGCTGAATAGATTTCGCCTTTTTTATGATCGATTGCCTTATAATGGTACACGAACAAAGCTCGAAATTGCGTTGGGTGCGAGAGAGCTCTATTTACCGTTTGATTTATCTAACATAGACCACATAGATGAACCAAAAAAAAATTTAGCCATTACTTATAATCTGGGTATTTATGTGTTATCAAAATATTTTACTCTGAAACAATAATTTGCTGTAAAAAAAGAAATCAAAGTGGCGCTAATGATTCGATGTGAGTCAACTTTAAAAGACTGTAGCCTTAATAAGTATTTAACTGCATTTATTTCTATTATATACTGCAGGTAAGAAAACTATTCAAAAGTTTTGTTTTAAACATCGATCTACGAATATATGGGTTAATAATAAAGTACAAATAATCTTAATTTCTAATACTATGAGTAGGTATATTCCTTAATGATTTCTTAAATTTACGCGAACACTACACATTGAATAAAACTATTATTTTTATTTATTATATTAAATGAAGTTATTACAAAATATTCGTATATAATATAGGGCTATATATAAGGTAGAGCACTAGCCCTAATTCAAGTTAACATATAAAGGACGTTGCGGGAGCACATGCTGTAGCGAACCTACCGCGCGCTTCTTGCAACAGCCTTTAGAACCCTGATTAATCAGTGTTTTCTTAAAAAATATCACTTACCGAATATCATTACAGTTTTAAGTTTGATTCCGTGAATCATTTTTAGAGCTTGTTACTGCACATTTCACCATAGTAACTTGAAATTCAACTAAATATCGGCGAGAAAACAATCAATGAGCGTGCCATTTCGTTACTGATAGTGTCGGCATCGCTTTACCCGTGCTCACTGTTCATACTCGCTAACGCGCTCTCTATAACTTGCTTATGTTATACTCTAAAGAAGCAATCCACAAAAAATTCTTAATAAAGCTTAATATACACAGTGAACATTTAAGAAGTATTTTTATTTTTAATATCTACGTATATCATAACTTTATTTAAATCTGGTAGTACATTAGACTCCGCCAATTTTAGACCAATTTTTGTACTGCCAACGCTCAATATTATTTCTTTTTTTTATTTTAGACCAGATGTTAATTTTTTTTAATATGAACAAGTTTTTTCATAATAAATAATTTGGTTTTACACGAGGTTGCTCGATAAATAACGCCGGTATTGATCTTATTAAACATATTTTTTGTGCATGGAAGAATCCTGAGGATGCTTGAAAGGTCATAAAATATACCCATTTAATGACCATTTCGAGGTATTCGACTGTGTTTACCATGACATAATAATCATAAAGCTACAGTACTCTAGCGTCATGAACATAGCGTTGAAACTTATCTTATGTAATAGAATGCAGAGAGTTATATCAAGGGTAAAAGTTCTTCAGAAACACCTGTATTAATTGGTGTTCCCTAAGACTCAATTATGTGCCCATTCCTATTTTTGGTCTGTATTATGACTTAAAAACATACTTTGTTGATTTTAAGGCTTGAAAAGCAATCATAATAAGAAGAAGCGAATTATGCTATATCAGAATTAGTGCATTGGTTTAACTTAATTATCTACATTTAAATGGCAATAATACTATATGTGTAAAATTTCATAACACCGAATATTAGAAATCTTAATACTAGTATTTTTAAATGGGGAAAAACTGAGCCCAGTCAATCCTCACTCTGGAATCACTCTCGATGTAAAACTCCAGTAGGGCTGACATATGCGAGGGTCTTTCAATGTATTCTCAATGTTAGGGTGATTTGCTAATAATGTGAGTATTTAAAAAAAATTATAAGCTAACGACACTACCTGAGGGTATAAATATGAAATTTCGTCTTGAAAGCTTCTATACTTCATAAGTAACCTTCAGTCATAGGCAACGGGAATGAGTTGACAATGTTGAAAAAAATCGTGCGGTGATTAAATTCCTCACTAAACAAAAAAAAGTCAATAAAACATTCATAAAGAAATGGTAGCCGTTTACCAAGACTCTGTTCCTGCAATTTCAACCGTACAAAAGTGGTCAAGTGAATTCAAAAGCATGGAAGATGATCCTGCCCTGGTGGGCAAGCATAGCGGTTACAGAAGAAAATGTGAAGCTACGCTGTTCACTAGACTAAATCTGGTTGCACGGCTTTTTATATAGGAGAGGGGGCAAGCGAGCATACGGCTCACCTGATGGTAAGTGATTACCGTTGTCCATGAACAATTGCAACACCAGGTGAGTTGCAGATGCGTTGCCGGCCTTTTAAAAAGGAGTAGGCTCTTTTTTGAAGGTCCCTAAGTCGTATCGGTCCGGAAAAATCTCTGGTGATAGTCGATTCCACAAGGAAGTTCTGCAAGCAGATAGCTTCTTTTAAATCACACAGTGGTGGACCACCAATCATCCACATGGTATAGATTATATCCCAAGCTAAGTCGCGATGTGCGATGGTGAAATTTTGCGGCTGGAATTAATCCGAACAATTCCTCAGAGCAGTCCCAGTGGTAAATGCGATAAAATACGCAAAGAGATGCAACATCTCTTCGCAGTGCCAGTGACTGAAGCCGATCGGAAAGAGCTTGGTCGCCGGATGCAATAAAATGGAAGAAGCTGGCATGGGAACAGTATTCCATGTGCAGTGGAAAGGTTGTACGGTTGCAGGTTGTGTGCTGGCATGAAAAACTTCTACTTCTAGCTTCTAAAGATTTTTAGAGGCTAATTTTGCATTCTCTTCCAACTGACCACGAAAATGCACGTCACTCGATATGTCGACGCTGAGGATTCGGATACTGGTTAAGGAAACAAGGGAAGTGCCTTGAAACTGAGGAGATACGACGAAAGCGTTCTTTTTAGCAGTAAACGCGCAAACTTTAGCCTTTTGGGGACTGAACTGGACTAGTATTAGCCGCCCCCATTCCGAGACTTTGTTAACAATGTACTCGGCGACGTTTTTCCGAGAAATTTTGGCACGGCCGCTGTATAATGCATTAACAGTGCTTTCGTCTGCATAGCAATAATGTTACTAGTTTGCAACATATCATTGATATGCAGAAAAAACAGCGTTGATAATACCACGCGGGCGCAGCCTTTTGAAACACCAGCTTTAATAGGCTTGTAATTAGAGCACGCTCCGATCTGCAAGAAAACTAGTGATCCAATTGCATAATTTCTCGGGAAACCCATAGAAAGGAAGCTCGTAAGAAGCGCTTTGTGACAAACCCGATATAAGGCCTTCGCTTTGTAAACGGACTCTACTGCCTCTGCCCATCTATAACTTAGGAAACACAAAAGATCACCAGCTGAGCGACACCGACGGAAACCGTACTGTCGGCCACTTATCAACCGCTGATCTTCAAAGTACCTCATGAGCTAGCATTTTATAATGGTTTCCATTATTTTGGAAAACAAGGAGATGATAGCGATAGGCATGTAGTTGCACAGATCTGAGCTCTGCCGTGTAGTGGCGGTTGAGAATATCCACTACCCCATATCTCCCGTGGGTGTCGTAAGAGGCGACAGAGGGAGACAGGCAGAAGATGGGCAGCAGCATCTTCCTGATAACAACTGTGATGTAATAAAAAACTGCGGTTGCCAACCCTATGTGGTAACTATGGCAAATATCCCCCATAAATAACGACGCAAACAGACGACCCCAGTCCCCGGCAGCCCCGCTATTCCAGGCTACGGTGGCGACCATGGTAACGGCGGGGCACGGGGTGCTAAGAATCTCCGGTGGAGGTTCGGTTGCCACCTACAACGACTCGACCTGGCAACATATAACGCACGCACCCTGAGGACTGACGAGAAGCTACTGGAGCTGGAAGAAGAGGTAGACAAGTTGCGCTGGCATATTATTGGATTATCCGAGTTCCGAAGAGAGGGGGAGGACACGGCAATCCTCGAGTCTGGCAACTTGTTCTATAACTGGGAGGGCGACCATCTGTCCCAAGGAGGTGTAGGATTTATCGTCCACAAGTCTCTCGTCAACAACGTTGTAAAGATTGGGAGTGTGTCGACGAGGGTCGCGTATCTGATACTCAGAATCACCAAACGGTATTCGCTAAAGGTCATACAGATTTACGCACCAACCTCGGCACATCCCGATGAGGAGGTGGAGGAAATGTATGAGGATATTTCTAGAGCCATGCGTTCCTCCAAAACCCACTACACGGTGTTGATGGGAGACTTCAACGCAAAACTAGGCACAAGAGAAGGCGGTGAGCTGAAGTTAGGGAATTTAGAGTAGGGCAACGGAACCGAAGGGGCCAGCAGCTGGCTGACTTTATGGAGAAAGAGGGACTCTTTATGATGAACTCTTTCTTCCAGAAGCGGCCCCACAGGAAGTGGACCTGGTCGAGCCCCAACGGTTCGACAAAAAATGAGATTGACTTCATTATGACGACCAGACGCCAACTGTTCAGTGATGTCTCAGTGATCGCAAGGGTGAAAACCGGCAGCGATCAACGAATGGTTAGAGGCACACTGAACCTAAACGTTAAGTTGGAGAGATCTCGTCTAATGAAGTCAAAGCTCCGTTCCCCTCGTGCTCTAATCCAGAATCCCGAAACCTTTCAGCTCGAGTTACGTAACCGCTTTCAGTGCCTAGAAGATTGCAATGCAGTGGACGATATGAATTACAAGCTCGTGGAAACTGTCTATGCGGTCGGAGCTAAGTTCTGCAAGACGCGACGCAGAAGAACACAAAAAACTCTCCGATCACACTCTTAATCTCATGGCTGTTAGACGGGAGGTGAGGCTGCAATCGTCAACAGATTTGACAGCATACAGGCAACTGAACAGACAGATCTCAAAATGCATGCAGCGAGACTTACGCAACTTTAATACTTCTCGTATTAAAGAAGCGATCGAGCGGAAACAGGGCTCCAAAGTCTTTGCCAGAGACCTGTCTGCCAGAAAGAGCCAACTGTCAAAGCTGAAGACTGAGTGTGGCAACGTCGTTTCCGGGACACCTGAGATGCTGAGTGAGATTGAGAGGTTCTATGGGCAGCTGTACACATCATCGTTGGAGCCACACGCAAGTGTGAGTAACGATCCAAGAGCAAGTCTTATCCGATACTATTCCGATGATATCCCGGTCGTCAGTCTTAGCGAGATTAGAATGGCTCTCCACCACCTTAAAAACGGCAAGGCTCCGGGCGAGGATGGAATTACAGCGGAGATTCTGAAAGCGGGTGGAACACCGGTACTTGAAGTCCTTCAGAATTTCCCTTCTGAGCCGCGTCTACATGCTATTTTCGAGAGTCATTACGAATCGTCTCGCACGCAGACTCGACGACTTCCAGCCTCCCGAACAAGCTGGTTTCCGAAAAGGCTTCAGTACCATAGACCACATACATATCCTGCGACACATTGTACAGAAGACCGAAGAGTACAATCTGCCACTTTGCCTGGCATATGTGGACTATGAGAAAGCCTTTGATTCCGTCGAAATTTGGGCGGTGCTACAGTCCCTTCAGCGGTGCCAAGTTGACTGTCGCTATATCGAAGTGCTGAAGTGTTTGCACAGTAGGGTTACGATGTCTATCCGAGTACAGAACCAGAGTTCGAAACCTATCCCACTGCAGGTGATGTTATATCCCCGAAACTCTTCACCGCTGCGTTGGAAGACGTTTTCGAGGTACTGGACTGGAAAGGATACGGTATTAACATCAATGGCGAGTACATCACTCACCTTCTATTTGCCGACGATATAGTCCTTATGGCAGAATCGCTGGAGGACCTTAGCACTATGCTCAATGACCTCAATGGTGTCTCCCAACGGATAGGTCTTAAGATGAACATGGACAAAACAAAGATCATGTTTAATGTCTATGTAACACCTATGCCGGTAGTTGTTGGGAGCACTATGCTCGAAGTTGTTGACGAGTACGTTTATCTGGGACAAATAGTCCGACTAGGTAAGTCCAACTTCGACCGAGAGGTCAATCGACGGATTCGACTCGGCTGGGCAGCGTTCGGGAAATTACGACATATCTTCTCGTCAGGTATACCTCAATCTCTAAAAACTAGATTGTACAACCAGTACGTGTTGCCAGTGATGACTTACGGATCTGAGACGTGGTCCTTCACTGCTGGCCGTATGAGGACGCTCAAGGTCGCTATAGAGAGGGCTATGCTCGGAGTTTCTCTGCGTGATAGACTCAGAAATGAGGATATCCGCAGTAAAACCAGAGTGACCGACATAGCCCAACGGATTAGTAAGCTGAAGTGGCAATGGGCCGGCCATATAGCTCGGAGAATCGATAACCGAT
This sequence comes from Parnassius apollo, assembly GCA_907164705.1. Classification (NCBI taxonomy): domain Eukaryota; kingdom Metazoa; phylum Arthropoda; class Insecta; order Lepidoptera; family Papilionidae; genus Parnassius; species Parnassius apollo. The sequence goes on from CAJQZP010000935.1 coordinate 1,468,316, forward strand.
GGTGACGAAAGGTTCTCGAGTGGCAGCCTCGTACCGGTAGGCGTAGTGTAGGGCGACCTCCCACTAGATGGACTGACGACCTGGTAAGACATGCAGGAAGTCGATGGATGCAGGTGGCTCAGGACCGTGCTTTGTGGCGTTACTTGGGGGAGGCCTTTGTTCAGCAGTGGACTTGTGAAGGGCTGTAATGATGATGATGATGAAGAAGAGCTCTGCTGATCTGAGCAATTGGCATTTTTAGGGATCGGGTGGACCAAAGCTGTCTTCCATGAATTCGGGACTACGTCTAGGGACTAGGAGTACCGGAAAAGACGCGTCAAAACCGGTGCCATTTCAGGAGCACACGTCTTCAGCACAATAGGAGGGACGCCATCAGGTCCAATCGACTTGTTGACGTCTAGGGAGAAAATTATTAGTGGTAATAATAACATCTAAGTTCAGTTATCATAGCTACTAGGATTTTTTATGAAATAGAATAAATAAACTTGCAACTTGTTAGTGCAATAATTGCGAGGAGTGCTCTGCGCACCGAACGCTGTGTAAACAGTACATCCTGCATGGAGCACTCACACCGTGGAACGGTCGGTAGTGTATTCTCCCCGTCATTAAGAGTTGAGTTGGACGCAAAAAGAGATCCCAGCAGATCGACTTTGTCCTTTGCCGCATAGTTCATTGAGTCATCCTCCCGGTGCACAGATGGGAGAGATGGCTGACAGAAGTTCCCTTGGACAGCCTTGGCGAGAGATCAGAACGCACGTGTTCCCAATGGAAGTTTCTCGCCAATTCTGCCGATGTGCTCTGACTTTGCTTTAGCACTGACTCTTTTGAAGGACCTCGAGGCGGAGTTATATAACATCTTCTTTTTAAGAGCGCTGGTATTTGCATCCCGAGACGTCGATGCATGAGATCAGGCCTGGCAACACTCTTGCTTACGACGTAATGTAATTTTGCAAGAACGACCAAACCATGGCTGGGTTATGCCTTCGATAGGTACCACAGATCTGAATATAATTATTTACATGGAATAAAAATTGCATTCCCTGTATCAACAAATCAGCAACAACGCTGGAATCATCCGGCGAGAAGGAAACCCGCCTCCAAGGGTAGGGTGGAAACAAAGATCGCATCCCGCCCCAATTGGCTGACCTATAACACCAAATACGGCGGCAACATGCAGAATGCAGAATGCAGCATAAGGTTTACCGTACTCCAGATCAGACAATGGTCCGAGGAGCCAAGAGGGGCATCGACGGAGACCCGATATAAATCCAGATGAGAGGTCAGCAGAAGGTCCAACAGGGAAGGTACATGATCTTCCACATCTGGGATTCGTGTAGGCGAGGCAATCAGTTGTGTCAGACCATATGCCAAAGCAAAGTCATAAACGGATCTACCCGAATGATCGGTTAAACTAAGCCATTCAGCGTGGTGGGGTTAAAGTCACCAAGCAATAGGATCTGCGGATTGGACCTGTTGTAGCACGGAGCCTGCAACCATTAGGATGTGCGTTCAATGAGTCGGTCTGTGTTGGCATTGCCGCTATGCAACCTATAGAGGCACCGAATGGTCGTCGCTGTCTACGCGCAGCCGTAATATGAACAGGTCCGTATCGTCAAAGCTGCCGATACGTCAAAAACAGATGTCCTCTCTGACATATACGCAAACTCCAGCCCGGGACACAAAGGAGTTTTCTAATTTGTACCCTCGGTAAGAGAAGTTTAAAATCCGTGTAGTAAGAGCGTATACATTTTTAACATCTTTAAAATAATGGATTTCCGCAAAGTAGCGCCTGATTGTATTTGTCACCGCAAACGATTGTATTTGTTTTAATGTTTGTATGTTCGATTATGTGTCACATGTCAGTTTGTATAATGTGTAATTGCGCACGCAAATGAAATAAATGAAACTTTTATAATTTTATTAGTAAATAAACTATATTAGGTGAGTTTTTTTGAAGTTAATGTTAATTTAGTAGTCATAACAGAAAAGATAAAAATGACTAAAAACAAATTCAATGTTTTTTTCACATAGTTAACCACTTGAACGTCCGAGTGATGCGGCGACAATAGCCTCTAACGCCCCGCGCCGCAAGTCGCGGATTTTTTAACGGTCTGATCGCGACCAGTTCTACTAAAACGGTTACCACCGAGAAAGTTCTTTACCGTTATCTGAATAAAAGAAATACACAGAAGGCTAATGAAATGCAGAATTTAATTACGTTAATAATAATTTACCCAATTGAAGTGCGACGGCTAAAAATGATTAATTTTAGAATTACTGAAAAAAATTTCTTGTATATGCAGTATTTATTTATATATTTATTGACAAAACATGATCACCCTATCCATAATACCAATAACCTTACATAAAGTATTTCTATGCAAAAATATCTAAAATATCGACATACTCCGTTCTAGTCTGATCTCCCGGGCGGCTATAAAAAGTGGCAAATTAACATTATTTTTAAATTTATACTTATAAGAATTTATTTTAAATTTATATTTATTATTTTTATATTTATAGTAAATATTTTATTAAAATAAATAATATATAATACAAAAGCTTAACGAAAAACCCACACACAAAGGCGAAGTTTTCGCATGTCGACTTCACCACATATAAAACATCATTACAGACTTTATATTTGTAAAACTTGTGGATATATGGATAGAAAGCATTTTTTCCATAAATAAAACTAGTACAAAAGTATAATAAATATATTATTATTTACATTTTAAATACAGAATTCACAGTACTACTGGTCACTACACAGAACTTGACACAACGCTTGTTTCTTTTTTTTTCCAATGATATTTGTTCGTAGACAGAGAAATCTATAGACATATTGACGCGTAGACAGAGAAACCTATAGACTAATGATTAGCGTGGCCTCGAGTGAGAAAAGACGATAACGTAGTTTTAGGTTATACAATAATCTTTATGACTTTTAAACATATTTAGATAAAATTTCTAATTGTTCTAAGAACTGAATTGAACAAGATTCACCAATATTAGGCTCACAAAACACTTTTTTCTCACTTAAACCAACTTGTAAAGTCCTTAGATCGCTACGAATGTCAAAGTTGTTTAGCAAAGTGTAGCTTGCTAAACAAAAAAAGCGGCACGGAGAAAGGGACAAATAATCATACCGCTCTGTCTCATTTCTTTGCAAGACGTATGCATAAATCTATCTTTTTCGTGTGCGAATGCGAAAGAAGGCGTCAATTTGTCTATAGGTTTCTCTGTCTACGTATTGACGCCTTCTTTCGCATTCGCACACAAAAAAGATAGATTTATGCATACGTCTTGCATAGAAGTGAGACAGAGCAGTGTGATTGTTTGTCCCTTTCTCCGTGCCGGTTTTTTATTTCTACATGCAATGTTATAAAAATTTAAGATTGAAACTAGATTAAAAATAAATTTATTCAATCACTTTCGATACAACTACTTGAGCTGTCGTTGCATAGATTAATTATTATTTAATTTTCAATAATGCAATTAAAATTAATGTCTCTTTCAAAGTAATCCATAATAACTTTTTTTGTTTTTTCTATCTCTTTTACTCAATCAGACTTTGTGACGTGGGCACATGCTTCAACGTATATAGAAGAAACAGTCCAAAAAGTTAAAGCCGAGTCACAAAATAAGAAGACAAACACAAAATCATAAAATAACGCACAATAAGCTTCCGAAAAAAGAGATTATGAGAAATTACGTTGTGGTTTTTTTACCGCGGCCTTGTATATGAGGTTTTTTCCTACACAAATTTACGTTGACAAAATAAAAAAATAAACTTGTTTTATTCATGATTCATGTAATTTAAGGAATTTTAAAAATAATAATTTAATTAAACAATTAATACTTAAAAAAAATGAATGTTTCGATTTTTTGAATATTTTTGCCGATTATTCGCATAAAAATGAATTTTAGTCATGCAAACACTACGGTAAGGTTCTGAGCGAAATATTGAAACGATGTAAAGTAAAAAAGTTGATACTGGTTATTTTTTAAATATTTTGTTTTGTTTGAAAGATTCGAATTTAAATTAGTGATAAAAAACTATACCATGTTTTAATGAAAAATATAGATATCTTCATCATCATCATCATCACAGCCCTTCACAAGTCCACTGCTGAACATAGGCCTCCCCCAAGTAATGCCACAAAGCACGGTCCTGAGCCACCTGCATCCATCGACTTCCTGCATATCTTACCAGGTCGTCACTCCATCTAGTGGGGGGTCGCCCTACACTACGCCTACCGGTACGAGGCTGCCACTCGAGAACCTTTCTTCCCCATCGGTTATCGGTTCTTCGAGCTATATGGCCGGCCCATTGCCACTTCAGCTTACTAATCCGTTGGGCTATGTCGGTCAATCTGGTTTTACTGCGGATATCCTCATTTCTGAGTCTATCACGCAGAGAAACTCCGAGCATAGCCCTCTCCATAGCTCGCTGAGCGACCTTGAGCGTCCTCATACGGCCAGCAGTGAAGGACCACGTCTCTGATCCGTAAGTCATCACTGGCAACACGCACTGGTTGTACACTTTAGTTTTCAGAGATTGAGGTATACCTGACGAGAAGATATGTCGTAATTTCCCGAACGCTGCCCAGCCGAGTTGAATCCGTCGATTGACCTCTCGGTCGAAGTTGGACTATCTTCATAATTCTTCGAATTTACTTAAAAGATTATTTTAAATTGTTTGAGTACGCTTGTGCAAAGTTGTAGCGGAATGAACGTCAAAAGGTATTTCTTAGATTTGTTTGACTATAGGTATACTTTGCTTCGTTACTTTTTTATTTAGTCATAGAGTATCTTTTCCACAGAACACTACATGGAGGCTACATATACCTCTTTAACCTGCATGGGACACTATATCTTTCCATTTTAATCGAGTTATGGCGGGAACTTGGCAGCGACGGACTGTCACTCCTGTTTTGTCGCTTGAATAATGGTTTGAAGTGGATTTTAATTCGTAAAAGTGATGTGATTTTGTGAATTAAGTGTGAACTTTTAGAGAAAACGACTAAACAAGTGCTTTAATGTTGATATAAACCTCAAGTTAATTTGATCGCTTGGGCGCCTTATGAACTTGAGTGGCTGTCGTCATCAACAGTCCGCTGGGTTGAACTGTCTTCAAAATCTCACAAAAACTTCACAATGTGACGCATCAGCGTATTGTGAAGAAAAAATATATAAAATGAAGATTCTGAAAGAAATGATAGACTCAGAAGGGCTAGTACCCAGAGCCGTTAAGCCAGTTAAATAAAAAAATCCATTTTAATGTACTCTTATTAGTTTGTGATTTTAATCTGTGATTTTATTTAGTGTTTTAGCTTTTAGCTTTTAGTGTCATTGTCAATTTCGTAGGTGTTGGATGTATTAATGTTTCTACTATGTGGAAGTATTTTTTGCGATCGCTTTAATTAAATTTTGTAGTTGGTTAAAATGAATCGGAGTTATTATTGTAACTTAAACCTTTTGTAATTTTTAAAATAGTTCGAACCAAGCTTAATTTTACAACTGTAATTACTTGTTTTGTGCGTGTCCTACATTTATAAAATTTGTGATTTAGAAAAAAAATATTTTAATGTGCGTTACTAATGGCGAAAGATGCGTACTTACGACGGAATTTTGATACTTTTAGTATGCGTACTGTTTTCTGTAAGCGGGAACAATGATGAGTCTATGAGTGAACATTCTTTAGAATTGACCCAGTCCTTGAACTTGGCTCGACAAGAACTTATTCAGGATGCATGCAGACGATTTCCTTTAAAACAGAGCCTCGATGAATTAACTCCAAATCAATTTGAACATATTCTAGTTGATGATGACCATAAACTTCTTTACTGCTATGTTCCAAAGGTGAGTGTCAAGGTAAACCAGTATTTTCTAAATTACGTTGACGCGCTATCGTCATTGGCTTTTTGTACTATTTAGAAAGAATTTAACAGTAGCTTAGGTACCTTTAGGTAGAGACTCTGGCGTACTTTAAATTATTTTATAGAAGAAAATGAATGATTAATTCCAGTATATTTTTGTGTAACTAACCATGTTATAAAAAAGTACTGAAGTTTGTTTCATTAAAAATTGTTTTTTTTTTGCATAACCTTTCGCAGAAACTTTTATTTTGAAAATACCGGATGCAATGTTTGCAGTAATCAATAACAAGAAACATAACTTTAAATTTTTTTTTAATAGGACCAGACATCATTGGCATCACTATTATGATTTTTTATCATATTTTTTTGGATGATGTCACAGTACTGTTACTATACCACAAGTGCTTGTTGTTTATTTTTTCTAAAAATAAAATATACCTTGGGTAAGGTCAAATCAGTGATAATCCATCCATAAAATTCATGACAGAAACTTGGAGGCCTCATCAGGTGTATTAAATATCCATTTTTGATTAATTGTGTGTAAATTTCAATTGTTCTCATTAACAAAGTAGTACTACAGTTGTTTGAATGGGAATTATTGTATCAGTTAGTAGGATCACACATTCAAGACTAACTTTAGTGGACTATTTCAAATTTTGCTTATAGAATTTTTTTTTAAAGTTGAGGTAAGCATTCATTGATTATGACATCAGAACATCAAACCTCATACTACCAGTGACCATGGTTGCTGTAAAGTGCCAGAAACTTCAGGAATTAAAAAATAGGTCTATTTAATGTGTAGTATTTGTGTAAATATAAGAAATCATTATGTGGGAAGAGTTAGGAAAACACTCACAGAATACCAGTGCAAAATAGCACTTGATTGCTGCTGTGGACATGGTTATCTTAGAGAACCGGAGATCCTTTTCACTGGTAATGAGGCATTCCATTTTTGTCTTCAGAGGTGAAAATGCAGATTCTGGAGGATAAATGTAGATCTGATCTGATTATATCTTTTTGCTGACATATGCAACATAAACCGTTTTGATTGCATTAATATCCATGAATGGTTTACAGATTTGATGAACAAAACCAAGATTTTAGGTTTTTTTTATAGGCCTTACTGATAACATAATCAATGTGTTCGGATTGTATCATTTTATGATCAAAATATATACCTAAATCCCTGACATTTAGTTTTCGGCTGATTTTCACTCTGGGAAATTGATATTTATGTAGAATTGTCTTAGTTTTCCACGTAAAAGTAATAGATTCACACTTGCCTGCATTATCAGTTATATTATTTACCCTGTAGTATTCAAGTAAACAGTCCAAGTCCTTTTGTATTAATGGCAGTCATGTATGGTGTTAATTTTCAGAAAGATCTTCTAATATAAGAATTTAGCAAGTATTGATGGGGAAGGAAGGTACTTGAGTGGCAACCATATACTAGTAAGTGAAGTGTACGGTGGCAGAAAGGCGATGAATGCAGGTCTCTCGGGACATAATTTGTAGCACTCCATGGAGGTTCTATGTTCAGCAGTGAGTCCATGTATTCCTTCATGAGCTCATGTACAGGCTGTTTGGTAGATGGGTGCAAAGCCTGAAGGGGGTGATACTTTAAACTATTTAGAATTTCTAAGGTTTTTTTTAACAATAAAACCCATTTTTTTAATTACTTGCTATAGAGTCCGGTATGATTACTCAAACATAATAATTTTCAAGCATCATCACCATCAGAAAAACATTATACGCATATTTAAGTTTAAAAAACCAAAAAAAAAGTTAGGAAATGGATTTATTTATGCCATCATAAAAAAATTATAAAAAAAAAATATTCAAACCTTTTTAAAACATGCTTAGTTTATTTACGCAGTTAATTTAAGTCTTATTAACTTTTGGAATTAGGACACCCTAATTGCACAAAGAAAAGTGTACAAAGCAAATTGCGGACGAATGTTTTGAATTTTTTAACAGACAGAAATAATTTATTTTTTGTTTCCAAAATTATGACCGCAATCTCAAACACAAGCACGGGCACGTTTTCTCACTTCTGTGGTTGTAACTTTCATTGTCATCTTTTGCTTCATAACTTGAAAAGCCGTATGAATTCTTCCTATTAACTTCTCTGGTTGATATTTCCATATTCCTGTAGATGAGCTCCTTGTCCTGTCCCAAACGAAAACATCTACAGGAGTTAAATCACACGATCGAGGTGGCGAAGGGATGGGCCCATTTCTGCCGATCCAGTTCTCTGAGAAACAATTATTTAAATGTTCTTGCACGTTTAGGGTCCAATGCGCTGAATATGCGTAGAATGTTTTTCAGATGATGAAGATGCTTGGAAATTATTTTGTTTGAGTTACCACATATTACATAAATAAAAAATAAATAAAAATAATAACATAACAACAGTTACTAGACACCAGTAATTAATAAAAAAGGGGTTTTTATTATTAAACCCTTAGAAATTCAATTAAAAAAAGGAGCAGACTTCTTTGGATCAGAATATTTTAAGGTCATAATGCGAAATCTGTTGAATCTACTGGAGTAACACAGACTAGAATTAAGGGATTCTTATCATTGCAGCCATCACACGTAGTACATAGATTACGTAGGCACTGGTCAGAGCCACCTGCAGCCATCGACTACATGCCACATCAATCTAGTGGGTGGTGTCACACTGTGTGTGTCTACACTGTGGTAGGCGGTACGAAGATGCCACTACACATGCAGTTTCTCTTTATGTCTCGAAGGCTTAATAGAATTTGACACGCTAATTTTTTAATTCCTGGTTTGATGATTAACCAGATGAAAGATATTGAATAAAACTAAATTTACGGATTCTGTCGCGTTTATTTAACTGATTTTACTTATTTTTATTATCCCGACGTTTCGGGTGCTTTACAGCAACCATGGTCACGGGGGGGACAGATGAAAGATGGTCGTGCGAGTTGATGTCGAGGGTTGTCGTTAGAGCTTTAACGTCTAACCGATTAAGTTCCTCGAGGCTCTCTCCTTGCAACTCCCTTCTTTTTGCATATAAATGTATCTGAGCTGAGTATTGGATTTACTTAGTTATTATCAAATTTGTCCTAAAAGAGAAGCATTAGTAAAGCATGTGAATCTCTCACTCATGCTGTCTCCAAATGAGTGATGCCAAAGTAAAATATCTGGTATAAATACGAAATGAATATACCGCCACCTGTCGGACGCCAAAAGAAGTCATAATTTTCCTTTAAACGCTTGATTTTTATCTGTTGATATAATCTGTGATATGATTAATAGGTTGCGTGTACGAACTGGAAAAGAGTGTTAATGATACTGGCCGGAAAATGGATTAACACGGACGTTCTCTCTGTACCCGCCAATCTTGCGCACTCGCCTGGAATGTTCCGAAACATGAGCACTGTCTCTAAGGAAGACAGGGACGCTATGTTGGAAAACTACCACAAAATGATTATCGTGAGGAATCCGTTCGAACGATTGTTGTCGGCGTATAGAAATAAATTGGAAGGCGAAACGCAGAGTGCAAAATATTTTCAGGTACAGCTCTATTCTTTGCTCTTTATTTTTTATTTACAAACACAATTATTGTGACGGTCATCTCGTAAGTGTCGTAAGAGGGAAACTGAAACAGGAGATAGATCCTCCATCCATTCTTATAAAAAATGGAAATAACAAAAAACTGCAGTTGCCGAACGTGATAATTACGGTAAATATCTCTTCTATAAGCAATCTATAGGGAATGCCTACGTTCATCAGTGGACTTCAAATAGGATACATAGCGCAGTGGCTAAGTGGTTGGCTGCGGCGCTGTTAGCCGATACTTCAGTCCCGTACAGAACAAGTATTTGTATGGCTCAAAAACAATGGTTTCGAGCACATAAATAGTAATAATAAGACAATAGAAATGAATTAGCGCTCGATTACTTCCAAAACCGATGTCGCCACATCTTACCATATTATAAACATACGCACAATGCACAATGATATCTAATATTTCACATTACATTGCTTGGCGAGTTTGTCACCGTAGAACAAAAGCAGCAATAGTAATTATACAATAAGAAAAGTAATCAATGAAAGTTTATAAAGGTAAGTATCATAGTAATGTATTCATCTAGATGTAAATTAGTTAAAACAATCATAATTAGTAAATATGATTGTTTTTTTTTAATTGATTTCAACTTACCGATGAAATGTTATGCCTTTATTAGTTGAATTACACGTCCTTGATGAGTTTTTACAACTGACTATGCTACAGTTCGCCATTATACATTTATAATAACATAAATTCACGTACGACGTTCCCGCGCAACTAAATCACAAAATGGTAAATGATGTTCTTTAACACATCATAGCGGCGACAAGGTCACGCGTCTATACTTCTATTGTCTTATTATTACGATTGCGTGGTTAATGCATTGCATAAATAATTTATTTAGATTTCTGTGGTTGTAGCGTTAGAGCGGGGATTCCCAAACTATTTTGAGCGACCTCCATAGCCAAATTACTTTAAAAATCCTATTTCTATTTTTTTTCCTACTGATACAAAATACTTACCAATTTAAAAACTTTACGGGTAATTGAGTAAACTTAACATCATTTTGTCATCAAAATTTAACACACTAAATAGACATAAAACTCAGTTTATATCAAGTTTAATTAATAATTCTTATTACAAATTACAGTTACAAATTATCAGTTTTCGTTTATGTCGACCCCTCCACTGGGAAACCAATTTTGACCCATCGCAACGGGTCGATATCGACCATTTTGGGAATCCTTGCGATAGAGCGTTGTTTTATTGGTTAATAAAGGAGTCAGCAAAATAAAATAAGTAAATTAAATGTGTTAATAATAAAATTATTCTTATTTTTTACATAATTATAAAGGATATAATTTATACTATACGTTCTATACGTACTATACGTTGACTGCCTCGTTGGTCTAGTGGTTGTAGTAGTGCGACTGCTGATCATGAGGTCCTGGGTTCAAATCCCGGGTCGGGCCAATAAATTAATTATTGAGTTCTTCCGTCAATAAATTCTTAGTATGTAGTTGCCCCGGAGTCAGGAAGTTGGCGGTGTCTCACCCCCGTGCCTCGTACGAAAGCACGTAAAGCCGTTGGTGCTGCGCCTAATCTCTCTCCGGTCGTGTCGGTTTACCGTCCCAGCGGATTATAAGAGTGAGGGAATAGAGAGTGCACCTGTGCTTGTTGTGCATACACTTGGGCACTATAATCCTGTCCTGCGCCGATGGCTAGCCTCCGTTAAGGCAGGCTACCGTGGCCGAAATTCCGGTCTGGAGGACATTATTATTATTATTACTATACGTTCAGAGTCTACTTCCAACAAAAAGCTAAAGTCGAGAAAAAGCTCAAATTTTAAAATTTGTTCTTACTGTCGTTATGTATACTGCAAATTTTGCCACACAAAGCCCATAAAAATATTTTAGTAAAATGGCTTTTAATTTTGTCATAAATTTTATGATGTTGTTATCAGTTATCAAAAATGAAATAGTAAGCTTCTCATGACACTTCATCGTAAACAATGTTCCACGTGTGAATTTCACTTACTACTGTACCCGTCGACGAATGATACAAGACGTTTCTAGGTTACTCTCACACTTCGGTCAAGCTGTGTGCAATAGTGCGTTGAATACAAATTTTTAATTGAAGCCCTTAGAGGATACCTAAGCATAGCTAGCTTATGTATACTCTAAGCTCAAGGCTGCAGAGGTCAAGTACGCGCAATAAACACTGACAATACAGTGACTTGCTTGCATTGTTTTAAAGATATATAAATATGTACAAGAGTACATAAAAATGTACAAGATCTAAACAAACATCATCATTGTCCCCGGATGAAATTTTTTTATTAAACATATATAATAATATAATATGATGATTCGCTAATTGATTGTCTAAAATATATTCAGTTTGGCTACCATTAATTAAAATATAATATTTCATTGAATTGCTTACGAAACAAATTAAATATGTGGTAGAGCCAAGCTGCAGTTATACTCGTATATAGTTGTAGTACGAATGGGCGGCTCGACCGAGGAAGGAACACGCTCTCACAGAATACCAGCGTAAAATAGCGGCTTAATGTTGCTGTGTTTCATATTGTGAGTGTAGAGAATTGGAGACTCTTTTTTGGATATGAGGAATTTCATCTTAGTCCTCAGGTGTGACAATGCATCTGCATTTTGATTCTTAATCCAGGATGAATGTAGATGTTTATGGGCCACAGCATCCAATTACCATCAGCTGGACTATTAGATGGTTTGTCACTCTTATTCTATAAATAAAATACACTTACTGCGTTTGAAGTAAAATTTGGGATAAAACTTTAGATCATTTACACTGGAAAATGAATGATAATGATAACAGTACAGGCCTATACGACAGACTGCTGTAGGACACGGACCTCTCTCATAATTAGCTTGTTATAACCGCCAAACATATTGAGAAGAACTCACATCGTTGACGGTAATGGTGGTTAATATAGCGCATAGCGCCATATAGCGCGCTATCTCTCCATACCGCATAGCGCGTGCTATGTAAGTAGTCGCCATGGCGCTATAGCGCTATAACGCTTTGGCGCTAATCATATCGAGTGGCAATTAGGTCTAGCAGCAACGCTGTTGGGAGTAGACGTGTGACCCAAATTTAATCTAGCAGCACGCTATTCATCGCGCGCGAACTAATTTAGTGTTAGACGTTGTTTAGTTAGTGTATAGTGTATATTTATAAGTGATCAAAGGACACAGTTATCTGCTACAAAAGAAGCCTAACTAATGTTTTTAATTGTAAGTAAAATATAAAGTGTATATAATAATGTTGAACTGTAATATATGAAATGTAAATAGTTGAATTTTGTAAATACAATCAGTAAACTTTTAAATACACCTTTAATTGATTTATAATTTATATTAAGGTTAAAATAACGTTTACATCAATTATAACAAAAATTATTAATTTTATTTTGTTTTAAAAAATACTTGCCTTAAAAATATTTTTATGATTATAGAAAGTCGTAAGCCTGGAAAGTATGAAAGAGCGTTCATTGATTTCTCTTTACCACTTTATTTTATATTAATCTAAAATGCGACCTATTACGTAATAATTTTCTTATAATATCGCACGCGGTCTATCCAATGAACGACACGTAATGTAGCGTGCTCCGAGATGTAGCGTGGTGCTAAACTTAACGCGCTTGCCAGCCTCCTACACACTTTCTTATAAATAGCGCGCTATAACATAGCGTATTTAATAGCACGCTAGAAATTTATAGTTTATAGTCTGTAGCGTGCTATTGATTTATAGTCCTATTGAACAACTTTAATTGACGGTGCTCCCCGTCTCTGTTCTATATGGGATAGAAATCGCCATACGTCGTGAATATATCTCGTGGATATATATATTTTAAAAACTAAACATTGTAAGGTGTGTGAGGGTAATATCGTCACCTTAAGGGGATAGAGTAAGTCAGCTCATATTCTAATTTCGCCCCACTTGCCCGCGCGTCGTATGCTATGTACCGACATGTTTGTAATCACTAACAATGTAAGTAGAAAGGTCGTTAGACACTTATTTCATTAGGTTTATCATATTTATGCCTGTTTCTTAACGCCAAGCCAGTCGCTTCTTATTTTTATTACGGTTATTTCCCATTTTAATTTTACGTCGTCCTGTTGCGTAATGTATATTCTGATCGTAAGCGACACAACCTCCCCGTTCAAAGGCCGAAGCGAAGTGACCGTGCGGCAGGAATCACGCTTCAAAAGGCCGATAGTTTAGGTAATTTCTTTTTACAGTGAAAATAATGGTATTTAAAAAATGTAAATAACATAAGCACTGCTTTATAGTTAGTTCAGTTAGTATGCAAAGTTTCATGATCTTATTTAAAGTATTTTATGAATAACAGCGGTTTATTGTTTATTTTGGAGGTAACTTCGGATTTTTTTTTCTATCGAGAAAATTTTACGAAATCGTGTTTTCGTCTAACATAATCCTTAACATTAATCCTCAACTTTACCATATATTTATTTCAAAATTAATGCTGCAATATTTTCGGCATAACGAAGGATCTTGCTAAGCCATTTGAGATTATATTTCCCCTTAAGCATCGACCAGGCTATTGGAAATACCAAAAGCATCATTTAATATTGAATAAAACTATTTATACGGATTTTATCGCGTTTAATGAACTTATTTTTAATTCCCGACGTTTCTGGTGCTTTACAGCACCCTTGGTCACGGGGGGGGGGGGACACTGAGATGTTTGACGTCCCAATGTCATAGTTAGCCCGGCTATCTTCAGTTTTTGAACATTAACTTTTGGTCCGATCTACGCAGAACGAGCTTACAGTATCTTAAAGTCTTGTAGTGGTGGTATGCTTGGGTTTGGATTTAATTTTGTTAACTATAGGATTCCAAGCAGATGGCAGCACCCATCCATTTTCTCTATTGAAATTAGGCTGTTTTTTAATTTCAATAACCTCCCGTATCATCCTTGAAGATTTGTGGTTTATTAAATCTAATGTAATGGTGGGGACGATCTTGAACATGTTCACAGACTGCAGACTCCCGGAGCGTCGGTGCTTCACGTCAACTATATGTCTATGAATAACGCGATAAAATCCATATAAAATAGTTTTATTCAATGTGTAGTGTTCGCGTAAATTTAAGAAATCATCAGCATTTAATATTTAAAAATATATTATAATAACTAAATATTTTCAGGACCGAGTAGGCAAGAGAATTATACGAGCATACCGCGAGAATCCCTCCAACGAGTCGTTAGAGTACGGCCATGACGTCACGTTCAAGGAGTTCGCTATGTTCTTGACCAACAAATCAGAAGAGCTGGCCGACGTGGTGAACAATGAGCACTGGCATCCTATCACCAATCTTTGTCACCCGTGCTTGATAAAGTACACATTAGTTGGTGCGTTTTTTTTACTTTATTTAGTGATAAAAATTAATTTGTGGACATTATTGGTCTTAAGCTTTTTATTTTAAGCTGTCTACAGTTTAATGCAATGTAACTCCATAAAAAAAAAACGAATGTATCCTAAATTTTAAAGTTTAGGAGCCTAAATTCAATCCCTTAGTTATTTTTGACTCTTTAGTGCAACTTCGCTGAAAATATAGGGCTTACGGTTGCGGCACGAATGAGTAGGCTCGATCAGGTAAGGACTCCGCTCGCCCAGAATATCAGTATGAAATAGCAGCCTAGAGATCCTTACTGGTGAAGAAATATTTCGTCACTATTTGCGTTTTAATTCTTAAACGAGGATAGTGGTATGTATATCGGCCACAGGTATTCACTTCCTATCAGATGGACTGTGTGCTCGTTCGTCACCTTATTGATTGAATGGAATTTTACGAAATATTTGTTCTAAAGCTTGTAATTTACTGTACTCTTATACCACTACGTATACGTTACTATAATGGTTCATAATGACGTTATTAATGAAGTTCTATTATTTCTATAAAAATCCCGCATTATTCGTCTTATTCGTATTTAATGTCTTATTTATCGACCATGAGATGTTCTACAGTCTAACAGAAAATATTTATAAAATAGAAATGTAATTTTTCGGCTTAGAGGTTGATGTAACGACTAACAACTGAATTTTTTGCTGAATTGTATTGTGATTTATGATGTAGAAACAATTCTGTTGTGTCCATGCAGAACGGTTAAAAGCACACACGGACTCGTTTAATACTTAATATATAAGGGCAAAAGAGATGAGAAAAATAATATATAAAATATCCTGGTATCTACTCTGTATAGTCGTTATTAAAAAACTCGTAATAACTTCAATTTTTTTCCAATGGTTTGAAGTTGCAAATAATAGAGAAGCAATAACGTGATAATGGGCCCCACATCTTTGATGAGTCTAGATACTTCTTATGAAGTAGCTATAACACGGGCGTAATGGTACACTGAAAATATGTGAAGCACTTTAGGTCCTAAAATTTTGTTTGCCATACGCGAGATACACGCACACAATGCATCAAGGTCCGACAATCGCCTCCAGTATGCAATATGCATCACTGTTAGAGCTACTGGTGCCGATTGTCATTTGTCTGCATGTATCTCGAGTAAAAAGTAAAGTAAAGTTACAGCCTATATACGTCCCATCCCACTGCTGGACACAGGCCTCCCCTCATTTCTGAGAGGGTTTTAGGGCAAGGAAGTGTCCACCGCGCTGCCCGAATGCTGTTGGCGAACTTCACATGTCTTCGAAATATTTTTTTTCTTATACCTCAGAAAAGTCAGGTTTCCTCACGATGTTTCCCTTCACCGCCGAGCACGTGTTAAATCAGCACTTAAAATTGTAATTAACAATTTCATTGGTGCCGGCGGGGATCGAACCCGGGTTACTCGCGTTCTGTTATATTTACAGCGAGCGTAAACCATCTGTGCTACCACGGCTCACATGTATCTCGAGTTTGACAAACAAAATTGTAGGACCTAGGAAGCTTCATATATTTTCAGTCTTTGTAAATCTAATGTATAAAAACTAATGTTTGTTCGTATTTTATGCGCTGGCATACCGTTCATATGGTTCATCAGATCGAGGTAAAACTTCGTCAACATATTGCTTGCACTTGCGCGAAGGTTATAGGCATAGCAATTAACTTATAATAGTTTGCGCGCGTATCGTACCGACTAATTTATTTGAAAGCTATTTATATCATTTTATTTCAGTGTATTATCATTCCTAATTAAACAATATAACACTTACATATGTATTTAAAATAAAATTCCGTCTATCTCTCAAAATGGGATGCAAATGTTCGTTAATTTTTTTTTATATTTTTCGTATTCGGATTTAACATTCTGAACACAAATTTAAAAAAAAAACACGTAGATTTACTGCGTGTTTTTTTTATAACTGCGTTAATATTCTTATTATTATTGAGCTATAAATCTCCTTTTATTAAATATAGTTTTTGCTCTGTTGATCTATCATACGCTTAGAAAAAGTCAAGGTAATATTAATAATAGTAATAAAAGGAATCTTTAACCACTCAGACGTTATTATGTGCAAGATTATACATTTGTATGTGTGGCTTTCAACAATGGTTGTATTATTTTGAACGAGGTTTTTTGTAGGGACTCCTTTTTTACCTAGTCCGTCTGGGTCCAACAACCTCTCACCTACGTCAGAAATAATTTCTGACGCTAAATAGCAGTGATTGCATTGCTGTGTTTCGGTTCGAAGGCTATTGGGAGCCATTAAAAGGCAAGAAAAAAGACGAAACAAAAAAAAAAAAAAAAACCAAACCAAAACCCCCCTAATTATAGGCTGTAAGTCGTTATATCTTAGTCCTTACAGATGACAACGCATCTGAAGCCTTCTTACTTTGAAGTTGGCTGCAAGTGTTTGTGCGTGGCAGTAGCTGCTTACAATCAGGTAAGCAGCTGATGCAGTGCCACTTCTTCTTCTTCAAAAAAGAAAAAGATTTACGGTTCGACTGTATGGTTTTTTTTTATACTCGTAGTATGTATTGTCCGCCAGACCGAATTTCGGTCACGGTATTCAATCTCTTAGGAGACTAGACATCTGGACAAGACAGGATTATAGTACCCACGTGGCCTCACTCATAGTCTGATGGGACGGTAAACCGACGCAACCGGAGACATAAGGTGCAGGACCAACGCCTTTACATGATTTAGAACACCATTGAATTTTACAAAAAAAAAAAGAGAAGTCCTCCCATTATTCTTTATTTATAATAGGTACGCCCGTTAAAGATCGTGTAACTTTTAAACGACTTGGCCGGTTGAGGTCATATTCACACGATGATTTTGTCAAAACGATGGTTCACATCTGTACTCTTATTATATGTACTGCTATAGCTATTTGGCGCCGTAGCCAAGCTTTCAATAAATTATATATTTACTATCGCCTGATGGTCGAAGTTCGATCGTAATTCATAATTTTATGAAGTTATTAACTAAAAATTAGTATAGTATACTGTTTGCTTAATATATATATATATATATATATATATATATATATATATATATATATATATATATATATTAAGCAAACAGTATGTCACTTCCAACTGCGCCTTCAAACACAGATATCTCATACTCATGTACATACTATAAAATAAATGCTTTTTGCCTTGATACATTACTACATACAATAGGGTATTTTGCACCATGTAAAATAAAATCAAAAATATATATTTATGATAAATTTTGTAAAAAATAAACGAGAAATACTGATTTCTGTTTATAAAATTGCATTATAAATTTTATATTTAAATTTTAATAATATTTTTATTCGTCTGTGCCTTAAATCTGTAA
This sequence comes from Parnassius apollo, assembly GCA_907164705.1. NCBI lineage: Eukaryota > Metazoa > Arthropoda > Insecta > Lepidoptera > Papilionidae > Parnassius > Parnassius apollo. Next base: position 1,486,545 of record CAJQZP010000935.1, read on the forward strand.
AACGGTGTCCGCCATATATTGGCCATGTCGTGACGTCACTCATCCAGCCTAAGGATATTAGTGTTCTGTATCACTGATTAAGATAACTAGTTAACGTGCTGTGTTATTTCGAAAATTTTCAAGTTATCATTCTGATTATTGAGTTTTATTACGAATTTTATTGAAAAGGCATCGTGGAAGACGAATTCGTAAAAGCAGGAAGTAGGTACTAATCTACCAAGGATAAATAAATTGATGGTGGCAAAATTTTTTGCATGCAATCGCAATTTTTGTTCTGCTGAGTTGAGGAATGTTAAAACATCAATATAAGTACCTATTACCAACTTTTGTTTATACAAAAACACAATACCAGATGAGAGTGTATTTTGATAAAACATAGTTCAGTAGCTATCATAGTTTAGTTCATCTACAATTACAATCATTAGTTATAGTATCTAAGTTAACGTAATTTATTACAAAATTTGACTTGCGATACCCATCACCTCGTGATGTTTGTTTTGTATTAAACGATAGTTAAATATAAGTCATACTTACATCAAAATGATCTTCACAGAAGAATAGTCTGGTTTATGTAGACAATGTATTCGGGTATCTTCTTGCCAGTTTTGGACAAATATTTCTTATATTTAAATCAGTTAGCACTTGAATCCATAACTTTCCAGGCGTTCTTATGCTCGTATTTTTGCATTCAGGTACAACACAACAATGATTTAGATGATAGCTCATTATTAAACATTAATAAGTATCTTATTCCTTTGCGAAATCGGCAGAATCGACGACTGTGACGTCACGAGTTAAACAATATGGCGGCTAGCGTTTTTTACTCGAAAATTTAAAACAATAGACTAAAAGTAATTTTTTGCCACTATTCGGTTTTTAAAAATTATATTAAAATTATAGTGGTTAATTATTACTCTAGGATTCTTTTAAAACAATTTTTGAAAATGTGTAAAATACCCTATTGAAGAAATGAAGTAGAAACACACAAATTTAAGTAATGAATAATGATTATTCTTTTGGCAACATTTAAAAATTCTTTGACGACAATCTCTACTCTGTGCAACTGTTGACCACAAACTATTATATACTTGACAATGGCAGTATGAATGTAAGTAGTGTAATTTAATTTAAGTGTTTTTATAAATTTTAGCTATCTGCACACCTCCATATACATTTTAACTAAGCCAAATCTCACACTTCTTCGTGCGCGCAGTGAATAGATGGCCAAAATAACAAATTATTAAAGTCGGTCAAAATGGTTGGCTAATGTCATTTTTTGCAGTTTAGTGTGATGAATCTAATGGTCAAGCTTAACTATTATCAATAAAATTGTTTATACGCTAATAAATATATGAATTTGACTTTTAAAGAGGGAATATCAACTGCAGTAACTAAAAAAATTTACTAGCTTCTGAATTCGGGGTTTTAATTCTTGGGGTACGTGAAGGTAATATGGTCTTCCAGTAAATATGGTCATCGGGTTAATATGATCACTTTAATAACTCAAAAACTCCAGCCTCCTTTGCATAGATGGCTTTGTAAAACGATAGCTCTTCATCAGTCAATCAAATATTAAAGGGTCAAAAGGACCCTGCTTTATCGACACCATTTTAACAGTTGATATTATAGTATATATACTTTAGTCGATTTTAGTATTGTGTAACGTAGTTCGTTTTCTTTAAGGTGGTTTTTCGAAGTTATCCTAATTATTGTCAAAGCTTGTTTGTGCTTTTTTTTTCTTAATATATTAGTTATAGTATACGACTTAGTGTTTTTATACCTATGTTATACTCCTCCTATTTTTGTTTTTATAGCCCTTTCGGTCCCAGTACCCACAATTGTGACGGTGACTTTGTCAATTTTTATAAAATTAAACAATCGCCGTATGCGAACGGGGACAGCGTCGCACGATCGTGCGTGTAGTTCGGTTTACTATGACAAAGAGCAGTGGAACTAATTACAATAATTTTGACTCAGTCGCCATTCGCCACCTAGCAAAAATCACGTGTTACGCGCCAAAATTAAACATACCTGTTTGTCACGTAAAAGTAAGTAAAAACTATATTGTTATTGCAATCATTCGTTTGAAAAAAAGCTAAATTCTCGATAAATTATGTTTTTATTCGTCCTTTCGCGTATTTAGTTTGTCTTTTTCGAGGTTACTTTTAGATGTCACAATCGTGAGAGTTCGGGCCCAACGTTGGTCAGATTAGTGATTATTTAATACCAATTATTTTATGTTAAAACCCTCTTTTTTTACTTTTTAGCCTATTTGATACATCGTTATGGATAGAAATAGCTTGGCTTTTGACTCTGGTGCTATAATGGATCAACTGGCTGACTGTGATTTTTGCGAAGACTTCGACGACGATAATGATTGGCATCCACCTGGTGAGTTACCCAGTTCTAGCTCGGATGACGAAGACGTGCAAGGAGCAAGAGATTCAACAGTAGCAAGTCCATCATTGTCGAATAAATGGACTCGCAGACGATTCTTCGGGAAACCCATGCCTACACTGATCTCGGAGTCGACGGAAGAGGTACTTACTCCAAGTGAATACTTTAAGATATTTACTGAAGAAATTTACAGCTATTATATTAACTGGTTCAACTGCCATTGGAGCCCAGCCATTGCATAAGGTCCAACGTTACGATAAAATTACAAAATCATACATCGAAGTAACTTGCCCTGATATGATAAAAAATAACATGAACACATGGGAGGTCTAAACGTCAGCGACCAAACGATGGAGGTCTACAGACCATGGCATAAAACTCGCAAATGGCCAATCAAGTTAATAATGCATTGGTTTGACTTGGCCATGGTGAACTCTTGGTACGAGTATCGCCAATCATGTGACAGAAATAAAGTTTAGAACTCTAATATCATGGATTTTCTGAACTTTAAAATATGTGCCTGATTGGTGGTTGGCGGTTCAACGAGAAAACCCACCCGAGAAGAATTCGAAGAAATGAAAGAGATGCCTTCAACATCCTATTATCAACCAGCACCTATTCCAACTATAGATAAACGTCTCGATCCTCGCTGTTGCCGAGTGACAGGTTGTACAAGCCGTTCAAAAGTAAGATGCACAAAATGTAATGTTTATCTTTGTAGTACTAAAGATAAGCATTGTTTTTATGTTTTCCATAATGAATTTTTTTTAAATATTTTTCTCATGTCTATTGCTTCTAGTAATTATAAACTGGTGATCTCGATTGTTTGCCTTGTTCCTAGTTCTTAATTTTTTATTATATCTAATTACGCCAAAAATATAGGTTAAAAGAAGCGTTATATTTTTGTTACTTATTAACAATAAGAAATTAAGTTAATTTTGATTATAAAATAAATAATTATTCCTAATTTTTAATTTTATTTGAATATTGTTATTACCCTCACGATTGTGAGGGTAGCTCCAGTTGGGCCCGACGTAGTACGATCGTGAGTATCGTGGAAAACAGTTTTCCCATTTTCCTAGATTTTTTAAGACCCCATCTTTGTAATGTACGCATGTTACTTGCCCTAAATCAATTCTGTAATATTCGTTAGGTAGCGCCGTCACGCCACGGGTCTGAAAGGGCTAAGACGGAAAAGAAAAAGCTTAAGGTGACCATATTAGTATTACCCTCATGTCTTCTTTGTACCTAGAATGTTGGCTTATCTTATGTCTTCTTTGTACCTAGAATGTTCTTTGTACCTAGACTGTTGGCTTATCTTATGTCTTCTTTGTACCTAGAATATTAGCTTATCTTATGTCTTCTTTGTACCTAGAATGTTGGCTTATCTTATGTCTTCTTTGTACCTAGAATGTTGGCTTATCTTATGTCTTCTTTGTACCTAGAATGTTCTTTGTCCTATAGCTTATCTTATGTCTTCTTTGTACCTAGAATGTTGGCTTATCTTATGTCTTCTTTGTACCTAGAATGCTTCTTTGTACCTAGAATGTTGGCTTATCTTATGTCTTCTTTGTACCTAGAATGTTGGCTTCTCTTATGTCTTCTTTGTACCTATAATGTTGGCTTATCTTATGTCTTCTTTGTACCTATAATGTTGGCTTATCTTATGTCTTCTTTGTACCTAGAATGTTGGCTTATCTTATGTCTTCTTTGTACCTAGAATGTTGGCTTATCTTATGTCTTCTTTGTACCTAGAATGTTCTTTGTACCTGAATATTGCTTATCTTATGTCTTCTTTGTACCTAGAATGTTGGCTTATCTTATGTCTTCTTTGTACCTTAGAATGTTGGCTTATCTTATGTCTTCTTTGTACCAATGTGTTTATTTATGTCTTCTTTGTACTAGAATGTTGGCTTATCTTATGTCTTCTTTGTACCTAGAATGTTGGCTTATCTTATGTCTTCTTTGTACCTAGAATGTTGGCTTATCTTATGTCTTCTTTGTACCTAGAATGTTGGCTTATCTTATGTCTTCTTTGTACCTCGAATGTTGGCTTATCTTATGTCTTCTTTGTACCTAGAATGTTGGCTTATCTTATGTCTTCTTTGTACCTAGAATGTTGACTTGTCTTATGTCTTCTTTGTACCTAGAATGTTGGCTTATCTTATGTCTTCTTTGTACCTAGAATGTTGGCTTATCTTATGTCTTCTTTGTACCTAGAATGTTGGCTTATCTTATGTCTTCTTTGTAACTAGAATGTGGGCTAAATAGTTACACTGAAAATTTTATCTCTTTTGTGGTTTCGTTAGAGCTTTTTTTTAAATTTACATGGGACCATACTTACATTGAACCTTAGGTATAGATAGTTTGATAAAAAAGAATAATTGAAGTTGGTACACAACAGGCGAAGATATTACATAAACGAACACACACAAAAACTGTTCAGTCGAATTCCTCCTTTTTTGAAGTCGTCTGTAATGATTATGTTTATGCGAATAGTGAGAAAGACGAAAAACTCTGCGTTGTAAAATGAATATGAATATTAGAAGTAATACAACATACTGACCTTTTTGGAGTTAATAGTATATTATTATGTTTTATAAACTGTCAATTAAAATTAGTTACAACGGTAAACAATCAGGATTTAAAGCAAGTTGCTTATTTTAATTTAAAATACAAATTGAGCATAGGTCTTAAGTATAAACAATTGTAATATTTGTTCAAAGACAAATCCTTTGAAACAATCTCTTTATTCCCGGCAGTGCCTACAACAAATCTATACAACTATACAAAAAAAATTGAAGTGTCTGTTTGAAATGAACAGCGTTTTACTAAGTGCATATGAAAGTATACAGGTAACAAAAAATAATTTTAAAAATCATTTGTCTGTTTGTCTGTTTCATAGATATAATAATGAAGGAGATATGCCCAGTAGTTGAAAATGTATCGGAACCCGGCGTCTCCAGTTGGCCCCTACCACGCGCTAACTACTACACAAACTAAGTCACGCATATACTCGCATTTAATAAATCATAACGTACCAAAAAATTAATTATAAACCATATCTCTAAAACCACAACGTCCATTTAAAAAAATGAAAAAAAAGGGTCTCCGGTTCTCTACACTCACCATACGAAACACAGCAGCATTAAGCTACTGTTTCACGCTGGTATTCTGTGAGAACGTGGTCCTGCCCCGGTCGAGCCGACCCATTCGTGCTACAACTATACTACTAATATAACTGCAGCATGGCTTTACCACGTATTATAATTTATAAGGAAAGAGTCGTTGCCTTTTTTATGTGCTTTTGCGTCATAACTTTAATTTGTTACAACGCCATTTTCCACCCAGGTGTTAATTACCACTTGAAAACCAAACTTCAATCTAATGTTCACAATATGATTTCATAGACAAATTATTTGTATTTTTATTACGTAGGTACAATGTTTTTAAACAAAGTTTGAATAATCAAGCAGGATATTACTTACGACTTACGTGTTTCACATGGATGAATAGCGGATGGGTTGCGATTCCAACGGGGTTTGCCAAGTTGAATTTCTACAATCGTTAACACTGATCTGGGCACCTTCAAGAAAAGAGCTTCCTCCTTTCTAAAAAGGCTGGCAACGCACCTGCAATTCCCCTGGTGTTACCGTTGTCCATGGGCGGCGGTAGTTGCTTAACACCAGGTGAACCGTGTGCTCGTTTGCCCCCTCTTCTATAAAAATAATCTCTTACTATTACAGCCTATAAAAGTCAACTGCTGAACATAAGCCTCCCCCATAGATTGACTCATATAGGCTATTGCCATAGTTGCCAAGCTTGGCAGGCGGGATGACACCCGCAGTTTTTCATAATTTTGGGTTGGTATCACCTCCTGAATTATTTTCCCTCTGACGGCTCTCACGACACCCACTAAAGGACCACTAGAGGTAGTGGGTATACTTACACCGACATCACGCGGTTAGCGCCTAATAGTCTGATCGAAATGTAGTTTCTGCGAAAAATCGTTCCAATTCTCCTAAAAATACGAGCTATGGCTCAATCGATTCGTAATATTATTCTGAGGAAGGCGTTTTTTTCCTGAAAACATAAATTGTAATTGTTATTAACAATAAACTTGAAAAAAAAATGGCACCATGTTTTTGAAAATAACTCGAAAACTATAAGAATAATGTTAAAACAAAAGAATTGCGTACGGCGCATAAGGCGCGTACCTACGTGCCCACGGTGCTGATAAATGTCCGTTCAGCTATAGCGTCAACCATTATAGAAAGTCAACTTAGCTAACCCAAATGAATGAAAGAATTCCCAGCTATGCGGTTGTATTAGTTCAAATATTTCAGAATATCGATAATAATAAATGCAAACTTTTTACTACGCAGTAGAAGCACAATATAAAAAACCAAAATCTTAAATCGACCAAGTGAAATAGTAGAGCATCTCTTGGCCTTTAACATCGAAGTAACCATTACAAATATGCCATCCAAGCCGATAGTAATACGTGTACAAAAAACACAAATTATAGGCAAAGAAAAGAGGAGGCAAAAAAAAGGCTCCCGCGGGAGAAAGAATGGAGAAAAACCCTCGAAGTTTTCGGGTCAGGTCTTACGAGTATTTTGATCGACCTTCTACACTACAGCTTAATCTACCTCCTATATAATCATAAACATAACATCGTAAACGCGTGGATTGGGATGTGTGAGTAGAATGCCAACCTTTTTGGTTGTGTGTGTTTTGTTTTAGAAAAAAACAAAAGACATACAATTTATTCACCGATACCACACAGTCTTATGTCTTCCCATGACTGTCGTAGAAGTGTCAGAAGGAATCAAAAACATGATGATGGAAGCAGTATCTTCTTGATAACAACCAGAAATACAGTAGATAAAAAAGATGATTAAACATACACATCCAGCGGTTTATCAATATAAGTTATTATGTGATGAGGTGTGTAAGGTGTATAAAAACAGGAACAGGGTTTCCTGGCCTGAAACATGCGGACCCACTCGGTCTGCCTGTTCATGTGCTTGTAATTATATTAATTTTTTTCTCCTAATATTTTACTGTTTTTGGTTACCTATTACCATTCACATATTTGTGAGTTAAGCTTCAGTCATTAAGAATACCGACGAATCTAACTATGCAGAGCTGCGTCCAGCAAACTCCGAATCTTCTTGTCCGATATTCTTCAGACCTTAAGTAGAAAGTGTGCAATCAGTGCGTGTTGCCAATGATAGCTTATGGAACCGAAACGTGGTTCTTCACGGCTAGCTTTAAGAGGAAGCTCAGCGTGTAATAAAGAGGGCTATTTTCGAAGTTTTTCTGTAGGATAAAATCCGTAACGAAAATATCCCCAGAAGGACAAGAGTAACCGGCACAGCCCAACGGATCATGAAGCTGGAGTGGTATTGGACTGTCCATATAAAACCGGATCGAAGAACCGACAACCGATTGGGAAGAAAGGTACTCGAGTAGCAGCCTTGTATTGGTACAGGCAGTTTTAGGCGCCCCTCGCAAAATGAAATGATGACCTAATAAAACACGCAGATACTCGATGGATGCAGGTGGCTCAGGATCGTACTTTTGTATTATACTGATAGTAATAGTGAAGTTTAAAAATGAATACATAGCGATAGATATCTTACGAACTGACAATGATGTGTAGTGCAGTGCTTACTCAATACTAGTAAATCCTAAGTTTTGATACTTAACCCATTTTCCAGTTTCATTTATATCTCAGCTATTTCTTTGGTGAGATTTTATTGCGTAAGACGTTTCATTACAATACGAACGCGTTCCCAAGCTCATTAAAACATCATTATGTCGTCGGCGTTTTTGTGTCTGCGAAGTTCTTCGTATAATCCCCTGATGATTGTTAACGGTTAGATTATGATGATAGATACTTACATTGGATACAAGGGCGGCAAAGGAATTCCTGGTGATAAACCTGAGGAGTGTCATTATGTAATTCTTGATTGGCATCGTTTTCCGATGAGAATGATGCAACTGCGTTTTTTTTTCATATTGAGAACATAATCGATAGTGATATATTAATAGAATAAAACCATTCCAAACTAAACCACATTTTTTATAGAATAAGGGAGAGAAATGAGCACACACTATCTGATGGTAACATCTACATTTATCCTCGATCAAGAATTGAAATGTAGCTGTGTTGTCACCCTTGAGGACTAACATGGAATGCGTCGGTTCCAAAAAAGGGGTCTCCGGTTCTCCACACTCACCATACGAAACGCAGCAGCATTAAGCTACTATTTTACGTTAGTATTCTGTGAGAACGAAGTCCTCCCCGGTCGAGCCGAGACCGACTATCATAGTTTAGCCATAAATTAGTTACCGCCTGCATATAGTTTACTTGAAAAGTTTCATCTAATTCTGGCTTTGAGAGTGTGAACAGCCCCATTGAATTGTTGTATTTGGAATTGATAGAGTGTGGAATTTATAGTTTTCATGTTTTAAATTTCTAGTTGTTTGTAATATTATATGGGTTGAATACTTATTTAATTATGTAATAGGATATAAGAGTGCATTTATTCGCTAACAAACTGTCTTTACAGTTTGGCGCAGTTATAAACTTATGTAATGTTTTTCTGTAAATGTCATTAAATAAATATATAAAAATAAAATAAAGAAATAACAAAATCTTTCTAAACTGTAAGAGAAATTAATAATGGCCCTACTAGTTATATAATAATATGTAGTCGTCCGAAAACTTCGATATGCATGAGTTAAGCTTCGGTTATCGTTCGGACCGCTTTATTCTACTGTGACGCGATGGCAGCTTTGAATTTAGAAACAAGTGTTAAAATTAAAAAAATTGTACAACCAACTTCAATATAAATAAAATGAGAACATCATCAATGTAGTCGAAGTTAATTAAATACGCAATATTATGGCTATCTCAAAAACTATTGGTCAGATCTTGATCAAATTTATATGGGACCACATGAGAAGCACTAAACCTAGAAAAAAGTTCTGAGGTAACCACTTGAATGAGAACCTTCTTCGTTGTAAGTCGGTTGAAAAAGAGAACTTTTTAAATTATGTCTTTATTTTATGGTCAGCCTAGTTATAAATGTTTACCGGTTTGCTCGTCGCTATTAAATAACAGGCCTTGCAGGCAATTAATCACAATTGCTATAAACTACTTCAATGGTTTTTAAAATTGTTCAATTTTAGGGTTCCGCTGTCGTACAATAAAATCTTTTAATTTTGTTATATGGTCACAGCATGGTATATTATATTATTTTTTAAAAACGTTACCCCTACACTAAGATTTTCTCTTGTATTGTGGGGGCAGTTTACAAACATAAATTGCACAAGGACGAACATCCAGACCCGGAACAACTACTTGTAGGCCATACAAATACTTGTTGTTGTTGTTGTTGTGTTTGTTGTTGTTTGTGTTGTTGTATTGTTGTTATGTTGTTGTTTGTTGTTGTTGTTGTATAATATTCTTTTGGTATTTAAGGGGCTCGATTTAAAATTTTGGGTAATATTTTACAAATACCTATTTTAAATTTAGATTTCTTAATTAATAACACAAAATTAAAAATTTGGAAAATGTCTGGAACGTTGCTATTATTAAATATCGTTCATTAAAATTGTAATGAGCACTGTAGTATGCTTTTATAGCATTAAATCCGCCTTTTGTTCCTATAAATTATGTAAGATTCTATAAAGACTAAATAAATAAATAGTAGGTATTTAAATCTTTAAAACATTAGAGAAATTATTACACATCCGAAACTTCTATGAATCACAGAGCAATACAGAAATTTTATGAATGCGTATCCCCATTTTCCTTTTGAATCTCTCAATCTTTTGGTAATGTTGCGCGCCTAAGTTGACGTCTGGCACTAGCGCGTCTAGTGTCGGGTAACAGATCGAGGAGAGCTTTCCAGAAAATGACATGACTAATCTTTCAACCGACAGCGCCATCTAGTATCGAATTGAAGAACTAAGCTTTCGAGAAGCCCTACACTCGAACTTTCGGCGCCTGGTCGATTGGCGCGCGTATTTAATTGAATATTATGGATGTTTCGGTGAAAAGGCATATTTAAAGGCGGTGCAATGCGCGATCGGGGCAGTATTGAATTTGGCGAGACAAGCGAAGCTTCGGAGCGAAATAAAGTGAATCAGTGTGATTAATTATCAGTGTCTTTTAAGTTTTAATTAGTGTAAAGTGAATTAAAGTGTTAGTTTTGGTAATTCTATCGGCAATTTTTATTGTCACGAACCCTAAGCTCGTAACAATTGGTGTTAGAAGTGGGATAAAATTATGCCGATTTTACCTAAGGAGGAAACGGAGGGTGTCCGTACCCGAAGTCAACGCCAGCAGGAGACGGACCAAAGAAGATTTAGAGGTGCAACGCCACAGACGTCGGAGGGCCAGCCACCGGCTGCAGGCCCGTCAGTAGCTCCTACATCTGTAGCACCTGACTTAGGTGCTCTGATGGTGATGCTGCAAGAGAAGGCTCGCCGACAGGAGGAACAGGCCCTTCAGTTGAAAGAGCAGCTGCGGGGCGGACAGGATGAACGGGCTCGCCGACAGGAGGAACAGGCACGCCGACTGGAGGAACAGGCCCGCCGACATTAGGAACAGGCCCGTCGGTTGGAAGATCAGCAGGCGGAACAGGCTCGTCGGTTGAAAGAGCAGATGCTCCTCATGAAGAACCTTCACGCTATCTTTGGGAAAGAGATAAGGGAGGTGAAGGATAGGGTTGCTCAACATGACAACCGCCTGTCGGAAGCTGAAACCCAAATCGACCAAGTGAACAATCGGGTTAACAACGTGATGGCTGACATGAAGAAATCACTGGACGAACTCAAACTTGGGGATGGAACTACAGCTCCCGTAGTAGCTACAATACCTTCGCTACGTGGATTCAAAGTGCCGCTGTTCGACGGGACTTCTTCCTGGTCGGCCTACAAAATCCAGTTCGAGTCCGTCATGGAGGCGAACGGCTGGAATAAAAGCCAGACCATGACTGCACTCACCCTAGGCCTGCGCGACCAAGCCTTAACTGTGTTGGAAGCTCTCGGTAAGAAAGTGACCTACAAGCAGCTCCTTGAGGCATTGGAGGTGAGATATGGCGACGCTCATCTGGAACACGTCTTTCGTAGCTTAGAGATCGCGTGCAACGCAGCAACGAAAACCTGCAGCAGTGGGACCTTGAGGTGGAGAGGATGGTTCGGGAAGCATATCATTCTGTACCTGCGCTCATTGAAGGGAACCTGGTGTGGACGTTCATTGACGGCATCCGCGACCTTGAAGTCAGAGCTGCTGTAAGGCTCGGGCACCACGAGACGCTTAAGAACGCCTTGGCCCATGCACTGAAGGCGGAAGCCGTGCGGCAGGATCTTCGTTCCCATCGCGTCAGGGAGGTTGCAGCAGCTACAGCAGTTCGCGACCGCAATAATGGATACAGCCCTAGGTGCTATGGCTGTGGGGAAAAGGGCCATCTTCGATCCAGCTGCCCTAAGCGAACCCGGAAAGGGAAGGTGAACGATCTCAGAAGGAAAGTGCGGCTAACATCACCGCCCAGCAGCAGCAGGAACACGACTTTACTATCAGACACTGCAGCGGGAAATGGCGAGGCAACACAGATGCTTTGTCAAGAAAACCTTATCCTGATGATTGCGAGAACAGTACTAGGCAAGAGGGTAAGGATGTTCAGGATAGACCACCTCAGCAACGAATGGAAGGACAGCTTACAACATGCACAGCAAGAAGATCCGGATATCAAGCCGATTCTGGAATGGATGAAGGCCCGTGCTGCCAAGCCTAAGTGGAGCGACGTTTCGGCGATGAGTTCGACTACTAAAAGCTATTGGGCCCAATGGGACAGCTTGCTGATTCAGGATGGAGTCCTGTGCCGTAAATGGGAAAATGGTGGAGGATACAGCTGTCGTTTGCAAATGGTTGTCCCTAAATCTAAAGTGCCGGATGTTCTACATCTGTACCATAATGGTTGTTCAGGAGTCCATCTGGGAGTTAAACGAACTCTACTGAAGATCCGAGAACGATTTTACTGGGTCCATTATCGTGGCGATGTCGAGGATTGGTGTCGCAAATGTACATGTTGTGCGGCGGCGAAGGGACCTCAAACGATAGGATGCAATTTCACCAAAAACCAAAAACACACTCGCAAACTTTGGAAGAGAATTACGGCTGCCCGCAGACCTGATCACAGAGATACCACCTGATGCTCCACGCAGTATAACCGATTATGCAAATGACTTGCGGAACAAAATGAATGACATTTATGAGCACGTCAGACAATCGGGCCAGCAAATGTCCGAAAAGATGAAAACCCGGTATGACCGCAAAATGAACAACAAAAGGTTCGACGAAGGTTCACTAGTGTGGTTGCACAATCCAGTCCGCAGCAAAGGGAAATCTCCTAAGCTTCAAGCTAAATGGGACGGCCCGTACCGGATTGTGACTAGGATCAACGATGTAACCTACCGGATACAGAAAGGCGCAAGAGGGACTTCTAAGATCGTCCATTTGGATCGCCTGGCGCGTTATCATGGGGCCGATAATGCTCGGGACGAGCATGTCTTAGGAGGGGGCAGTGTTGCGCGCCTAAGTTGACGTCTGGCACTAACGCCATCTAGTGTCGGGTAACAGAGCGAGGAGAGCTTTCCAGAAAATGACATGACTAATCTTTCAACCGACATCGCCATCTTTTTTTTTTATAGGATAGGGTGACAAACGAGCACACAGTCCACCTGATGGTAAGTGGTTGCTGTGGCCCATAGACATCCACATCTATCCTCGATTACGAATCAAAATGCAGATGCGTTGTCACCCGTGAGGACTAAGATGGAATGCCTCGTTTCCAGTAAAAAGGGTCTTCGGTTCTCTGCACTCACCATACGAAATACAGCAGCATTAAGCTACTATTTCACGCTGGTATTCTGTGAGAGCGTGGTCCTTCCCCGGTCGAGCCGACCCATTCGTGCTACAACTATACTACTAATATAACTGCAGCATGGCTCTACCACGTAAAAAACCATCTAATATCGAATTGAAGAACTAAGCTCTCTAGAAGCCCTACACTCGAACTTTCGGCGCCTGGCCGATTAGCGCGCGAATTTACTTGAATATTCTGGATGTTTCGGTGAAAATTTAAAGGCGCTGCAATACGCGATCGGGGCAGTATTGAATTTGGCGACACAAGCGAAGCTTCGGAGCGAAATAAAGTGAATCAGTGTGGTTAATTATTAGTGCCTTTTAAGTTTTAATTAGTGTAAAGTGGATTAAAGTGTTAATTTTGGTAATTCTATCGGCAATTTTTAATGTCACGAACCCTAAGCTCGTAACAGTAAAATTAAGATTTAGTAAATAAATGAGTCCATACTTCCCCTGTTTTGCTACACCAAGTCACTACTAGATGAATGAATTTCTATCAAGGAATCCATATGGGTGGGTATAGGGTTGCCACCGGTACGTATATAGTATCGTACTATATTTCAGGCAATTGTACTATATATTATAGAAAAATAATAGAGTACGAAAAGCAACTATATTTTTATACCTAATCCAACTGTCGCGCTTATATATATTAACTGTGATTGGAAGTCTGGAACAAGTTTTTTTAAGTAGTAGAACCATGCTGCAGCTATATTAATTGTATAGTTGTAGCACTTATGGGTCGGCTCGACCGGGGAAGGACCACGCTCTCACATAGTACCAGCAGTAATAGCAGCTTAATGCTGCTGTTTCGCATGGTGAGTGTAGAGAGCCGGAGACGCTTGTTCCTGGAAAAGATGCCATTCCATCTTAGTCCTCAAGGCTGACAAGGCTTCTGCATTTTGATTCGCAAACGAGGATTGAAATTAAATAAAATATAGATACAAAAGTGTATATAATAGTGTATGTAAATAATTGATTTTTATAAATACAATAAATAAACTTTTAAATACACCTTTATTTGATTTATAATTTATATTAAGGTTATAATATTGTTTACATCAATTATAATAAAAATAATTAATTTTATTTCGATTCTAAAAATAAAATTAATCCTATTTTAAAAAGTACATGACTTAAAAATATTTTTAAACCTGAAAAGTATGAAATAGCGTGCATTGGTTTTTCTTTACCGCTTTATTTTATTTTAGTCTTAAACGCGACTTATTACGAAATAATGTTCTTATATAGCACGCGATCTATCAAATGAACGACATGTAATGTAACGTGCTAAGAGATATAACGTGCTGCAAAAGTTAACGCGCTTACCGGCCTCCTACACGCTTTCTTATAAATAGCGTGCTATAATATAGCGTATTTAATAGCGCGCTAGACATTTATAGTTTAAAGTCTGTAGCGTGCTATTGATTTATAGACGTTTTGAACAACTTTAGAGTGGATTGATTTGAGTATTCAACCAACTGGAGAGGCCATGCGCGTTAATTCCTAAACAAAAAATCTGTCATTGTCAGGGGGGAGCAAGAAAAATAAGCTACTGTATACTTCACTACAAAAGACAAATTAAATCGCGTCACTATACACGCACACTACAGCATTTGTGTTTGAGTTCATTGCATTTACGCATACCATCAAATTGTACACGTGTGTCAACACAATGGTGCCGCTATCTACATGCGTAAGCAACGTAAGGTGAGGACTATGTCGATATTATTTATCGATAAACAAATCATCATAGTCCGTATAAGTTCAGCGTTGGTAAAAGAAATTTTTAGTATTTTTTCGTTCATTACATACAGCCCTTCAAAAGTCCGCTGCTGAACATAGGCCTCCTCCATGGAGTGTCACAAATCACGGTTCTGGTCCACCTGAACCATCGACTTCCTGCATGTCTTACCAGGTCGTCACTCCATCTGTTGGGGGGTAGCCCTGCACTTCACCCACTGGTGCGACGCTGCCACTCTAGAACCTTTTTCCTCATCGGTTGTCGATTCTTCAAACTATATGACCGGACCATTGCCACTTCAGCTTACTAATTCGTTGGGATATGTCGGGCTCTCTGGTTCTACTGTGAATATCCTTATTTATATGTTTATCATGCAGGAAACCCCGAGCATAGCCGTTTCCGTAGCTTGCTGAGTGACTGAGCTTCATCATACGGCCAGCAGTGAAGGGTTTTTCAGTGTTATATAAAATTATGATTTTTTTTAGTAAATATAATTAAAGCCGGTTTTTGAAAGCCTGATCAAACTCAGATTTTATTTCAAATTTATTCAAAAAGTTGACTATGGGTACTTTCCACGTTTTGTTTATACCGAGCAATAAAAACACTAATGCGTCAGTAGCTTCACCGAAATTATCAGATATAATATCAAACCCGTAGTATACATAGCCATAATGCCTTTGGCTGCCAGCATGGTATTTCATCAACTGCTTAATTTTTATTTCATCCATGACCAAGGTACAATAAAAACGGTTTTTAGTTTAATTTTCCTTGGTATATAGTCTGTTTGCTTAGGTACAGTCGTTTTTGTACCGCGTCGTCTCAGCACGTGCCGCGCTTTATCAAAGGTGCGACATTAAAGTTCGTACTGTAAAGCAGCCGAAGTGTCGGAAATCAAAAACCAAATTTTACCGCGTTAAGTCCGTAAAATTAGCTTCATTTAATGTGTAGTGTTCGCGTAAACATAAGAGGTCATAATTGTGTGGCCGTGGAAAGAAAAAGGGGAAATCTCCCGCCGGCATCCCAAACCACGGAAAACACCCGCCCCCCGTAAAAAAAAAACACCCCCCCCCCCCTTTGGCCCCATGTCTTCGAAATATTTTTTTAGCTTATTACTCAGACATGCAGGTTTCCTCACGATGTTATCCTTCACCGCCGAGCACCTGTTAAATCAGCACTTAAAATTGTAATTAACAATTTCATTGGTGCCGGCGGGGATCGAACCCGGGTTACTCGCGTTCTGTTATATTTACAGCGAGCGTTAACTATCCGAGCTACCACGGCTCCCACAATTGTAAACTTGTCGAAATTCTAAAATACTTTTAAGAAGAATAATATTGGTGACAAGGGTAATAATAAAACTATTTAATCTATAATTACCACCCACAAGTTCAAGGTTGGTACAGCAGCATCGGCTAACCTTCTTTTATTGCTAACTTGGCGTATGAGATATGATTAATCAAAATCTCCTTTGCCGATGTTACTGCAGTAATGTTTACTGATGACCTTGGGATTCTGTTCGTAGATCTGCTGAAGAAGGCCTTGCTAGGATCGCTAAGTGGCTGAATACCAACCTACTTACTTTAAATACTTCGAATGTCCTTTTCATAAGAGCTATGATGATACTGAGGCTCTTTTATGCAATATGAATTAATGTAATTTATTTATAACACAAACACACGCGCGTGCGCGATTATTATGTAAATATTATGCAAATAGTGATGTAAGTGCTATGGAAGAGTGGAGTCTCCTAACACAAGTTTTTGTATTTAAGAGGAGACCTCATTCCCGGTTATCATTTATGTATGTTAATTTACTGAATAAACTATTTTTATTTATTATTATTATTATTATTATTAAACCAACAATAGAAAAATTTACTACTTTTTGTAACACTTTATTATAAAATCTAAACAAAAAATAAAAACCTGTTCGGCAGACAAATCTGAATGGGTTAATTAACTTATCGATAGCTAAAGTTGTGGCGTACATCACTACATTGCAATAATTTCGGTTGCCGTGATACCAATTTAATTTTACAAAAATTGTATACATTTGCTAGGAAGTGGCAAGTTTCGATTCGATTTATGCGGCCTTTATTTTACATAATTTTTTTTTTTGATAAAGACTATTTATCGATTATATTCAATTATAATATATTCAGGATCGTGTTATTAGTATTTAAATCACTTGACAAAATCCCCTACATATCTTAATGTAATGATTATTATTCATCACAAACTGATTTAGTTTATAAGAAATAAATTTTTGTTAATATATTTATTCTGTGTAGTAAATTATATTTATTTTAAAATCGCTTATTTTTCACTTCATGAACTATGCT
Source organism: Parnassius apollo (assembly GCA_907164705.1). Classification (NCBI taxonomy): domain Eukaryota; kingdom Metazoa; phylum Arthropoda; class Insecta; order Lepidoptera; family Papilionidae; genus Parnassius; species Parnassius apollo. The sequence continues at coordinate 1,503,972 of CAJQZP010000935.1, forward strand.
GGCAACACTTCGTATTTTACGAAAATATTCAGAAAATACGAGTTTTAACGAAAATATTATGTTAAAAATATTCACAGATAAAAAGCCACGTTGTCCTTTTGTAAATTTGACGGTTTTGATTGTTTTTGCAGGAAAATACACTGCAATTTGGCATTTTTGTTGGAGCTCAATCGACTGGCACGATCACTTCCATAATGGTGCACTACAAAGATAATACACTATATACCAGAGCACGACGCGGAGCAATTAGTTTTATATAACGGCCGTGAGTCGGACTCTCGTACCTTTTACAGAGGTATTATTAGGTATTCCTTGCGATGGCGTCTCCTTTGACTGTTAAAAGGTGGATTGTTATGAAACTTTTGCATGGGGCCGGTTCGACCGGGTAAAGACTACACTCTCACAGAATACTTGCGTTTTATACCAGCCTAATGCTGCTGTCTTTCGTACGGTGCATGTAAAGAACCGGAGAACCTTTTTACTTATAAGGAGGCATTCTTTCTTAGACCTCACTGCTAACAAAGACTTGATTCTTATTTGAGGATAGATGTAGGTGTATATGGGGCCACGCTGCAGCTATTTTATTTAGCAACATTACGCTGCTATTTTACACTGGTATTTTGTGAGAGGGTGGTCCTCCCCCGGTCGAGCCAACCCATTCGTGCTACAACCATAGTATAGCTGCAGCGTAGCTCCACCACGTATAATACGTTTACACTACCTAGTAATCTAATTAACTACCCGTGCTAGAAAGCCGTCCTCCCGTCCTAAATTCTGCGTGACAGTTACTACATACGGAATTTACCATTGGAAATTGTTAAACTTGTATTTTATTAATTAAAAAAAAAAGATTTTTGCGTTCGTCCGGGTCATACTGGACACGCAACTCGTTACCGTTCCAGCCTATTAAAGTCCACTGCTGAACATAGGCCTCCCCCATAGATTGCATCTAAGGGGAAATATTTTTCTTAGTTGCCACGTACGGCGAGCGGGGCGCGGCAACCGTAGTTTTTTTATTTATCCCATCTCCTTATTTTCCTATGTCGTCCCTTACGACACCCGAGACGATATAGTATAGAGGATATTCTTACAGCACCATAACTCGGTTGATATTTTAATATTGTAAAAAATCTCCATTCCGCTAAGTTACATTATCGCTTTAAACTACGAGTACCAGAGCGTGGCCTGTTAGGTAACGTAAATAGATGAAATATTAGTAACGGTTTCAAGTATAATTAAAACTGGATCATCATAATTAAAGTAGGTGTAAAATGAGACGAACGAATACTTCATGATGTTACTAGTGACTCGTCTCGACTTTGCCTACTTGCTTTTTGCAAGTGTGGTATCTATTCTATCCTTCCATAAAATATGGACGTATTATACGCCTTTACCAAGAATAATTTAAATGACAGTAAAAACACAAATTCCATCAAGTAGTATTAAAAGCGAATTCATAGACAGACGCGGATAAGCAACTTCGATCTCGCCTTCTAAGATTTTGAAAAGGCACTCGTCGTCGCCGCATACATTAAGAAATTTCTCATCAAGATACTTTAAAGAGCTGCCGATCGCTGATTCCAAAAAAAACAGCAATAAAATATACTTTGAAAGGAATCCCTCTCTCTCCACCCGAACCCCCCGAACCAACAACCCCCCCCCCCCACCCAACAAAAGAAGAAAAACAAAAAAAACACCCCACCCCAACGACCACACCCCCCCCCAACACAACCAAAACCCCAACCAACAAAAAAAAAAAAAAAAAAAAAGTAAAAAAGAAACATAAATATTGTTTTACATTTAAATATTTCCATTTTTAAAATTAGAATCAGAGTAACTGATTAATAAGCTGAAGTGGCAATGGGCTGGCCATATAGCTCGAAGAACCGACAACCGATAGGGAAAAATGGTTCTCGAGTAGTAACCTCGTATCGGCAGGCGAAGTGTAGGGTGTCCGCCCACTAGTTGGACTGTTAGACATGCAGGAAGTCGATGAATGCACGTACCTCAGGACCGTGCATTGTGGCATGCCTTGGTGGAGGCCTATGTTCACCAGTGCACTTGTGAATTGGCTGTAATGATGATGGTGATGATTCAAATTGATAATGAATGGCTTGTTGGAACTCTTTTCATCCAATCCGTTAATAACGAAGTTAAGTTCACACAAAACTGGTTTTCAAATTACGTCACGGCAAAGTACATTCTTTAGCACGTTCCGTAACAGCCTGGCCATGGGAATTTTGCAGTAGCGAAAATTCGCGCGGCGCGAACGGCGAGGCGTCTAGCGACTAAAACAAATGTATAGAAATGTATGGAGCAAGCCACGCGTACGGTGATTTTAAATTTAAACGGTCAATTTACTTCATTTCGTAACTTTTTCATATTTAGGTATACGAATACTACGTATTAAATGCAAAATCAAAATGATCCATTATAACCCGTGGATAAGAACATGTAACTGATATTATGATGTTGATGTGACTTCGGGAAGTCTGCAGTATGTAAAACATGTTCAGAATCGGCTTAACCTTAACATCATATTTGATAGACCATCAAGGACGGATGTCAAACACCTCACTCCCCTCGTGACTATGGATGCTGGAAAGCCCCCGCAATGTCGGGAATTAAAAAGTTAAAAATAAACGCGATAAAATCCGTATAGTTAGTTTCATTTAATCTACTTTGTTACGGTTTCTGGGTCCGAATTGAAGGTGAAACCGATAGTTTATAAACAAAAATTATGCTAAGCCGCCAGAGAATCCTTCACCTCATTTTATCCCGTGGGTACCGTAAGTTATGAGTCATGCCAGAAAAAATTCATGGCCTCCGATAAATTCATTTCCTCTATCGCCTCTGACGACACTCATGGGATGATACGATTCGGGTTAATTGGTATCCTTTCGCCGCCACTACTCCTCACTAGGAGATGATCAGCTAATGTAAGCATAATGTACTTGATATCTTTTTTTTACTAAACCAAAAAAAGGCACCACCACGCCACAGTAAAGTAAAACACTTGGCAGGGGTTTTGGCAGTCATAGTGTTTTGTTTTAGTTATTTGGAAGATGCTGCTACCTACCTATCTCCTGGTTTATTTCCTGATGCCGGACTAAATACGGGGTACTGAATATACTCACACCATCACTGTTTTCCGCAAAAAAACCTAAATAAAAGAACGAAAGTTTTTATATTTCTAATAGTATTAAAAGACATCTACTTTATTTCTTAAATCGTTATTAGAAAAAAAGATATCACCGCTTTGCCTCCTTATTATGGATATAATGATTTATAGCTGTTTCGAATTTTATCTTAGAAATTAATGATGAATAAATTTGTTAAATTTGATTTATTTTCTATCACGCCCGCATTACTGTATTAGAATTGACACAAAATTTTAACGGTCAGTGTTTTTTTTAAAGCAATATTTTTATGACAACGTTAATTTAACCAAGCCTTTTTCAAGGATATTATAAGTACTCAAGTTTTGCAGAGTAAATTTATCATAGTGGTAGTTAAAATGGTATTACGGGAACATAAAAAATGGTTCGAAATATTTAAGCTGTTCTCATTACGTACAGGCTATCGATATTAGCACAAGTAATTTAAAAATAAATGGATTTCAACCAAATTTTGTTTGAAGGTTTTTCTGACGGCTCCGTAGCGCAGTGGCTTAGCCTTGAGTTTACCCGCCGCAGAGGGCCTCTGGTTCGAATCCCGCAAAAAAAAAAACAAGTATTTGTATGGCCTACAAATTATCGTTCATTTACGTCTTATATATTCTCTAGTTTACCGGTATCTTTAAATATTTTTTCGTCGTATAACCATCTCATTTACGCCAGGTTTAAAAAAATCAGATCTGTGAAGTGACGGAAAGCAGCTTCAAAGGTGCGAAACGATCCTCGATTCGCCTGTCGGGTGTGACGATAAAGGCAAATCTTTAACAATGGGAGAGGCTCGTACGTGGTAGAGCCATGCTGCAATTATATTAGTAGTATAGTTGTAGCACGAATGGGTCGGCTCGACCGGGGAAGGACCACGCTCTCACAGGATACCGGCGTAAAATAGCAGCTTAATGCTGCTGTGTTTCGTATAGTGAGTGTAGAGAACCGGAAACCCTTTTTACTGGAAACGAGGAATTCCATCTTAGTCCTCACGGGTGACAACGCATCTGCATTTTGATTCGTAATCGACTATAGATGTAGATGTCTATGGGCCACCGCAACCACTTACCAGACAGTGTGCTCGTTTGTCACCCTATCATCATCATTCTCTAAACCATTTCCCATTATCTGGGGTCGGCGCAGTAAATCTTCTTGTTCCATTCCTCTCTATCAGCCGTCATTTCCATACTTACTCCTTTCATTCTCATATCACTCTTCACACAATCGATCCATCTTTTATTCGGCCTTCCTCTGCCCGTGTGTCCCTCTACATTCATATTCAACACTCGTTTTGTGACATGACTTTCATCCCTCCGCATCACATGCCCAAACCATGCCAATCTGCTTCCTCTCACCTTTTCTACCACTGGCGCTACGTTCAGGCTTCCTCTTATATACTCATTCCTTATCTTATCCATCCTTGTCACACCACACATCTAATTAAAAAATCTCGTTTGTCACCCTATCTAATTAAAAAAAAAAACAAAGGGAGAGGGCCATGTCTAGTAGCAAATTTTTACGGTCGGTACGGTAGATAATAGAAAAAGAAGTATGTTTGGATATTTAGTTATTACCAAAACTTGGAAGCTAGTATAGGGCGTCAACTTCCCCTGGATGAAATTGTGGAACAAAAAAAATCGATGAAGATTCTCGACTTTTTCGACAGAATGAAATTAAATTTCGACGTGTTAAAACTGTACATTTACTGTTTACGTCTTGAAATTAGGTAAGCGTATTGTGTTTAGAAAGTAAAGCGTCATTATCATAATAGCTGCAGTTAGATCCCCTCCTCTGATGCACTTCTAGAGGAAAATTTCTTATTGGTATAATCTTCAAATTCAGTACGTATTAAAATTAATGCTCGAGTCAGAATAGTCTTATTTTAACGGAACTCCTGAATTATAAATAAGGAAGTTTTGCATGCCTACGAGTTCAGTTTCCCTTACAAATTATAAATTTGCGCATTTGCGCATTACTAGTGAAAAAAATTCGACCGTAATTTATGAACATTTTAACGAGTCTCTATTACACATGCTATGCATATTTCACTTTTAACTGCAACACAGTTTACATTTTCTTAAATAAAAATGTTTAAATATGTACATACCGTTTTGTAGTCTCAAATATAGTTTTTTCTTTCTAATTAATTCACATTTTGTTATATAAAAATGTTTAAATATATACATACCGTTTATTTATTATTTTTAATTAGAAAGAAAAAACTATATTTGATACTACAAATAGTATCAAATATAGTTTTTCTTTCTAATTAATTAAAATTTTGCTATATAAAAATGTTTCAATATGTACATACCGTTTTGTAGTATCAAGTATAGTTTTTTCTTTCTAATTAATTCACATTTTACTATATAAAAATGTTTAAATATGTACATACCGTTTTGTAGTATCAAATATAGTTTTTTCTTTCTAATTAATTTACATTTTCTTAAATAAAAATGTTTAAATATTTTTTCATTATTAGTTCAGTATTAGTTTTTTCACTCTAATTAATTCACATTTTGTTATATAAAAATGTTTAAATATATACATACCGTTTTGTAGTATCAAATATAGTTTCTGTCTCTTTCTAATTAATTCAGAAATTCACTAAAAATGAAACCCAGATTTTATTTTATAGAGTTAGGGTCACTAACGAGCACACAATCCAACTGATGGTAAATGGATCCTGTGGAGCATAGACATCTACATTTAACCTCGATTAGGAATCAAAATGCAGATGCGTTGTCACTCCTGAGGACTAAGATGGAATGCCTCAATTCCAGTAAAACGGGTCTCCGGTTCTCTACACTCACCATACGAAACACAGCAGCATCAAGCTGCTATTTTACGCTGGTATTCTGTGAGAGCGTTGTCCTTACCCAATCAAACCGACCCTTTTGTGCCATAACCATAATATAGGTGCAGCGTGGCTCTACCACGTATAGAATTTAAACATAGTTAATTTTAAATATAGTTAATGCAGTGCCGATATCTTTTCAGGTAAATATGAGACGCTGTTAGATGACTCACTTCTCGCCCTGCACACTGTCAACGCCTCACACATCCAGTTCCCTCGCCTCATCCACACTTCAGGAACAGCCGAAAAGTTACACAGGTACTTCTCCCAACTCGATCTACCTCTCATCCGTCGCCTATATAAACTCTACAGGTACGACTACAGGCTGTTCAATTATGATCTGGACAATATAGTTGGTTATGATCTAGGTTAGGTTAGCCTAATTTATTTAACCGTGGTACTTTTGGCGGTAGTTAGCCACTACTGGGCATCATTTTAAAAATGGTTGACCATTCATCCAGTGAATGTGATATATATTTAAACCATAATATTGGGAAGATATCTCGTTTAAAGTTTATAATAGGGATGTAACGATACATAATTGTGCCGATACGATACCGATACCGATTATTGTAGTAAATCATCGGCGATACCGATACCGATACCTTTACCGGTGACTGAGTAGAAATAAAAGAAACAAATAAACAATGAATAATTTTCTTTATCATGCATAAAAGTTGCCTGTATTTATCAGAGACTGAACTTTGAGAAGTTTGAAAACCAAAATATCAATTCAAAATTTCAATACAAAATTCAAAGAAAACCTTTATTTATATGAAATAATCAAGAATATTCTCAAGTTTTCAAAGCGCTGATCAAGAAAGTAATTTTCATTACACAAAGTGGTAAAGTAAACCGATATAAAAGATCAGTAATTAGAGTTAGCTTTTGGTAGGTTTTTGTGAAGAAAACAAAGTTTGTTTAAACTATTAGCAGATAATCTGCAATTATGCAAATCATTTTGAAAAAGACCTGTAGTTAAAAAAACACTCTGTCGCAACTACGCTGAGCAAGAATGTCGCGCGCACATTGTTCGTTTCGCACATCGCTCACTATTAGTAATCGATGGTTTCGCACGCTTTTCATACTCTTGATATCGGTTGTATATAATCGGCGATATGTCGGTATCGGTATTGGAATCGTTACATCCCTAGTTTATTACTTGAATTATTATTAAGTTTACTGTTGCTGTTGTTATAAGTAGGAACCAATTTTAAAGTAAAAACCTACGATAAATTTTAAGCTCTCTATTTTTATATAGGTACTTATTAATATATACAGGTATTAGATCAAGTTAAAAGTTAAACGTCTGCTTTTATATGGTAAAAGGACGTTCGTTAATGTATATTTAATGCACTTTTTATTATACTATATGTGCATATATCTTATTATATTTTACTACCTTGTTGTATGTAATTGTAAAAATAAATCGAATGAAGTACAAGTCAAATGTACAGTTTTGATATTTTCTTATTTTTTTTAATGTACACAACCGAATGTTAAATTGTTAAAAGGATAATCTAATAACCAAATTTACAGTAAAATAACGTCTGTTATGTATAAAACGCTCAAAGAAATAAAAACTTATTTTGTTATAGCCTTTCCTTTTCATTAGATCGTTAATAAAATAAATAAATATCCATTATAAGGTGAAAAATAAATGATGAAATATTAAGATTATTATATGGACTGCGACTACCTGTAAAGATTTTATATAAATAAATAAAAGATGATTCATCGGATAATTTTAATTTATCCGAAATATTTGTTGATATTTTGTAAGTATTTCATTTCTGTGTTTTGTTATCTGTGGATCTAGAAAAATATAAAAAAGCGAACAACTAATCAAGTGATCCTTATCATTGTTTTAAAGCATTCTATGTTTAAATAAATATATTCTATATAATATAAATGTTTAAATATAGTAATAAATAAGGTTCGATGAACTGTTGGCTGGTTTTTAGATAATACAAAATATATTGAATACGATACTGGTGTCGGATAAGGAGTAGTTGGTTGAAAGAATAATTAATTTGAGATGTTGTTTATAGATGATCTCTATATGTTTAATGATTCATATTGGGATCAAATAAAAATTTTCGTTCTGTGATTACAAATGCTATGAAATGAGTATACCAATTCGAATATTCTCTAATAAAGTTTTAAACCACATATATTTTTGTTTACATTTTCTTTCAAATACCGTGACAGTTATAGCCTATCAAAAGTCCTGCAAAATATAGATCCCCCTAATGATTGCTTTATTTGCCATATTTTCCACGCTTGGTAAGTCCAAGTCTGAAATAAGTTTAAAGAAAAAGTTAAGTTTTTCTTTAAATTTTTAGTCGATAACAGACAGACACTGCTTATCTCATGTTTTGTTCCCTCTGCCGCCTCTTACGACGCCCACGGGACGCAATGGGTCTGTCGATATTTATACACCAGCAGGCAGCGAGCCTTTCAAATATATCTATATTTTGATAGTAAATACCTCTTAACTAACGCGCAAATCGTACAAGGAGTGAAAACAGTTATTTTTACATAGCGGAATGCAAGTTTTCTATTTATTTGTAACTTATACTATTAAAGTTAAAGTTACAGCCTATATACGTCCCACTGCTGGGCTCAGGCCTCCCCCTCATTTCTGAGAGGGTTTACGGCAAGGAAATGTCCGCCGCGCTGCCCAAATGCGTGTTGACGAATTTCACATGTCTTCGAAATATTTTTTTTTCTTATTCCTCGGACATGCAGGTTTCCTCACGATGTTTTCCTTCACCGCCGAGCACGTGGTAAATCAGCACTTAAAATTGCAATTAACAATTTCATTGGTGCCGGCGGGGATCGAACCCGGGTTACTCGCGTTTTGTTATATTTACAGCGAGCGTTAACCACTGAGCTACCACGGCTCTTACCTTAACTTAACTTACCCGGCTTTAACTTATACTATTAATCTAATATAATCACAAACAATGTGCCAGGTGGAGGCGGCGTAGAAATACCCAGCATCTCCACAGTACACTCCTGGCGAAGATTATCCCATTTCGCCCCGTCGTTATCACAAGTGCCGACTATGGGCATTTCCTTAAAAATCTTACGGCGTTATAGCCATCTCGTTTACGCCAGACGTAAATTCCAGACTAGAGGAAAACGCAAAGGTGCGAGACGTCTGGCACTGTCATTGTTATTCCTCCTGCCAAGCGTGACGTTTGAGCGAAATCCGCTGTACAATGGGTTTACGTGGTAGAGCCATGCTGCAGCTATATTGTGGTTGCAACACGAATGGGTCGGCTCGCCCGGGGTAAGCACGCTCTCACAGAATACCAGCGTAAAATAATAGCGTAAGGCTCGCTTTACATTTTGACAAGTGACAATTGCGAGTGGCAAGTGAGAAGTGACAAGTGCGTATTTTATTCCCACTTATCACTTGTCACTGCCTGATGCCTGTTCACACGCACTAAGCACTTGTCATTTGTCAGTTGCACTTGCTACTTGCACTTGTCACTTCTCAAAATGTAAACCGGGCCTAATGCTAGTGTTTCTTATGGTGAATGTAGAGAACCGAAAACCCTTTTTACTGGTAATGATGCATTCAATCTCAGTCCTCAGGGGTGACAACGCATTTTGATTCTCAATTGAAAATAAATGTGGATGTCTATAGGCCACAGCATCCACTTAACATCAGGTGGACTGTGTGCTCGTTTGTGACCCTTATTGTATTGAATAAAATGGGAAAGGCCTTGCAGTAGTTTACTTACACGGGCTAATGCTGATGATATGCTGATGGTGATGATAAGACGATACTGTATTCGACTTATTACTGACAATACATACGGGAGTATTTTTTAGTCAAACCCAGTGTTTAACGGGATTAAACATTTCGATCACTGCTTATAGGGTATAAGTACCAGCGTTCCGTCGCAACTTCACTCCTACGCGGGCCCCGTCTTTGCCCACGCTAACCCTAATATTTTAAATGAACTCCAAATAGTTCAGAACCTCTTCTGTCGTCGAGCTGCGAACGCACCTTGGTACGTCCGTAATGCCGACCTTCATCGGGACTTAGAGCTCCCAACAATTCAACAATTTTTTAAAAAACTCTCTGAGAACTTCTTCAAAGCCTCAGAGTCGCACCCAAACCATTTAATTCGTGAGGCAGCTTCTTATGCAGCCCCACCCCCCTCTCGCTATCGTGTCCGCAGGCCGAGAAACACTCTCTCGGACCCGCCTAATAAACTTTCAAACGACCTGAACTGTCTCCTGGCGGCTCAGGCCAACTCTAATTAAATAAAATTATTGTAATAACTAACATTAAATTGCCTTCGTAGGCACTCCCTCAGCGGCACTTAGCCGCCTGCGCCCTCTTTTCCCAAAAGAGGGTCGCTCATGATAAGGCACAATAGAGCTTAATCAGCCCGTTGCCTGTCTCCAAAGGCGGTTTTTAGAGGGTATCACTTAGGGTCCCCGGTAGGACAGTGAGCCCCTCATAACCACGATAGACCGGCTATCGTGGTATGCGTAATGCATTTTCCGCCTCCCTACGTATAGGGTAGCCCTTTAATTGCTTCGGGCGCAAAAAAAAAAAACGCAACTTCACTTAGTTGATTTCTGGATCTCGACAATAGAGCCACCTACAAGGTCCATATGTTAATCCAAAGCATCCAGGGACCGACTTAAACACAAAAACATTCATAAAAATCGGTCCATACGTATAAGACTATAGCGAGAGGAGTTCAGTGACAAACACGTATAAAAAATGAAATAATATAGGTACACATATATATAACTATAGTAATGCCCAGATTACGTAGCTAACTAATGCCTATATAGTCTTGTGTTGTTTTTGCACTTTGTGATCTTTTTTCCTTCGTGTTGTCTTGCTACGTATTACGTAACATTGGCGTTCAATTACAATTTCCAGCGTTATTATAACGTTAACAGCGCTCGAACACTACGTGCACAATTTTTCGGTCTCTTGTGAAATTACATACAGAACAAATGTGACAAATATGAAAGATTACCCACGATGTTTTCTTCACTGCCGCGCACGTGGTGAATCAGCACTTAAAATTGTTAATAATTTTATAGTGCCGGCTGGAATCAAACTACCATCATTTAACCACCACACGCTCGGCTGGTCTCTACCCTATTTTGTCTTTGTATATATACTAACCGGCCAGGCAGACGTTGTTCTGCCCTTTTCGACGACTCTTTGTCATGTCCTATTAAAAATACTTAAATTCGCAAAAAAAATATGGCTCACTAAATATGGCATGGACAAAAAAATTATCCTATCTCTCAAGTTGAACCAAACTTTACACGGTGTGCAAATTTGATTAAAATCGGTGTAGTTTAGGAGCCCATCGCGGACAAACAACGTGACACGTATTATATTTCTAGAAAAAAATGGGTTGTTACAGGTGAACGGAATAGAAGCCCATGGCACTGATATTTTACAATTTTTTTTTTACATTTACATCTTATGAAATAATCTATGAATAAATACTACTAATTGGAAATAAAATTTCGGTAGTAATAAAATAAGAACAAAAATGTTGAACGTAATAAATAAATAAAACGATTAAAAACTATCGAAATTTAAATAATACGTAGGTACCCAATTAGTAGTACGAGGGCGGCACTGAAAATTTCGGGAATCAAGGAAGTGACACAACATTACTATTAAAAATGTATTTATTGCTTTTCGAAGTATTCTCCGCGAAATTTGACACATTTTTTCATACGATGGAACCAATCATTGAAGCAACTATTCCATTCGGAAGTTGGGGTCTCCAAAATGGCCGTTTCGTAGGCGTCCACAGCTTCCTCAGGTGATGAAAATCTCTGTCCACACAATTTATTCTTTATTTTAGGGAAAGTATAGAAATCATTAGGGCTTAGGTCGGGGCTGTACGGCAGATGGTCTAATAATTCTATGTTTTCTTGCTGTAAAAACTCTTTTGTTCTGTGTGCGGTGTGAGAACTCGAATTGTCGTGATGGAGGATGATGCGGCGGTTACAGTTCTCTTTACGGAGTTTAGAAACGACCTGTGGCAAACAAATGCTAGCATACCATTATGCATTAACCGTTCTTTGTCCCTCAAAAGGAATAGTCGTAACATGGCCGGTTTTGGAGACAAACGTGGCCACCATTTTTTTTTTGCAACACTCCGTGAACGAACAATTTTTGTTGGCTTTAACTCATTTTCGAACACCCAAACTCGAGACTGGTTTTTTGTTTCGGGTTCGTACGCGTATATTCAGGATTCGTCATCTGATACGATGTTGTATACAGCATTTGAGGATCCTGCGTGGAATATCGGACGCACCAAGTAACGCGAGCCGCTTTTTGCTCTTCATAGAGGGAATGCGGTATCCATCGGGAAAACAACTTTTTTACACCTAACTGTTCATGCAAGATTATTTGTATTTGACTCATGCCAATGTCTAAAGTTGACTGAATTTTGCGGTATGTCACATGTCGATCTTCCTCAATCAGCTTACGCACAGCATCAACGTTTTCTTGGGTGACTGCAGTTTTTGGATGACCTTGACGGGGATCATCACTGAGCTTGACACGTCCACGTTGAAATTCAGTAAACCAGCGATAAATTGTGGTTTTGGATGGGGTTTCATCACCAAGTGCAGAAATCATCCGGTCAACACACTGTTTTTGTGTTAAACCACTTCGAAAGTCATAATAAATCATCGCTCTTGAATTTTCTCGAGTCAATTCCATTTTCTCAACGACTAAACAAGTTTGACAAAACCTTCTGACAAGACCGAGAATCTTTTTTTTTAAATAAATAAATGGTATTCGATTTTTAAAACCAAGGAGTTTTTAATTAAAAAGATTTTAATACGACAGGAACAGTGGAAATATTCCATTCCCGATACTTTTAGTGCAGCCTAGTATTTGCAAGTGGCCCATTTTAAATAATGGATGGGTAATATAGCAGCAGAGGAGGCATTGTAGCAATTGTAATATCAAGTTCAACTAACCTTTAGAATTAATGAACATTTACCTTCTAAAAACATAAACGTCGTTGTTTAAAGCCAAAGAGTCGTAACGCACGTATCGAAATACTTTTTCTTGACGAAGATCGGCTAAAGCTTGATAAACTTTCAAATGAGATCTCGTAGCGGCTTTTTGAATTTCCACATTCAAAGTTTCATAACCTTCTGCTACTAGTAGCGACGTCTTGTCAGCAGTTGAGAATCCTACAAATATATTCATAGCATGAAAATTTCAATTTTTTTTTGCTCTTTTTTTGGACTACGGAAAATCACAAGCTCTATGTAATAACTAGAATGTGGTATAAATATTTTAATTAAAAACTGCATGCCGTTTTGAATTTAAGGTTCTCCTGAAGTGTATTCCATAAAAAGAATAATAAAATACATATGTAACATATAATATACATAAATCGTTGAATTTAAAATGTCCTCTAGTTAGCAGCAGTCAGCTAAAAGTTTTTATTTCAGTAGATAGTTTGCATTTGCAATCGGTAACAAATTTATCAGTAAAAAATCGGTAAAGTTGCCTGAATTTCGCTGTATGTCACAAGTCGATCTTCCTCGATCAGCTTACGCACAGCATCAACGTTTTCTTGGGTGACTGCAGTTTTTGGACGACCTTGACGGGGATCATCACTGAGCTTGACACGTCCATGTTGAAATTCAGCAAACCAGCGATAAATTGTGGTTTTGGATGGGGCTTCATCAACAAATGCAAAAATCATCCGGTCAACGCACTGTTTTTGTGTTAAACCACTTCGAAAGTCGTAATAAATCATCGCTCTTGAATTTTCTCGAGTCAATTCCATTTTCTCAACGACTAAACAAGTTTGACAAAACCTTGTGACAAGACCGAGAATCTTTTTTTAAATAAATAAATGGTATTCGATTTTTAAAACCAAGGAGTTTTCAATTAAAAAGATTTTAATATGACAGGAACAGTGGAAATATTCCATTCCCGATACTTTTAGTGCAGCCTAGGTATTTATGAATAGGTCGATTTCATAATACATATGTTAATGTAAAAGAAAAAAAAAACGGAAAATATCAGTGCCATATGCTTATATTCTATTTACCTGTTACACATATTTACTAGCGAACACATTAGAGGTGGCGATTGCAGCCCATGGCCACCTGCAGCAAACTTCATACAAAGAAGAACTACTTCTCAGCAAAGGTGGTGGAACTAGGTAGCTACATTTTGTACCTACTTATTGAGTACTTACTTTACTTGAGTAGGTTATTTAATATGTGATTTGTAAGTGACTAGGTTAGTATTTTTCACAATAAAATAGAGGGAATAAACGTGCCCCTACTTCATGGTAAGCTGCTGTGACCAATTGACTCCTACAATTATCTTCATTGAGGACTAAGGTGAAATACCTCGTTACTAGTAAGCAGGGTCACCGCACTTCTCATCTTTTAACACCATTATGTTGATATTTTCATTAGTATTCTGTGATACGTGTTTCTTATCTGATTTAGCCGACCCTTTTTGAATTGCTATCATATAAGATTGCAGTGTCCAGAAACTACATCAACATGAGGATCAACTGGTTATTCTTGAGCAAAACATTGGCTTCTAGCTTTTTACCAGCGTCTTCGCTCGCGCGGGCTTTTATATTACATTAATAAAGGTAACATTAATAAATGTTGTTCCATGCCAAAATTAGCAAAATTCGATCACTGTTAGAGTCACCTCGGTGTCTGTCCCTATGTCTGTTGTCTTAAAACATCCACTATTATTTTATATCAGGCGTGTCTTCCGATGTATCCATTAGAAAGGTCATTTGTCTTGGAATTAAAGAGACATGATGCCGAAAATGATAATAATATATTTCCTAATTGTAACATATTATTACTGTGTAAAGACGGTGTAAGAATATCTACTACCCTATATCATCCCGTGGATGTCGTAAGAGGCGAAAGTTTTTCTTAAATAAAATAAGGGTGACAAACGAGTACACAGTCAACCTGATGGTAAGTGGATGCTGTGGCCCGCAGACATCTACATTTATCCTCGATTAAGAATCAAAATGCAGATGCGTTGTCGCCCCTGAAGATTAAGATGGAATGCCTCGTTTCCAGTAAAAAATGGTCTTCGGATCTCTAAACTCACCATACGAAACACAGCAGTATTAAGCTGCTATTTTACGTTGGCATTCTGTCAGAACGTGGACCTGCCGCGGTCGAGCCGACCCATTCAGGCTACAACCATAATATAGCTGCAGCGTGGCTCTACCACGTATAAACAGAGGGAAACGAACCAGCTGTTGGACAGCAGTACCTTAACGACTAAAACTTGGCAACTGTGGCAAATGTCCCTTTTATTGCCTCATAAGGGGTTTATAAGGCAATAAAAGGGAAATTGTTTCAATGTTTAGAATGTGATTTCTCTCATAGAAGCCTCATATATATATGCCATAGTTGCCAAACTTGGCGAGCGGGTTTTCTATTTTCAGTTGTTATTACGAAGACGCTGCTGTGCATCTCCTGTTTTGTTTCCTGTTGCGGTATGGCGTAGGGAACATGCTCAGGTACACTGCCGCTACACGGTGAACAGATTCACCCATTTTATATATTTTTAATACTATTATTCAACAAAATACATCAAAGTAATGTCCGGTGATATTTTTTTTACATTCGATAATAATAAAAACATACAAGCTATCGGTTTACATTTAGAAGTTGAAAGACGATACAAATTGACCTTAAAAAGAACTGTCTAATAGACTAGATTTATTCAAAGTGAAATTTGAGATTGAAACACGGTTTGTGACTTACGAATTTTAAAAAATAAAGTGCCCCAATTTTGGCTATTTATTAAAAGTGGTTTTGAATATCACGAGAATTGCTACTTATATAAGCAAAAAGGTATAAATATTCCTACGTTTACCGTTATCGTTACAGCCCCAGCACATAGACCTCATAGGAGGAATATCTGCCATTGTACCCAAGCTTGGCAGGTGGATTGGCAACATTGTCAATGCTGGCTTTTAGATGTTATAAGGGAGACGCTTTTGCCCACCTCCCGCAATCTATTTCCCTCCGTTGCCTCTTACGACACGCTCGGGACGATACACGGGTTAGTGCATAGATATTCTTATAAGGTACCTGCGGGTAAGAAGGCCTAGCTAAGGAAAACAATATAAATAGCTAATTGAAATAAGAAAATACAAAATATCCAATTCGGTCTGCAAACTTTAATAAAATCATTGGTTTAGTATAGTTTCTATAAAGTATGAACGAAAAATTGTAACATTTTCCATAAAAATAAACAAAATTAAACCTTGCCAGTAGGTCTTATTTTATACTATGGTAGAATAATAGGGCCTACTACCTAAACGAACTTTAATAATCATTATGTGCTTAATATATTTCATATTTGTGATCAATAATCACATTTATGCAATAATTCAGACTTAAAATTTCAAAAAAGATATAAATTTCCTCGCCCAACCACACTTAAAGTCATTACGATAATGATGATCAAACTGACAAAGGCACTAATCGTGATAGACGTGATAGTGCGTCAATTGTCTTACGGCGCCTCTACACGTTGGCCAACACAGTGGCGAATGTAGTGGCCAATAGCATTGGCCAACGTGTAGACGGGGTGTTTGGGCTTCATTGGTATGTATTGGAACGATGGCCCGCAAGTTGGCGCGAGATCCGTATGGTGTCGGTTTTTTACAAAAGATCAAAGGATTGTTGGCAGAGTTTGGTCGCCGCGCCCACACGTTGGCCGCGCGTTTAGGTTGCTACTAGCTCGTAGAGCGATTACACGCATCTGGGTTAAATTTTATATTCAAGCTTTGTAGGGTGGATGCAATTACCAGCCTTTTAGTGTCAATTTCAACTTTAAACATTCCTATTACTTTAACTAGCGCGATTTAATTATTGTTAAACATTTGTTTTAATCAATAAGCTATTTATCAAAAAAAAATTAACTTTTTTTACAATCAGATTATTACGAGAACAATTTTAAAATGAAAAAAAAATGAAGCATGTCGTTTATACGTGGTAGAACCATGCAATTATATTAGAAGTATAGTTGCATCACGAAGGTCGACTCGACCGGGGAAGGACCACGCTCTCGCAGAATATCAGCGTAAAATAGTAGCTTACTGATGCTGTGTTTCGTATAGTGAGTGTAAAGAACCAGAGACCCTTTTTAAAGGAAACGAGGCATTTCATCTTAGTCCTCACGGGTGACAACGCATCTGCATTTTGATTCGTAATCGAGGATAGATGTAGATTCTGTGGGTCACAGTAACCACTTACCATCAGGTGAACTGTGTGCTCGTTTGTCACCCTATCCTATAAAAAATGTCGATTTCTTATAATTTAATCGTGCAAGATTTCGAATCATCATCATTGTTACAGCTGTTCACAAGTCCACTACTGAATATCCTCCTCCACAGATTGCCGCAAAGCATGGTCCTGAGCCACTTTGCTCGATATGAGTTTTTCATTTATGTTCAAGTTATAATTAGCACCTATTTTTAAGTCAGTGTTAATTATATTTATTGCTATTGTTTTTGTCTTTCTCAAAAAATAATTAAATTACCAAATAAATTATAAGGTGTTTTTTATATATAGATAGAAAAGCAAGTATATGTTTTGCTAAACTTTAAAATCAAAACCCAATTTTAAAACATAGACTAATCGATTATAACTCCTTTAACTTTAAAATAAGTTAAGTTCTTATTAAGGGTATTTATTCCAGTTTACGATGCATGTCTACACTAATAATATAAAGAGGGAAAGATTTGTTTGTTTGTCTGTTTGAATTGAATAGGCTCTGAAACTACTGAACCGATTTGAAAAATTCTTTCACCATTAGAATCCTACATTATTTCTGATGAACATAGGCTATAGAACGTTTTCAAAAAATTTAGGGATCCGTATGAAAACTTCGTTAATGTAACCCAAGGTGTGAAAAAATACCAAAAAAAACCTTATATCGCGTACGCTGCGGAAACTATTGACAATAGAGCAAAGTGATGTGCTACAGTTTTATGGAGGACATCAATATCTACATAAAAGTCTGCAATACCATATGTTTAACTATTATAGTTATCTCACAATAACTACTTTTCCATGTTAAAATATTCAATAGTAACGTCGAAAAATCCTTATATCGCGTACACTGCCAGCACCATTCGATGCGGGTGTCACTGGGGTGTGATATTAGAAATAGAAATAAAATAATCAAATATTAAAAAGAACAAAAAAAATAAAAAAGATACGTAAAAAAAGAATAAAAAAATCATTATCTATACTTATATATATAATATTATAAAGAGGAAAGATGTTTTTCTTAGTTTATTTGTACCAAATAAGTCCGAAACTACTCAACCGATTTTAATAAATTTTTACCAATAGAAATCTAAATTATAGGGGTGGGGGGGGGAGGGTGAGTGGATAAAATTTAAATTTTCTGTATAACGTGTATATGCCGATAGATAAAAGGATTCCATTAATTTTGCTAATTTTTTTTAGCTAAAATGATTGAACTAAATGAGCGAGGTGTCATATCATGTCGCGCGGCAGAGACTTGCTAATTTTTTTAGCTAAAATGATTGAACTAAATGAGCGAGGTGTCATATCATGTCGCGCGGCAGAGACGCGTGATATACGCGGGTGAAATCGCGGGGTACAGTTAGTAAAGAATAAATAAAGCTAATCGTATATCGTATATCTATTTACAGACCCATTAATATCCACTATTCTTTTATAATTATTTTATAAAAACGTTACCCCCACACTTGGATTTTCTCCTGTATCGCGGAGGCAGCTTACAAACATAAATTGCACAAGGACACACATCCAGACCCGAAACAATTATTTGTAGGATATACAAATACTTGTTCCGTGCGGGATTCAAACCCGCGGGCCCCCGGCACAGCGACTCATTGCTAAGCCACTGCGCCACGGAGCCGTCGTCTAAAATAAAATAAATTCGTCCGCACATTGGCCCGAACCGAAGTAAACTGAACGACGTTCCAACGTGTGGACGCCGTCACCAACTCTCGGCCAATATACCACTACATTCGCCACTGTGTTGGCCAACGTGTAGAGGCGACATTAAGTTGAGTTTAGTGTTCGGTTGATTATTGGATGAGTGGCCTCCTCACCTACCTACATACCTACCTAATTTTTGTCAGTTCAGTCTCCACGGAGACTAGCCTATCGGCACAGTACACTATTATAGTATTATTCGAATGTATGCGCGAGCACAGGTGCACTCTCTATAACCTTACAATCGTCAAATCACAATCTGACACGGCACGGTCCGAGAAAGCATAGACGCAGGACCCATAATTTACACATACTGCTTAATACTGCTGTGTTTCATATGGTGAGTGTAGAGTTCCGGAGATCCTTTTTTTACTGAAAACGAGGCATTCCATCTTAGTACTCAGGGGAGACAACGCATCTGCGTTTTGATTCTTAATCGAGGATAAATGTAGATGTCTATGGGCCACAGTATCCACTTACAATCAGGTTGACTGTGTGACCGTTTGTCACCCTTATTCTATTAAAAAAAAAATATTTAATAGCTTTTAATGTCAAAACATTAATTATTCGACACACTTAGTCTTTGCACTGTTTGGACAGCCGAAACCAGGGTCGTTTTCTGTCTACGACATTATTTATTTGCATTCATAACATTTTAAAAGCGATATAAAATACATTATAAAAGAAAAAAAACTACACAAGGAAAATAGTATAATAAGGCCTATGATGAAATTTAGTAAGACTTTATAAAAATAAAAAATTTGCTCCACCTATCACAAAATTACAAACAGTTAAATCAGGACCCCATGGTATGTGTGTAAAAATTTATAATAAAATTCCCAAATGTCCACAAAAAGAAGAAACGTTGTATAAATTTCAAAGAGAGCTTAAAAATATTTAATTGAAAAAAGTTTCTATTCGTTGTCAGAGTTTTTCGGTGAAAAATAATAATTGTTTACTTTGAATATGTATACCTCTTTAATATCGTTGTAAATATTGCAAATGTTTATTAAACCTAAAAGTAATGTAGTAGTTTAAGTAAGTAGTTTAAGTAAATAAAATAAAATTCGTCTTTCTAAATTGATTAGAATAAATTGATATATAACATAATATAATATAATATTGCTACGCCCTATCAGAGCTCATGCTTGGCTCTAATATATCCAACTTAAGAACTATTTATGTAACCACATGAACGCAATAAAATGTTTGAGTTTGAGTTTAACCGCCTAGTAGTTAAGAAAAAAAAATGACTACTACGAGTATACGTTATCCAAAGTTTCAAGATCAACAAAGCATTTTTTCATAAAGATAAAGATTACGATTGAATAAAGTTATTTATACGGATTTTGTCGCGTTTGATTTAACTTATTCCCGACGTTCGCCACTAGCACTTAATTAAAATTTTGGTAAAAAAATAATTAAAATATATAATTAAGTTAGTTCCTAAATTATAAAATTTAAAAAATAAGTTAGGTAGCGCTTCTCTGCAAACTTGTAGAGACATCGTGCAATAGAAGTCTGTAATCACTATCTTCTTTAGCGAGTGCTTTTATTATAAATACAATTTTGTTACTTAGGTCTTATTACTCGCAGACACCTTTCATGGTATTTTCAAAATATTGCTAGGTAATATTTCTTCACACGTAGATTAAACAAAGTTGATTCTTCGTAATTATTAACATTCCAAGAACTGCGCGTAAATAGTTCCAAAATAAATAAGTACAGTAAACAAATTGGTTCCTATGAAAATATTTACAATACTCCCAAACTAATTTACATAACATGTTAAACTAATATTCAAATAAGATTTAGGGAAATATGAATTTAAATATCATTTTCGGTGTCATATCACTTTAATGTGACTCTTGGCCTAGGCTTAAATAGAGAAATAAGCTGCTCTACTCGCCCTACTTGCAGGCGGCTATGAATACCAGACCCACACAATGCTGCATTTAAAATGCATGCAGAACGACTAGGTCGGCTCTACCGGCAAGTCAACGCTCGCAAAGAATACCATGGTAAAATAGAGCATAACTGATGAATAACGAGAACCGAAAACACTTTTTACATGTAAAAATTTTAAATAATCGTTTTTTCTTTTGAGATAACTTTTAAATTCTTCGATCTATCGACTCGAGACGTAACAAACAGTTTTTGTACTTTAAAAACTGCGTCTGATCCCAAGTAAATCAAAATCGAATAAGGCGTTCAAAAGTCATTTAAAAATGTCGAAATAATCGTTTTTTTTTTGACATAATTTTTGAACCAATTAGAAGATTTTCGAGCGTTTCAAGCTCGTAAAAAGCAGGAAGTCATAGGGTTAGACTACCGGTCAATCGCTTTCAGGTTTTTATTTTTACGACTTCCGTTAAATTCTGCAATTTTGTTTCTATAAGGAGAAAGATTTAGGATAGTTGCCCATCTCTTTTTGTGCAAACGTTTGAGACATTTGTCGAAACTTTAAATCAAATACTGGTCAAGATTTGGGATGGTTGCCCATCTCTTTTTGTCCAAACGTTTGAGACATTTGTCGAAACTATAAATCAAATACTGGTCGTAAGATAGATACATAAAAGCTGTGTTGTCTTTGTGAATAGATATGTATGCAATTTAATTAAATAAAGTTGTTAATTAATTCTTATCGTGTTTTATTTTCGGTCGAAAACAGCAGCTCCATTGTAAGTGATAAGCGAGTCACTGATACTGTTGAAAAGCTATCTGTGAACTTTGACTTGTATGCACCAAACGGTACCCACACCATTGTGTAGATACCATTATCTACATGAGAACTATGCGCTAAGTTTTAATTTACAGGTAAGGAATTGACAAGAGTATATTATTTGCCTTGTCTGAAACAATTTCTCGACAAATCTATAGTTTATGGCAACGGGAAAAATATATTTTCATCTAGAAGCTAAAGTGGTAATGGACCGGCTATATAAATCGAAGAACCGACTGCCGGTGGAAAAGCTCATACCGGTTAGCGAAGTGTAGAACGGGTCCCTCCACAAGATGGAGTGACGACCTGGAAAGAAATGCAGGAAGTCGATGGATGCAGGTGACTTAGGACCGTGGTTTGTGGCATATCTAAGCTCAGCAGTGGACTTGTGAGCGGATGTAATGAATCAATTAATTAACCTAGAACATAATATATCTGGCAACACTATTGGTTACCAAAACATGTTGTTAAAAAAATGTTCTCTATATAAAAAATTACGTATTAATTAATGTATTTTAGTAAACATTATAATTTTAAGGTATAAAATGTATTATACCATATTTTAGTACAGAACATTGTTGCCTTTTTATAAATTTTATATTATCAATTGTATAATGAGGTTTTATTGCTTATTAAAAGTCCATTGGGATATATTTCCCATAGTTGCAACGCTTGGCAAACGGGTTGGCAACCGCAGTTTTTTTATTCATCTTTAGCAGGAAGACGCAGCTTCTGATTTCCTGGTTCAGTTGCCCTGTCGCCTCTAGGGGATGAAATTGATTAGTGGATATTCCTATATATGATATGCCTACAAGTGGTTTCTCCTAAGTAGAGAAATTAAAATAATACTCGTATTTTTCTGAGATTTAGTTCTTGACTTCTTAAGGCTCGCTATTAGTAAATTTTCTAGTAATGATTACACTCGTTCTACTTCAGATTCCTAAGAATAAGAATAACTTATATTAATTGCTTGTTTATTGTTTTTACATCAATGAAATATTTTTTAAATAAACACTAATATTACCTGGTCTTTATTGCATTTTTTTACATTAATTTGTTATGCATTTAAAAAAAAATAATAGGATTTGCAACACGACATTGTCTCAGGGTTAGAGTCACAGCACCTCCGTTTATTGCATAGCAATTTTAAAGGTAAAGTATTTTGAATTATATTTTTATGTTGACTTCTTATTTAAAACATAGAGATACCCTTAACGTCCTTTCGGTTGTTCTATAGACGGAGTTTGCATAAATAACATAAGCTATGCAGATGACACGGTGTTGCTGAGCTCCAAGATAGGTGCACTCAGAAGGCTGCTAGGGATCTGTGAATACTACGCAACGACCCATGGGCTCAAGTACAACATAACGAAGAGCGAGCTCATGGTTTTTAATTCAGGCACTAAAAGGCAGCTCACCAAGCCTACTGTTAAGGTCTGTGATAAACGTTTGAACAGAGTCGTCAAATTTAAGTACCTGGGCCACTGGGTAACAGAGGACTTCGAGGTTGACTTGGATATAGAAAGGGAACGTAGGGCGACGGCTGTTCGCTGTAATATGCTGGCCCACAGATTTGCATGATGTACTAAAGAAATTAAAGTAACGCTTTTTAAAGCGTATTGTCTGTGCTTTTACACATGCAACTTGGGGGTTTGATACACGCAGCGGACATACAATGTCTTGCGTGTACAACACAATAATGCGTTCAGGGTGCTGTTAGCATTGCCGCGTTTTTGTAGTGCCTCTGTCGTGTTCGCTGAGGCACACACGAATAGTTTTCATGCCATTATACGTAAAAGGTCCGCTTCATTACTAAATCGACTACGTATCTCTACCAACAGCATCCTGAATACACTTTCTGCCATTCTGACGCACTGGTTGAGCCTACATATAAAATTAAATAAAAGTAAATAAATAAGATATTTGTAATGTAGGAACGATGTTTAATTTGTTACGTTAAAAAATAAAAGTTAAATCCTAACATTAGTTTAAGTATAAATTATTGTTCTACTAACATCTTTATGGACAAAGTCTGAGTATGTAATATTATATATATATATATTTAAGCGAATGTTTCTAAAATTATAATTTCAAAATATTGAAAACTATAGAACTAACAACGCAGTATTTTATACAAATGACACAATATTCTCGTATGAAAGTACCTAGAACAAAAACATTTTTTATTTTAAGTTTCTTTTTCTTTTGAAAAGAAGGTAGACGATAAAAGTCAATGAATACTTTCTAAGTATATAACGCTATTGCAAGTCTGATTAACACTAATTAGTTACGCCATCTGGTGCACAATTATCATCAGGTTTTAATATAAGTACGACAGGCCACGCAGAACAGAAAAAGTAAGAATACGAATGTAAAAATTTCAAATTTCCATTTTAAATGTATCACGATATTTCAATCTTAATTGAAATATCGTGATTCATTTAAAATGGATGTGCGTTGGGAATATTTTAGCGCGTTGATTTTGTAACAATATCAAATGTCGCCTAAAATCGTTATAATCGTTTGATAGACTTGAAATGGTATTTATATTAGAGGTGGGTCGAATATTCGTTTTATATTCGGTATTCGGCATATTCGGCAGCTTTACCGAATATTCGTTAAAGTGGTACTCAAAGTATCCACTGTATGGAAATATACGAATTGAGTAATGCCATGTCTTTCATAATTTTACTGTTGAAAGTATATTTATGAGTTAAATCTACTTGTATAACGATATGTTTTTGAGGCACTGTAGATTTATTTCCAAATATAGCAAATAGAAAGCTTGATAAAATTTTGTTTGGAATCAAACAAAGAAACATTAAATTTCATTCGTCAGTTTCTCTTAAATTGGTAAAAATAGTAGATCTCCTGCCACTCATTTTCATCACATACCTATCAATTTTCACTAAGAATACTTTTTTCTCACAAAAATAGTCGCAACATAAGCGTGTGCCGGCAGTTTGCTCAGTACTAGATGATGCAATAACATGTCTGGTCTGGCGCTAATCCCTCGCGCTTTACGGTAACAACTTTCGACATAAATTGGTTAGGTACCGAGGTAACCGTGCCGAATAATGTTCGGCCGAATATTCGGTTCGGTAAAAATTTTACCGAACGTTCGGCCGAATATTCGTACTCGGTTAAATCCATATTCGGCCCACCCCTAATTTATATATATTTGTATTAAGTACTTGTAATCGATACCAATGAGGGCTAATCTTCCGTTCAACATATGTCGCTAGTTCACACTGTGGTGAAGTTTTTTGTTACACAATGTCATTCATCTAATTGAGAAGTTAGTTTTAAATAGAACTTTATCAGTTTCTAGAGTTTTAATAAACAATGCCTCTGTGGTTCGTTCTAGATTATTAACATTTATTTTTTATTTTACTATTTTTATGAACACCTGTGATTTGATTTATTTATTTTTAATCTAATTATTATCAAATATAACTAATGGTATAGAAATAAACATTAACCTTTACAATTTTAGAACAAATTAACTTCCCCTATATGAAATCTGTCAATTATTACCTATGCTGGCAGAAAGGTCGTGGATGCTCTTATTCTGACAAGATATTGGTCCCTCCAATCCCAAGACTGGAAAATGTTTTACATAAGTTTAAGTTTTTGTTTATTTTGAATACGCTATTATAATTTCCCATAATATTAATTTAGGAGTTATATTTACGTGCTACGATATTAACAACAAACTTATTTAATATTGGTTATTGAGTTAAAGTTCATTTCGCTACAGTGTGATATTCGATGCTTATCTCACTTATAATTTATGAATTTTAGTAAGTTAACTTTTGTGATAAAAATATGTACTATATACAATGTTATATGTACCTATTTTATAGGTATGAGTATTATATTTGCTAATTTACGGAATTTTTAATAAGCTCATTAGCATAGTGTTAATATAACTACAAAAAATAAAATAATTGGAAAATTACCTACAAAAATTAAAAATAAAGCATTCCCGAAAACACAGAATTTCCAGGATCGACGACGACGACTTTAACAGGCAAATAATAGATGCATGGGATCTACATATTATGTACTATACAAAATTATATACAATTAAGTTTGTACGGGACCCTTCATTATTTACTTATTATTAGTGCTTGACTACAATCCCATTTGATGGTAAGTGATGATGAAACCTTAGCTGGTAAGTCGCACTGTCTTAGCGTTACAAAAGCCTTCTTACGAGTACTCTTTCCTTGAAGACGATAAGCTTGTATTCATACGCATTACAAAAAACGAAGCAAACCGTTTTGTTTGAAAGCGTGGAATATCGACAGCAAAGGTATGAAGACCCGCACAGGACAGGAAATGTCTATGTGCCCAATCCTTGTACACGGAGGCACTGGTCGCGGCGGTTACGAGCGCCCGAACTGTTCTATTTTGTTTATTTTGTCATATTATGATAAAAATAATAAGCGTATTTCTAAATTAGTTCCCAATATTTCCTAAATAATAGTAATCCTTTTCGCTTGCTAAAAATTATATTAATAATAATTCCATGATAAATGTTTTACACGGGTTCACTGAGGAATCTCTGAAAGATAGAGATTGAACTAGCAAGGTAGTGTCATTTTTATGTTTTTTCTTATTAAGCCAATTATTATGATTCGCGTTACTTTCTTCAAACAACTCTTGCCCTGTGTGAATTTAAAAAATAAAAAAATACGTGTGGCACTCGGTGACTGTCGCGGTAAAGCTATTGCATAGCATTTTTTATCAACTTATGCAATTATGAGTATTTATTTATTTTATTTATGCAGTTAAGTCTTTGATATTAAATCAAGTTACACTTTTTGAGCGTGGTGACCGATAAGAAAACAATTTTTTGCTCTTATTGAATAAATGAGAAGTTAATATTGTTTAAAATAATTTTAATATTTTACAATACATGTACATGTAGGTTATTCAGGAATTTTTATCATTGAGTTAGCAGCTAGTGTACACGCATATGTCTAGTCGCACGCACACGAACACCGTGCCGAAGTCTGCCGAGTGCCGAAGTCTGCCGAACTGAAACGACGTTAGACGATGCACGGCTTTCAACGCCACACCTCCGTGCCCGTCGGAGTGGGGAGCGTGAGGTTTTTTCTGTTACGGAATTTCTGGATTCGGTCCCCGCGCTCAAGGCCCGCGATAGAAGCTATGCAATAGCTTAAAAATTTTATTTTTGCGCGCAAATTACATTTAAGTTGACTTACAGAGGTTCTAAAAAGTTAAGAAAACTAGAACGTTGCTTTAATAAGTCGAGATAAAAATAGGGCTCCTCCCAAACTAATCTGGAAAGGGTTTACTTAATTGAAAAATAGGTTACTGAGGTTGGATTCCCCGTTTTTAATAATAATTTCCTGTGGTCTTTTTAAAGAATTGGTGTTGTTTTTTATACTTAGTTTCGTTCCACATACTACAAGTTACTTGGCGTCAGTTGGTGCTCACTAGTTTTGATACACTTAAAATAATTAACGCTTCCCAATAATCATAGTGATCACGCAACGTAGTAGTTCTATTCGGCATCAAGCTTCACACATCTTCACATTCACTTAGAGAGCCTCTTTTCGTTACGTTCGGCAACGTTCTAGTATTATTTAATAAAGGTTTATTAATTTATTATATTTCCTATATTATGTACAATTTGTTATTATGTGGCCAAATAAATATTCTCTTTCTTTCTATCTCTCTTTCTTTCTTAATTCTTGGCTTAGTCGTAGCTTACAATACTAATCGAATGGCGGATTCGAACTTACGATTTTTTAAGTTTTTTTTTATATATAGGATAAGGGTGACGAACGAGCACAGAGTCCACCTGATGGTAAATGGATGCTGTGGACCATAGACATTTATCCTCGATTAAGAATCAAAACGCAGATGCGACACGGCACCCCTGAGAACTAAGATGGGATGCCTCGTTTCCAGTAATAACGATCTCCAGATCTCTATACTCACCATATGAAACCCAAGAGTATTAAGCTGCTATTTTACGCTTATATTCTGTGAGAGCGTGGTCCTTCCCCGGTCGAGCCGACCCATTCGTGCTACAACCATAAATGACTCTTAAGACTCTACAACCCACGTATTAACAAGTATTAATTACGCTACTGTCGTAATTATCTTTATTGCATTTAATTTTAAAAATTGCAATTAACAATTACATTGGTGCCGGCGGCGATTGAACCCGGCTTGCTCGCGTACTGTGAAATTTACAGAGAGCGCTAACCATCTGAGCTACCACGGCTCCATGATATTAAGTCCACTTGAAAGAATCAAAAAGTAGGCAAAATAGTAGGTAGGTATTAAAAATAAAAATAAAAAACGAACATTAAAGAACTAAAGAGAAAAAATAATTTCCATATAATAGCTTCAGAGGTCGGGGTTTAGATACTTTTATGTACCATGTCTTAGCATTTTTTGTCAAAGTCAAAGTTTTGTCGCTGAATAATGTAGGAATTCCATCAGTAAACACTTCGCTATAACAATACTATTTGAGAAGATTATACAGACTATATATCTTACCTAGCTTTAAAAAGCAACTAAATAAAAATCGCAGAAACATGCAATGCCAAAAACAATTTTTTGCTTATCGCATGCTTCCTACCGCAGGTGTTTGTAATTTATATGAGCGGTCACGCTCCTGTTAAAGTTATAATTTGACGCGAGCTATAAAAAACACTTAATTTTCTCGTCAAAATATATACATTTTCTTATCATGATTAAATCATCACTACGTACTCGTACATAAATATTACCTTATTGCCAATTTACATCTGGTTATGATGTTCATTAACAAAGGTAACGGAAGGTTGCACAGAAGAAATTTTTGTAGTAGAACCATGCTGCAGATGAATGGGTCGGCTTGACCGTGGAAGGACCACCACCATCATCATCATCATTACAGCCCTTCACAAGTCCACTGCTGAACATAGGCCTCCCCCAAGGTATGCCACAAAGCACGGTCCTGAGCCACCTGCATCATGACTTCCTGCATGTCTTACCAGGTCGTTACTCCATCTAGTGGGGGGTCGCCCTACACTTCGCCTACTGGTACTAGGCTGCCACTCGAGAACCTTTTTTCCCCAACGGTTGTCGGTTCTTCGAGCTATATGGCCGGCCCATTGCCACTTGAGCTTACTAATCCGTTGGGCTAAGTCGGTCACTCTGGTTCTACTGCGGATATCCTCATTTCTAAGTTTATCACGCAGAGAAACTCCGAGCACAGCCATCTCCGTAGCTCGCTGAGCGACTTTGAGCGTCCTCATACGGCCAGCAATGAAAGACCACGTCTTAGTTCCATATGTCATCACTGCGCACTGGTTGTACAACTTAGTTTTCAGGTTTTGAGGTATACCTGACGAGAAGATGTGTCGTAATTTCCCGAACGCTACCCAGCCGAGTTGAATCCGTCGATTGACCTCTCGGTCGAAGTTGGACTTACCTAGTCGGACTATTTGTCCCAGGTAAACTTACTAACTACTACCAGGTACTCGTCAACAACTTCGAGCTTAGTGCAACAACTACCGGCATAGGTGTGACATGGACATTAAACATGATCTTTTTTTTGTCCATGTTCATCTTCAGACCTATCCGTTGGGAGGCACTATTGAGCTCATTGAGCATAGTGCTTAAGTCCTCCAGCGATTCTGCCGTAAGGAATATATCGTCGGCAAATCGAAGGTGAGTGATGTACTCGCCATTGATGTTAATACCGTATGCTTTCCAGTACAGTAGCTTGAAAACGTAACAGTAGTTTCGGGGAAATAACATCACCCTGTCTTACACCTCTCTGCAGTTGGATAGGTTACGTACTCTGGCTCTGTACTCGAATAGCCATCGTAGCCCTAGTGTACAAACACTTCAGTACTTCGATATACCGACAGTCAACTTGGCACCGCTGAAGAGACTGTAGCACCGCCCAAATTTCGACGGAATCAAAGGCTTTCTCATAGTCCACATACGCCAGGCAAAGTGGCAGATTGTACTCTTCGGACTTCTGTACAATTTGTCGAAGGGTGTGTATGTGGTCTATGGTACTAATACCTTTTCGGAAACCAGCTTGTTCGGGAGGCTGGAAGTCTTCGAATCTGCGTGCGAGACGATTCGTAATGACTCTCGAAAACAGCACGTAGACGCGGCTCAGAACGGATATCGGTCTGTAGTTCTTCAAGAGTGTGTTGTCACCTTTCTTGAAGAACAAGACCACCGCACTTCTGCTCCACGCCTCCGGAATAGTGCCACCATGGAGGACGGATTTAAAGAGCCTCTAAAGGATTTCAAGTACCGGTTTTCCACCCGCTTTCAGAAGATCCGCTGTAATTCCATCCTCGCTCGGGGACTTGCTGTTTTTAAGGTGCTGGAGAGCTATTCTAATCTCGCTCAGACTGACGTCCGGGATATCATCGGAATAGTGTCGGATAAGACTTGCTCTTGGATCGTTACTCACACTTGCCTGTGGCTCGAACGATGATGTGTACAGCTGCCCATAGAACCTCTCAATCTCACTCAGAATCTCAGGTGTCCCGGAAACGATGCTGCCACACTCAGTCTTCAGCTTTGACAGTTGGCTCTTACTGGCAGACAGATCTCGTGGGAAGGACCACGCTCTCACAGAATACCAGCGAAAAATAGTAGCAGTGTTTCGTATTGTGAGTGTAGAGAACCGGAGACCTTTTTTACTGGAAACGAGGCATTCCATCTTAGTCCTCACGGGTGACAATGCATCTGCATTTTGATTCGTAATCGAAGATAGATGTAGATGTCTATGAGCCACAGCAGCCACTTACTATCAGAAAAAGTGCACCCACCCTATCCTATAAAAAAAAAGGTAACGGAAGGTTGCACAGAACAGAAAGTTTTGAAAGTGTTGTAGCACGAATGGGTCGGCTCGACTGGGGAATGACAACGCTCTCACATATTGCCAGCGTAAAATAGCCGCTTAATACTGCTGTGTTTCGTGTAGTGAGTGTAGAGATCCAGATACCCTTTTTTACTGGAAACGAGGCATTTCATCTTAGTCCTCAGGGGTGACAACGCATCTACGTTTTGATTCCTAATCGTGGATAAATGTAGATGTCTAAAGGTCACAGGACCCACTTACCATCGAATGGACTGTGTGCTCGTTTGTCACCCTTATTCTATAAAAAATTATAATAATAAATACGTATTGCGTATCCCGAATAATTCGTACGCATGCAAAAATCTTTTATTAACTATTGGAATACTTGAATAACAATTACTATCAATGCGTAGGTAGTAACTGTCACACGGAATATAGGACGGAAGGACGGGATTCCAGCACGAGTAACCATATTTATCTACTAGGTAGATGATGGTACACATAAGTTAGCCGCGGTGTGAAAGTAATTATTGTAAATAGCCTTAAGTTTCCTATTGCCCGGCAAAAGCCGCCCACATTTTACTCCATTTAATTTGGTCTCGTATAGATAGGGTTGCGAGACGTCGTCTATTTCAGACACCACAAATTAATATTGTTTTTGGTTTTGTTTCTTTAATAGAGGTCATGGCAATATCGCGCGTATTCGACATTCCCTGCGCTAGTTGAGGTCCGTTAAAAACGTTTTGAGGTGACGCCCGATGTTAGAAAAACAAACGTTACATTGCGTATTTAATATGGTTTTTATATTAATAAATGTTGCTACTGATACACTATAACCACAAATTACAGGAAATAATATATTTCCTTGTGTTTCTTTTCATCCTTTTTTACATGGGGAAATGCCTACGCATACACGCCTCGCGTGATAAAGATGGATTATGTCGGACTTGCACCGAATAAAACCTCATGGTGTTCCACCTTCGCCGCATATTGGCACCAGTGCCGGCCGCCTACTCCAAGTCCCTCTACGGAGAAGACTACTCCTCCCTCTTCTCCTTCTCAAGTAAGGCGCACCAGAATGCATAGCGCGCCTTCCTCCACGCTCTCTAACTACACCTGCGCAACGAACGACCAAGTGTCTATTGCGCAGGTGTAGTTGGAGGCCGTGGAGGAAGGCATCCCTTGTTCTTTATTTAATCTTATCAAATCGTTTAAAACAAAACGGCAGTTGCCAAGTGGCAACCCTTTTGGTAAAAGCTGTATTGTTTACCTTGTCAAAGTAACTTTTTTTTAAGAATGTACACCATCTGACCAACTAGCCATACCCGTTAATACGTAAGTTACTCGTGGTATATAATTAAAGTGATGACTATGAACCCAGATATGTAGTAATATTAATTACTAATACTGAATGTCATTGCACTTGAACCGAGCAAAGTCTAATAAACATCTAAAAGAAAAAAAATTATACGTGCATGTTTTCAAAAGTGATGAACGATGCAAATGTAGCTGTACTCGATAATAGTATTTATACAACATCAACAACAAATTGAAATCGACACCTCGGACTAAGCGATTTCAAAATGGGTTCAACAATACACGTTTCAAATTATAAATTGGGACATTACGTCGGGCGCTATTTGTTTCTTCAATAGATGTGTTTTAATTCTAAAGTTAGGGATGCATGCAAGTCACCTAATTGTGAGGAGATTCTTTTTTATAGAATAAGGGTGACAAGCGAGCATACGTACCACCTGTTAATAAGTGGATGCTGTGGCCCATAGACAAAAATGCATCTATCCTCAATTAGGAAACAAAATCCAGATGCGTAGTCACTTCTGATGATAAGATCCAGTAAAAGGGGTCTTAAGTTATCTACACTCGCAATGACACCAGAGCATTAAGCTGCTATTTTACGCTGATATTCTATGAGAGTGTGGCCATTCACCGGCCCAGATTACCCATTCGTTCTACAACCATATAGCTGCAATATAACTCTATCGCGTAAAACCTGTATGATCCATTGACACCAGAATCAAAATGGAGCCTGAGGACTGAGAGACATTGCCTCTTTACCAGTAAAAATGGTCCTCGATTTTCGTTAGTTACAAAACACAGCGACATTGTGTTACTGTTTGGCGCGTATAAATATATCACGTAAACTTTTGTAGAGATCTGAAAACAATTTTGTTTAAATGAACGAATTTGTATTATTAGCTTAATTGAGATAATTAAATTATTAATGCTATTTATTGATTGTTAGTTGATGGACATAAAGTCATAAACCATTCCACGAATGTGCCTACTTACCATTTTTATACGTGGTAGAGTCACGCTGCAGCTATATTATGGTTGTAGCACGCATGGGTCGACTCGACCGGGAAAGGCCCACGTTCTCACAGAATACCAGCGTAAAATAGCAACTTAATACTGCTGTGTTCTGTACGGTGAGTGTAGAAATCCGGATACCCTTTTTACTGGAAACGAGGCATTCCATCTTAGTCCTCAGGCGTGACAACGGATCTGCGTTTTGATTGTTAATCGAGGATAGATGTAGATGTCACAGCATCCACTTACCATCATCATAATTCGTACCATTTATTATTTTTATTAATTTGTATTACATTTACGATAAAAGTTACGAATGTTTTACGATTTTTCCTTAAACTTTTATTTCTATTAAAGTACAATGAAGAGTTATAAAGTAAAACTTCATTTTTTTAATCAATTTAATATTCATAATTTATCATTGGATATTTTTAAGTTCCCGCCTTTCAGCCTATTTATTTTATCCTTATGTTTATTGAAAAAATTTAAACGACGAACTAAGATATAACGATAGACGAATATTACGATATTCACCAATATACGATTATCTCATTCGTATTCACTTCACCAATACTTGTTATAATAACATTATCACAGGAGGTGGTAAAATAGAATAAAACAAGAATATGATATTTACTCGTATAATATATCGATAATTTAAATGTTTATTTGTCTAAGGTAGTTCTGACCGATTATATCAGCGGGTAACTTGCAGTCCTTCCAGGGCGCTGAGCGTATTGTGAATGGTCCATCACCTGACAGCGTCACTGAAAAATAAGTATTTGATCATAATTAAAAGATGTAAAAGTAAATAAATTACAGCCTATACGCGTCTAATATATGGATTCTTGAGAAAGAACCTCGCACCGGTAAGCGAAGTTTAGGACAGCCTTCAACCACAGTTTAAAGATAAGGTCTTAAAATCGTACTACCACTGTATGGAAAATGAGAAAAATTAAAAAAGAAATACGTTTACATAATATGGAATGACAGACTTGTTTATATATATATATATATATATATATATATATATATATATATATATATATATATATATATATATATATATATATAAATAAATAAATAAATATAGGAAGTCGATGGACACAGGGGCTCAGGGCCGTGCTTTAGGAATCCTATGTTCAAACAGTGGACTTGTGATGGGCGGTAATGCTGATGATGGTGATGGAGAGTCTCACTGCTGCGAATAAGCACCCTCTCACAACTGATGAAATAATAATGTGTTAAGTCCACCATTATTACTTTCAATAACAAAGGCTTCTTATTCATCAACTTGAGGTGGGCATTCCCTATCGTTTAGCACTGAATTAATGTTGAAATATACTTTATTGTTTACTAAGAAATAAAAAAGAAATAAAACTATATTAGTAGTATAGTTGTAGCACGAATGGGTCGGCTCGACCGGTGAAGGAGCACGCTCTCACAGAATACCAACGTAAAATAGCATCTCAACGCCGCTGTGTTTCGTATGGTGAGTGTAGAGAACCGGAGACTCTTTATTTACTGGAAAGGAGGCATTCCATCTTAGTCCTTATGGGTAACAATGCAATTGAATTTTGATTCGTAATCGAGGTTATATGTAGATGTCTATGGGCCACAGTAACCACTTACCATCAGGTGGTCTGTGTGCTCGTTTGTCACCTATCTCTTTAAAAAAAAACAATTTAAATTCAAAATAAAAGGGAACCACATTGCAGAGAATAAAATGACCACTGAGAAAGGGTAAGTGTGTTACGCAGGGTAAGGTAGTTATTCGTTATAATCGCCGAATTGATCGCCGATTGATAAAGTTATTCGCCAAACGTTGCTGGCAGATCTGCAATTACATAATTAGACATATGACTTCATCGTTAGTATGACTGCTGCTCATAAGGTTTCGTGTTAGAATCCCGGGTCGGGTCAAACTTAGTTTTTTGTCAAGAAATTCTTAGTAGCAGTCTGGAAATAGGCAATTGGCGGTGTTTCGCACTCTGACTGATCTCTGTCAGTATCGGATTTACATCCCATCGGACTATGAGAGTGAGAGAATAGAGAATGCACCTGTGCGTGCGCACATACTCGTACGCTATGATCCTCTCCTTTGCAGATGGCAAGTTTCCTTTGAGACTGGCCGCCGTGACAGAAATTTGGTCTGGAGGATATTATTATTGTTATTAGACATATTGCATCTTTGATGATGCTCCAAATCCCAGGGAATGTTATACAAGGAGATGGATATGCAACCATCTATTAGGGACCATTGATTCTTTCCGACATTTCCCATAGGCACAATTTCGGACACTTAAGGGACGAAATGAGAAGTTGGACTATTTGCGCCGCCACACGGCAAACTAATAGAAGTTATTCAAAGCTTATGTGTCGGTGAATCAATTCAAGCCTAGTTCCTAACAATGCAGTTAATACTATACTAGGTTTTAGGTCTTCTTTTATGCCTATGAACCCGTCCAGGTAGGTGGTACTACTTTTTTAATTACAATTTCGGCCGCCTTAGGCTTTCCATCTTAGTCTTCAGAGATGACAACGCACCTGTAGTTTTAATTGTTCCAAGTTGGTTTAATTGTTCCAACTTACATTAGGTGGAAAATTAACTCCACCCCACTTGTTTGTCACTTCAATTTCATTAAAAAAAGTTACGTTACATACTACACATTATATTATTTTATTTAAGCGACCTGTCCTGGTTCCAAATCAAAGACAAATTCTGTTTGTTTTATTTAAATTTTCGTTTTTCTTTTCAAAAAACAACTTCAACTGATTTGAATAAAATATAGCCTTTGATTCCAATTGTTCTTAAAGTTTTATCACAATCGATTCAGCCATGATAGCCTGAACAGACTGACAGACTGATAAAATGTTTGAAAGTGTTTATTTATATCACAACGCAAATAAGCGCCTGAGCTTAATAGAAGTCAGTTACTTCAAAAATACAGATACATTTTAATTTTATTTATATTAATAGATAATGTTAAATTATACACGAAAATTATTGTTGTCTACACTTACCAGTCAACCCTGGAATCAAAGTAGTGTTGTATTTTCCATTGTTCAAGACTAGAGGCCAGTTATCGTCGACGGAGGTGACCGTCACAGTGACGTCGACGTTGTCTATATCCAAAGTTAGATTTGTACCTAGGTATTTTATGCCTGTTGATTTTAAAGTAGCTGTTATTTAGTATTTACAAACTTTAGTTATATAATTTAAAAGTATAAGCGATGGTAGCAGAGGCGGTAGCTGTGGGAGTCTGAAAGGTCCGTGGCAAATCAGGAAAATCCAATGAGATAAGTGAGACAAAAAAAACTTGAATATTTATAAAAATCAACACACTAACAATGTGGCTGATTGAGAGTAAGGTATTGGTTACCCATTCTGCAGCCGACCCACTCGTGCTACAACCATAATATAGCATTATGGTTGTAGCACGAGTGAGTTGGCTCAACCGGGGAAGTACCACCTTCTCACAGAATACTAAGGGAAAATAGCAGTTAAATGCCATATTGTTTCGTATAATGAGTGTAATGAATCGAAAACCCTTTTTACTGGAAACAAGGCATTCCTTCTGAAGTTTTTGGGCGTGGCAACGCATTTTGATTCTTAATCATTCACTTACCCACAGGTGGACTGTGTGCACGTTTGTCACCCTTATCTATAAAAAGTTAAATGAGTAATTTTTGTAAATCTATAAATAATTTGATTGTCACGTGTTTTGTTTACTATAGCCCTGAGTTGAGTCGATCTAGTATGGCACCAAACATGTATATATTATAAACAATAAAAGAAAAAACATATTAGATTTTGTGAGGTGCACTATAAACTGCGAAAAGGTTTTAGCTCAGCCTAAGCATAATGCTTCGGGAGACCATGCCGTTTTTAATTCTGCTAGGTTCTTTAAACTTTAAAGTTAAATACGCATAATAGAGTTAATTACGAGTAGTTAAGGAAATTTTTGGAACTCGTTCGTAATACGAAAATTGTTCTGGAGTTCACCATAATAAAACAAAAAGGTAAGAAGGGCATTTTATAGAAAAAAAAAATATTGTATTTTATTTAAAAAAATATTGTATTTTATTAAAAAAAAATATTGTATTTTATAAAAAAACATAATATTGTTATGTACCTTTAATTTTTAATCTAGTAGCTTGAGGTGGTAGCTGTGCCCGGTGGATTTCCAATCGGTCTAAGTAGACGCTTACACCAGCGTAACCGAACACTATTGCTTGAAGGAACCCTCCCATTCCCGTCTGAAAGTTCACCGCACCAACGTCTGGTCTACGGAACTCACTCCATACCTGAAGAGACACCTTATATTATTGCTTGTGAGATATTAAAACTCCCCCATAGTTAGGATCGCAATACTGGACGTCAAGCACTTGCTGTAGGTACAGGTAGACAGTCTGACTGTTGGACATGGTGGTTTAATCGCCGTCTTTCGGCCATTCGTTTTTCTTTTGACTCTAACGACATTCAAGGTATAAGTCACTGCGGCACGTAACTAGCATTAAACGAAACGTGGAGGGGCTAGCAGCGAATATCGTTTCAGTACAGGGAACGGAATGCGACTAGAGAGTCTATCAGCGCGTGTGAACGATACGCACAGCCAATCACACGCAATAATCCGCAATACTATTCGCAATGATGGTCACTGCTAAACTTTCGTGCCGCGAGTTGTAATATAAGGAGATATTTATTTTAAAAAAAAATGTTTTTTATAATAAAACCGACGTGACAAACGGACTTACAGTCTACCTGATGGTATGTGGCTACCTGCAGTCTATGTACACCTGCAAAAAAGTTCAAACAAAGGAAGCTACAGATACATAGTCACCTCTGAGGACTAAGATGGAAAATCTCACGGCTTGTAATTATACTGACGCTCTATTTTTTATAGAATAAAGGTGGCAAACAAGCACATAGTCCACCTGATGGTAAGTGGAATCTGTGGCCCATAGACATCAACATCTATCCTCGATTATGAATCAAAATGCAAATGTGTTGTCACCCGTGAGGACTAAGATGGAAATTGGAATGCTTTCAGTAAAAAGGGTCTCCGGTTTTCTACACTCACCACACAAAACATAGCAGCGTTAAGCTGCTGTTTTACGCTGGTATTCTGTGAGGGCGTGGTCCTTCCCCGGTCGAGCCATACTACTAAACTGCAGCATGGCTCTACCACGTATAAAACGTTACCAAATTGCCTTCCAAGCTTAGAAATTATGACTTAAATTCAGCAGTGAATTTTAAAGGAATGTAGTGACGATGATGAATAATCAATTAAAATCAACCTCAGTTATTATCAGAACATCATTTAAACTACACATAATCCATTTATAAATAAATAAAAACTAATTTTGGAGATTTTGTACTACGTAAAATTAATTTCTTAAAAATATTATCCGTAATCAAAACGCACGCCTGATAAATTTTTAATAGCAATTGTGGCGAAACGCCAAGCTGCCAATGCACAAAGTATCTATTGCTGCATATTAAATTGTACTTTATTAAATCCTTTGCACAGTAACAATATATTTAAATTATTTATTTATTAGAGCCGCACAGTAGCCTATATATGGTTGTAGCACGGATGGTTCGAATCGACTGGGAAGGACCGCGCACTCGCAGAATAGACAGCGTAAAATAAGGTACATGAGGGTAATATGGTCACCCTAAGCATTGCTGCCCTATAAAACCAAAACAAGGTGAAGGATAGATACAAAAATACAAAGTTGTATACTATAACTAATGTAGATATTAATAAAATATGGAAATGAGGCATTCCATCTTAGTCGTCAGGGGTGGCATTACATCTGCATTTTGATTCTTAACCAAATATAGATGTGAATGTTTATAGGGCAAAGCATCAACTTACCATCAGGAGTGCTGTGTACTCGTTTGTCACCAAGTTTGTCCAAGAACGGCAACACAGTACCAGCACCAACCTAACAAACACCAGTAATACCTTACCTTAAAAGGCTCCCTCACATAAGCGTCGTAACTTTTGTTAAACATCTTTGCGGCCTTCGCGTTATCTCCAGAACGAAGGTTTCCTACAGTGTGTATGCTCCATGTCATAGCGGGGCCGTCGTTGCGAGTCATCGACTCGTAGTACTTGAGATCATTTACCCTTGTCGACCTTAAAAAAAGGCGATACATCACCATTCTAGGAGAACTTGGGGAGAAAATACTTGATATACCTACATATAAGTCACACTTAACCATTACCGGAATCACATTATAACTTAACCCATTCACTGATCCATTTACTATAAGTTCATTGTTACTGTCTTATTACTATTGTGTCAGAAAATCAGACAGTGAAAGTGTTAAAAAATAGCACATAGACTACTTTTCCGCATTTGACATCAGGGATAATTTATTAGCTTAATGCCTTTTCTCCATAGCACCACTTTGCCAGCAAAACAGTAAAATCACCTGGTTCTGGCTCAAGCGGCCACAAAACGCATTCAAAACGCTATAAAACTGATCTTTAGTATTCAAAGTGTGTAGACCGCTCATCAGCAAATAATTAATATATAAAGTCCTAAAGGTTAATTTAAACTTGCATTTTATTTATAAGATAGTAAAGTGGAAGAAAAAAGACTCAGAAATAAAGACTTACTCATTCATCGGGTATTGTAAAGGAAAGCCCAACAGTACCACATCTGCTTGTTTAATCTTTTCTCCTCTTTTATATTCGGCGTACTCTGGGTGGTAGTCCAACTCGCCGTCATAAGGCAAGGCGAGGCTCCATGCAATGTCGGCATAATGCTCCGGGTCCTTAGACAAGTAGTATTCCTTGCAAAGGCACGATACGTATCTAACAACAGAGTTTTTTTTGTTAAGGAAGAGACGACATACAGAGTAAATATTTAAAACTAAAATTTTATAAATAGTTAGGCCTTCTTCTCTTGCTCTAGTTGGAGTGACAACCTGTTCAGAAATGGAGTTATGATGGACTAATGATGATGATGAAGTATGTATTATTATTATTATATTGGATCACTAGACCAATTAAGTTTTGTTTAATAACCTCATGTTTCTGGGTCCTGTAGTGTACTAAGTTTTGTAAATCACCATTGTGGTCACCACTATGTAGTTAAATAATTTTTGTGCTGCGTGGACGCCATTTTAGTTTATTTATTTATTTAATAGATACACCATGGACAATGTCAATAAACATTGTTACAATTAAAAATACTACATTTCAAGATAAAGGATATGTCTTTACAGGTGTATACATCATTATAAGAGAAAAAAAAAATAAACAACATATAAACTCTAAAACAAAAAGAAATTAAACTAACGAATCAAAGTAAAAGCACCACATCCAGTAATAATTACAATAAATAGGTAATTATTTTGAATCATTAATCTGGCAGTTAACAATAATATTGAACAAATTAGTAATTGGGTGTCTAGGAATATGATAATGGGGATTTTAAAGCAGCAAGTGTGGCTGCAGTAAACGTGGCGAAATTAACTTACCATGTAGAAGTTTATTTAGTTCCTAAATAATTTTGTTTGTATTGTATTAATTTATATTTATATTTGGAACTACATACTAGGGTGACACTGAAAGTTCTTAGAAAATCAAAAACTGAACAAACTAGCAAGTTATTAGTTTTGTTATATCTTTTCAAAATAGTGTCCATTTACATCTATACATTGCTGTATCCGATGGAACCACTGAGAAAAGCATTAAAGCACTTTGCCCACTCGTCTTTAGGGGTCCCTTCGATGGCATTTTGAAACGCAGCCACTCCTGCCTCGGCATCCATTAAACGTTTTCCTCAAAGTTTTTCTTTTATTTTCGGAAATAAATAAATATCGCCAAGTGCGAGATCAGGGCTATAGGGCAGTAGTCGATTGTTTGCTTGGCGGTGTCCGATGAGGCGTTGTCGTGGTGAAGGAGGATCCTACTGCGAGGTCGTTTCTCTCGAACTTTTTCCAAGACAAGTGGCAAACAATTGTTATTGTACGCCTCGGGTTGGATTTGGAATCGTTTGGCAGGAATTTGGGGGAGTAAGGTGTTTTATTTGGTAGAGGTTTGGTTCCCGACTATAATAACACCAGTCACATTAAAAGGTAATGCACCGTTATCGAAAAAATAAATAAAAACTATTATAAGTTATAAAATGCGTAAAGCATGATTGTTGTTATTTTTATTATTCGCTCGAGAGAGCAGGCAAAGGAACTAAGCCATACAGCCTTGTCTTTTTTTTAAAAAGGTCCATAAAGGCCGAAGCCAAGTCTTATTTTCTTTAATTCTTCATATTTTCAAAAACCACAAAGGCTAAAGCCAAGTCTCCTTTATATTATAATCTTTATAAATTTCAATCCATATAGATTTATCAGTCAAGTTTCAAGGTTCCAGCGTTTTTTTCTTTTCTTCAGAATATGCTGATGCGTCAAGCCCTTGGGAGATTTTGACGACAGCTCAACCCAGCAGACAGTTGACGACAGCCACTCAAGTTCATATGGCGCCTAAGCGATCAAAAAACTTGAGGTTTATATATCGACATCGAAGCACTTGTTTCGTCGTTTTCTCTAATAGTTCACACGCGCAGATAATTAATTCACAAAATCACATCACTTTTACGAATTAAAATCCACTTCAAATCATTATTCAAGCGACAAAACAGGAGCGACAATCCGTCGTCGGCCAAGTTCCCGCCAAAACTCCGTAAAGTATGGAAAATGATACATTTTTTATTATTAACTGACTTTACGGCTCTGGGTTCTAGAGAAAAAAAAAATACCTTTTAATGTGAGTGGTATTATTATAATCGGGGACCAAACCTCTACCAAATAAAACACCTTACTCCCCCAAATTCTTACCAAACGATTCTAAATTTCAACCCGAGGCCACCATCTTTTTTTCTCACGCTTCGACTTCTCTTCACTTTACTTGGCAACTCCTCGGAAGGAAAGATGTAGACAGCAGACTATCTCTTAGTTTCAGGATCATAACAATAAATCCATAATTCGTCACCCGTAAGTATGTCGAACACAGCATTTGAGTCACCTCCGTTAAATCTTTGAATCATTTCACGACACCAATAAACACGACGGAGTTTTTGGGCCTCTGTCGAATTATGAGGTATCCACCGGGCACATAGCTTCCTGGCCGCTAAATGTTCATGAAGGATTTTTTACACTTGACTAATACCGATGCCTAAGCTTGTCCGAATCTGCTGATAAGTCACTTTATGTCAGTCTCTATCATACGCCGCACACCACTAATGTTATCTTCAGTCGTCGCCGTAGAAGGACGTCCCTCACGCAGATCGTCGGTGAGATTAATGCGACCTAGTTTAAACTCATTGCACCAGTTGTATACTGGGGCACGAGATGGGGCTTCATCGTGAATCGAAGTCTATCATAACTTTCTTGTTGACTTAAATGACACCGAAAGTCATAAAAATCATTGTACGAAAATTTTCTCGCGTTAAATTCATACTTACGTGACACAGACAATTTTCAACTTGCCGCCAATTCACAAACAAATGACAAATTATTAAAATACACGACACAATATTATTATTAAAGAGTTCTATTTCGAAAATTTGAACTAATTTTGTTATTATATCGTTTATAAGTGGCCAGTTCTAAAATTTTTAGTGTCGCCCTCGTATATATTTATTTATATTTAGGAGTTCGT
Source organism: Parnassius apollo (assembly GCA_907164705.1). Taxonomy (NCBI): domain Eukaryota; kingdom Metazoa; phylum Arthropoda; class Insecta; order Lepidoptera; family Papilionidae; genus Parnassius; species Parnassius apollo. Next base: position 1,546,615 of record CAJQZP010000935.1, read on the forward strand.
CTGGCATGGTACTACGCTCTTACATATTTCTTCCGTATAGGAGATGACTGCCACTGCTGTTTTCCGGTTGAAATGGTAATAAGAGCCAGAATAATTATAGACTGTGAGGCATTACAACTTAGTGCTCAGAGATGACATCACATCCGTGACATTCTTTGTTTAAAGTTAATTCTAAGTGTCCATGGGCTGCAGTTGCCGCTTATAATTTGATAGACGTTAAGTTCTTTTGTCACGACAATTAAAAAAGTAATATAATTTATGATGTATTTGTGATCTAAATCATCATTAGGTTGTAAATGTCCACTACTGTTCATAGCTATCATCACTCCTGAATCATCTTCATCATTTACGTAGTACGGACCCCAGTTTGAATTGATTGGATTATAAATATAAGATCCAGAATTTTGAAAAAACTATTTGACTCCTTGATATTTTTGTGAAATAAAATTATAATTAAGCAAACGGTCTTATTGGTAATCGTTGATTATCGTTTACTTAAATGAAGTAAGTACCTAATAGTAAGTATAAGTATAGATAAGTATTTAATTAAGTATCTCTAAGCCTGTCTCTTTCTATTGTTATTAAGTGAAAACAGAGAGATAGCACCTTTAAGCATTTTTGACGTAATCGTCTATTTTATGAGTAGGGCTGTAAATAAATAATATGGAGGTTGGCGATGTTCCTAAGCCCGGCCCGATCCACTACTTATGACAGGTATTTAATGATAAAAGCAAATGATTTTAAAGCTATAATTTTTTTTTAAAGAAATACACACTGCGCTAAATACAGAGCGTAACCAGCGACCACGTTGGTGAAGGCGGAGTTAGTGACGTTGCTGTGATCTTCGTCTGGACCCATCACGTCTGGAAGTGAAAACTTAATATTAAATAATAGTAACTTTTAGTTAACACACTGTAGTGTCATGTTTTATGTGAAATACGGAAGCTGATGCTGATGAGCAAAATATATGTTTTTGGATTTGACTGGGAGGGTACGCCAAAAGATACATTTGTAGACTTTTTAATTAGGATAACGCCTAACACAATAATAATTATCCTCCAGACCGAATTTCACTCACGATGCCTAATGATGGCCAGTCTCAACGGAGACTAGCCATCTGTGCAGGACAGGATTAAAGCGTCCTAGTGTGCGCAAACACATCACTCTCTATTTCTAACTCTATTACAAACGAGCTGTGTGCTCGTTGATGGTAAGTGGATGCTATGGCCCATAGACATCTATCTTCGATTTTGAATCGAAATACAGATGCGTCGTCAAACCCAGAGGACTACGATGAAACGCCTTGTTTCCAGTAAAAAGTGTCTCCGGTTCTCTACACTCACCATGAGAAACACAGCAGCATTAAGCTGCTATTTTAGGTATTCTATGAGAGCGTGATCCGTGGTCCTCCTCGGTCGAGCCGACCCATCCATGCTACAACCATAATTTAGCTATAGCGTGGCTCTAGTACGTAAAAATATTTATATATCGCAAACGAATAAATAAATTTAAATTTGAAACAGGAAAGATTTCATGAAATTAAAATTCTGCACAAACTTGTGACAAAGGATATACACATATAACCCACATTCATAGTTTAGTATAATGTAAACAAAAACCCTGTGATTCCCGTTAAGACTGTTATCAGAATCAGTATCCAAGCGTATAGAAATATTTTTTTTTTCAAAAAAACACATTTAAAAAATATTATTTTAATGAAAAATGAATTTGAAAATTGCATGTGGTTTTATTTCCTCCAACTCACACGAGTATCGGTAATGAGCGGGGTCTTTGACAATCCTCTTACTGCTCGGCCAATGCAAAGATAATAAAATCACATACAATTTGCAAATTAAAATATTTTATATTAAAATTCATTTTTTAATGTGTTTTTTTTTAAATTATTTATATTTGCTTGGATACTGATTCTGATAGCGCAGTTAACGGGAACCACAGTGTTTTTGTTACTTGTTGCATACAAGTAGTTGCATATACCAAAATAATATTTTTAAGTCCGTACGTTAAAACGATTATACCATTAAAGTAGTAGTAAGTAAGCAAGGGACGCAGTCAATTGTAAACAAAATCAGAAACAAATTAAAGTAAGGCATTATCACATGTGGTAGAGCCACGAATTATAAAAGCTATATAAAATAAGTGGACCGTACAAAGGCAGTGCAAAGATGTCCACAACCCCATATCGTGCCGTATAGCATAAGACGTGGAAGAGGATCACGTATTACCAGTAAATGTTCAGCAGCGTCTTCCTAATTATAGCTAAAAAAACTACGATTGCCAACCCACCTGCCAAACGAGGCCAAAAGGCAATCTATTTGGGAGGCCCATTAGGCAATGGAATTTTTAAAGCTGTAATGAATGGATGATTATAATTTTACTTCTTTACGTACTTTTTATATCATAAAGGCCTGTGGTATAGTTTATGACGGCACGCGAAGCCCAGAAGTCGGCAATATTTGTCACTAGCGAGCAGCCACCTTGCTGGTGAAGAACAATAATCTGAGAAAGGTCTTTAAGGTATCGAAAACTAAACTTTGATAAAGAGCCCGCTCACGTGTTTCATCTTCTGTTTCTGATAATAAAAGTGATACAAAACAATATTTCATTCTTTAGTACCATACCGGCATGGCGGATGTGCGGCTTACACCACGCTCAGTGGGCAAAGCACTGGGAAAAAAGAAAAAAAAAACACTCCCTGTACGTCAACAAGTCGTGTTGCAAGTGGGCCGGATGGAGTCCCTCCTATTGTACTGAAGACGGATGCCCCGGAGCTAGCACCGGTTTTAACGCGTCTTTTCAGGTATTCTTACTCCCTAGTTGAAATACTGACCTTATGGAAAATAGCTTCAGTGCGTACAATGCCCAAAACTTCGAAAGCTCAGACCCTTCCAACTACAGGCTTATCACTATTGCCTCCGTGTTTTCCAAAATAATGGAATCCATTATAAGCTGTCAGCTCGTAAGGTACCTTGAGGTTTTTGTTCTAATCTTCTAATTTACACGGCTCACAGATGAGCAGAAGAAGTAGGGTCAGAAGAAGGAGGCCTTGGTTGTTAATTTTTACCCTAATTATCACCCTTGGCAGGCAGACTAATAATTGCAGGACTAGAAACCTTGCATCTTTGACGCTTCTCCCGTACACTGCACTGGATATGTCTAGTGTAAATAAGATTGTTGTATCGTAATCTATCCGTCCCATGAGATTTTTCTAGCATTTCCCATAATCGTCTCCTACGATATCTATGGGCGAAAGTGGATGAGAGATGCAATTACACCACCACTATTAAATATAGAAAAACAACTGCGTCATTAAGTAAAGAAATTACTGCTTGTTTAAGAACCCGAATTCTAAAAAGTGATATCGTCAGTTAAAACTATATAGAGTAGCATCCCCAGTTTGAAGTTACTTATCAATCACTTTTCAAATATATAATACTTTATAATACTGATTACTTATCAAATATATAATATAATCAAAATCCACATATGTTGAGGACTAAAATGGAATGTCTCGTTTCTAGTAAAAAGAGTTTCGGGTTCAATAGACTCACCATACGAAACACAGCAGTACTGAGTTGTTATTTTGCGCTGGTATTCTGTGAGAGCGTGGTCCTTCCCCGGTCGAGCCTAATAATACCATTAATATAGCTACAGCATTGTTCCACCAGGTAAATACCAAACCAAATAGATTCTTCAAAAGGTGAAGAATAACCTCCATTATCAACCCATAGAAAACTAATCGAACAAAGTGATTATTTAAATTGCCACTCTTGGCAGCTTGGCGATCGCAGTGTTAGTCGTTTCGCACATTTGATGGTTCTTCAGTAGTCACTCAGTAGGTAGTCCCTTACACATAACACTATATAATTGGAAATCTATTTAGGTACCTGATTTTTATACATTTTTAATTATACCTTCAACCACTCTTCATCTCTGGTGGTTGCTAAATATTGCCTGGCGGCGAACGAGATGCAGCCGGACACGTGTTGCTCGAACTCAGCAACTTCTGGACAACATGGCTGCGTTACTTCTGTGCCAGTGTACGCGCTTTCCCATGGAAATCTATCGACATGTTAGAAATTTATTTGTCTTATACCTAACGGGATAGTTAATATAAATAGTATAAATATAGACATAGCGGAAATTATTTTTGTGTTTTATTTACTATTTATTTTTTGTTTTTGTTTCGTTTTAATTTTTCATTAATAGGCTTATCTGGACAGGTTGCTTACAACTAGATAATTTAGGGCTGATTTGTGACGACAAGCAATAAAAATAAAATTAGCATGGACATTATACGGCTTTGAGTAAATGTTGTCGTTGTAAATAAATACATTTTCCTTTCTTTCTTTCAAAATAAACTTCTCAGCTGAACGCAAGCCTCTCAAATCATAAAATTGTAGAAGAGGCTACCACCCTGATGCAATGCAGATCGGGAATCTATTATGTCTGCGAAATATATTACGCGCAGATAGCTTTGTTTTCTTTCACAACTGAACACGTGAATTAGAATTTTCGTTTAACAATTTCTTTGATACACACTATATAAGGCGAAAATAATAATTTATGTAAAGTTATATAAGTAACTTCTTACATATTGTAACGCTCCCCCCCTTCTCTAAATAAATATATTAAATATATTATATATATTAATTTAACTCTTTTCAATAAAATTATATATATGTGACCAGAATAAATAAGATATGTTTTGATCTTTCAAAATTATCTCTCTAAATAACGTTCGTAATAATCGTCTTAGTTAGGACCCTTATTTACGTTGTGTTTGTTTAGTAACTTAGTTCTTTTAGGTGTCTTTAGGAAGAATGAATATTCGCTAGAGTAATTGAAAGCTGTTGGTAGTGCCTTATAAGCTAAGTGAACCCCGTTCACGAAGACAGGGCTCGAGAAAAGTTAAGAACATAAAAGGTCCCTATTCCACTTGTAACATTATTAATTTATTATTATTTATCCCTTCCCACTCGGAAAAGGATCACAATATATTTATACAAAATTCCCGATACAAGGGCTTCGTTCTCCTGCATTTATTTAAAAAAATATAGGGCAGGCACTCGGCTCCACTACACACGCCGTGCGCGGTGAGCGTCAACCATTTTGATGCACTCCCCCCGGAGGGAACGTTAATACGGGAACTGGACCGTAGTCCATAGAAAAATAACTGTCGAACCAGTAAAAGAGGCTTGGCCGCTTAGTGCGTAAGCACAAACATCGAGATGCGCATGTAAATCGGTAAACGCCATACAGAATACGAACGAATCCAGCCACAGTGAATGTACGTCACACGGTTTACGGCGCCTCTACACGTTGGCCAACACAGTGGCGAATGTAGTGGCCAATAGCATTGGCCAACGTGTAGACGGGGTGTTTGGGCTTCATTGGCATGTATTGGAACGATGGCCCGCAAGTTGGCGCGAGATCCGTGTGGTGTCGGTTTTTTACAAAAGATCAAAGGATTGTTAGCAGAGTTTGGTCGCCGCGTCCACACGTTGGCCGCGCGTTTAGTTTGCTACAAGCTCCCAGAGTGATTACACGCATCTGATTTAAATTTTATATTCAAGCTTTGTAGGGTGGATGCCCCAATTACCAGCCTTTTAGTGCCAATTTCAACTTTAAACATTCCTACTACTTTAATTAGCGCGATTTAATTATTATTGAACATTTGTTTTAATCAATAAGCTATTTAATTAAAAAAATAACGTTTTTTCACAATCAGATTATTACGAGAACAATTTTAAAATGAAAAAAAAAGTGAAGCACGTCGTTTATACGTGGTAGAACCATGCAATTATATTAGAAGTATAGTTGCAGCACGAAGGTCCGCTCGACCGGGGCAGGACCACGCTCTCACAGAATATCGGCGTAAAATAGTAGCTTAATGATGCTGTGTTTCGTATGGTGAGTGTAGAGAACCAGAGACCCTTTTTAAAAGAAACGAGGCATTTCATCTTAGGCCCCACGGGTGACAACGCATCTGTATTTTGATTCGTAATCGAGGATAGATGTAGATGTCTGTGGGCCACAGTAACCACTTACCATCAGGTGAACTGTGTGCTCGTTTGTCACCCTACCCTATAAAAAAACGTCGATTTCTTATAATTTAATCGTGCAAGATTTCGAATCATCAATCCACCAATCATCATCATCATTACAGCTGTTCACAAGTCCACTACTGAACATCCTCCTCCACAGACTGCCGCAAAGCATGGTCTTGAGCCACTTTGCTCATCATGAGTTTTTCATTTATGTTCTAAGTTATAATTAGTACCTATTATTAAGTCAGTGTTAATTATATTTATTGCTATTGTTTTTGTCTTTCTCAAAAAATAATTAAATTACCAAATAAATTATAAGGTGTTTTTTATATACATCAAATGTCTGATAGAAATGCAAGTACATATTTTGCTAAACTTTAAAATCAAAACACAATTTTAAAACATAGACTAATCGACTATAACCCCTTTAACTTTAAAATAAGTTAAGTTCTTATTAATGGTATTTATTCCAGTTTATGATGCATGTAAAGAATAAATAAAGCTAATTGTATAATATCGTATATCTATTTACAGCCCCATTAATATCCACTATTATTTTATAATTCTTTTATAAAAACGTTAACCCCACACTAGGATTTTCTCCCGCATCGCGCAGGCAGTTTACAAACATAAATTGCACAAGGGCACACATTCGGACCCGAAACAATTATTTGTAGGACATACAAATACTTGTTCCGTGCGGGATCAAACCCGCGGCGCCCGGCGCAGCCACTCATTGCTGAGCCACTGCGCCACGGTGCTTATAAATTCGTGCGCACATTGGCCCGAACCGAAGTAAACTGAACGATCTTCCAACGTGTGGACGCCGTCACCAACTCTCGGCCAATATATTCGCCACTCCATTCGCCACTGTATTGGCCAACGTGTAGAGGCGACATTAGGTAAATAGGCACACTGGCCGTAAACCCTCCGTGAGTGTCACCACCTGCCAAACTGCCGTTCCTGCAGACGTGATGTAAGTTTATGACATCACCACCAATTGCATACCGAACCACCATATTATACCAATAAGGGTCAATAACAATATATTAGAATACGTTCAAAGCTATGTTTACCTGGGACAACAAGTATCTTCCTCTAAGACAAGACACGAAGATGAGGTTAAAAGATGAGTTAACATAACCTGGAATAAATTCTGGAGCAATAAAGAAGCCCTAAAATCAAAACTCCCTATAAAACTCAAGAAAAAAATAATGGATACATGTTTACTCCCTGCTTACGTATGGCTGCCAAACATTGATATACAATAATAAGACTGAAAACAAAATACAAGTATGTCAGAGAGCAATGGAAAGGGGTATACTAAATAAACAAAGAAAACACAGCAAAAGAAACACAGACATAAGAAATACAACAAAAATAATAGATGCTTTGGAACATTAACAAAAACAAAAATGGAAATGGGCGGGTCATAATATTGCGCGTATGGTATGGTATCATATTGGTACAAAGAAAAATGGACACAGAGAGTAACTAACTGGCAAGGACCATCAAAAAAAAGGAAAGAGGTAGACGTAGATCAGCACGGCTACTAGCCGCAGAGCGTGTTATGGGTCTACCGCTCACCTCAGGGGAATAGGGTCCCACGTTGTGCGGCTTTCGGCCGCAGCCTTGAGAGTCTCCTCAGATCTTCCCTCCAGCTACCACTCGCATGAGGTCGACACATATGCTCCACCAACCAATACAACGGCAGATATAGCCAAAAGGCAGTTATAAGATGTTAGTAATAATTTGCCATCAGAAAGGGTTTGTGTCACTGACGTTGAGTAAATGCATTTTCGATCACGTTTGTCTCACCCACCAACAAGTTGCCTTCAATCATTTAAAGGTGGGAAAATTACAATATATAGTTGCAGCGTGAAATGATCAATGGATTTTCTTTGAGAGTATTTTATGTATATTATTGTAATCTGGCATAGTTAATTATCATGAAGTGAACTAAATAGAATTTTGTGGTCAAATCTTTGAATTTTGAGGGGTATGTTTTATTTGATTTTTAGATTCGTCGTGTGGGAGATTGCAAAATTACGTTATTTTACGGTTTTTTTCTTTTCGGAAATATATATACATATATTTTACAAATTACTGTACTAAATTAGGATGAATATTATCATAAATGATGCAGGTGGGAATATCATGTGGCATGGGTCAATTTAATTATTGAATTTAAAGTTAATTTCATTGATTGACTAGCTACTCCACACGACTTTGCCCGCGTGGACTTTACAATTGGATTTCATGGGTTTTTTGCCCGGAACCCTAATTCCTTTTTTAAAATAAAATAGCCTATGTTACTC